>CM062814.1:414936935-415536935 GCA_031772625.1 Pinus tabuliformis
CAATGGGAGATTTTGGTTCCTCGGTTTCCCTTGTTTCTCCTTCTCCTTCACAAAAGTTGCTGAAATTCCCTTCCTGCAATAGTTCTGGAGTAGAATTTTCAATTTCTTGAAAGTCCTGCTCTTCAGTTTGACTATGCACCTCAGCAAAGGCTACAGATGGTGATCTTGTGGCCTGAAGGGAGCTAGTAGGCTATTTAGAAATGATTTTCTTGGGGCCTACTGATGGTTGAGATTCTGTTTTCTTATAGATTTCGTCTATGAAGGTCGTTCGGCCAAGGGTCATCGGCCCCTTAGCTTTTTCGGGTTTAGATGAAAGCTTAATATTCTTTTCTGGTTTTTTCTACTTAGTCATGCACTCAAATGAACTACTAAATTCTATTCAAACAAAGAAACACCAAATTTGTTAGGAAAGTGGACAGTGGAGCAAGGCTTTTACATGCTCCGCACGCAGGTTCTTACCTTCCGTTTTTAAGATCCAACTCTTCCCTAGAAGGTTCGTACACCACTCTGAAAAAGACAAATGGCTACACTCTTTCCCCGGCAACGGCGCCAAAATGTAGAGCTATAAAAAGGGTCTCTTTCACCTCTAATTACCTCACATTAATATGTCAATCCAGGAGCGTTTTGTTATTTCAAAGAGTGACTCAATCTAAGGCTATCATTTTTCAGAGTAATGCTAGTAGTACAGCGTTCAACAAAAATACAAGAGTAAACGGATGCTTGTCTATAACTAAGTTACTTCAAATGAATAATTCACACACAACTTATCAGTCAAGGGTTCGACAGCAATAGCCCATCCCTTTGGAAACTGATGGAAAGGAAATTAGAGCATGGACCACGGGTCTGGGAGCTAGATAGTAAATGCCAAGGCTCACTACAACCACATATCGTCTCTCATACCAAAACAACAAATGCGAGTAAATGAAACGGCAGGTAGAAAAATGGAACAGCAAGTAAGAAATCGAACAACAAATCTGGAATGGAACAGCAATGCTAAAATGGAACAGCAATTCTAAAATGGAACAGCAATCAGACAACTAAGTCTCGCGAGCAGTAATCAAGCCTTATCCTACTAACTCAAATGCACTCATTGTAATCAAACAACAATCTTTCATTCTCCAGGAAAATCAAGCAGCACGCACTAATGGAACATCATTAATCACTAATAAGTTATGGAACAACGTTTGGAAATCATACAGACACACAACACGCTTGAAGAGTAATTTAATCTAGTATCTATCGTCATTAGCAGGAATACAACTGCGTTTCAAAATGGAACAGCATCACTCTTGAATCGTAAATAACACAACCTTTAGATAAGTTCTATAACATGAATGTACAACATAAGAGCTCTGTAACAAAATAGTAACAATGTTCAGTCAAGAGTAATAATATTCAATCAACTCTGAAAGGATTAGTGATATAATGCAGAGTCAATACAACAGTTCTTGTCTGTAAAAACCTTAATGAACGAATCTTAATAGAGAATATGATGTAAACTTATAAAGCATGTCATATTACCAAATAACGATGATAAACAAACCACGCAGAAATCAAATCATAGTGATACAGAAGCAAGTGTCCTCCGGGGCTGGGCCCTTAGCATCCAAGGGTACACCGCTTTAAGTTAATCTAGACGCAGAGATAATATAATCACCAAGTTTATATTAATGCATAAAACAAAAAGTACAATGAGCCAAGTTCAACGAGACTCGATGATCAAAGTTCGATCTTTAACAGAAAGTTACATAAAAGCATAATCCCCCCAAAGCTAACAGTGTCGTCCCTTTATATAAGGGTGACGGCGAAGATGTCTAAGTAATAAGATAAATAAAGCAGCGATCCCTCAGGATCAAAGATCCTGAGGGATTTGCCAAACTGTTAATCCTTAATCACTTCTTTTCTCCTCGGCCGAGCTTGTGTCTTCTCCTCCTTTTCCAGACCGGTTTGCTTCAACCTGCTTAGCCTCATTTGCACTCGGTCCTTCGTCAAAGGGACAGTAGTTACCCTGTTCTTGTCTTTTTGTTTGGAACAACAGCTCCTCATTTTTATCCCTTCCTGCACAGGAGAATGACAACTATCAGCGTTAAGTCTTGCATACTAATCCCACATATTTTGTTATAATTCTTTATTTTTTTCCACGTTCATGATGCAAAAAGGTTCACAAGTTCCACTGAAAAGCCATTGAAATGATCATCAAAAACATACCTTTTTAGTACTCCACACCCCCCCCTGCTTACCCTATTTCATGCCCTCATGAAAACGTTGTAGTTTACATGCAAAGCAGTGAGAGAATAGGCTGGAGAAGGAATCTCATGTGGAGGCCTACAGCCGTGGTGAGTGACTAGGTAGTCAAAGAACTGGCCTGTTTGACCCTCAGGCATCTCATATAGGGCTTGATATCCGGGTGCAGGGTGCCAGATAATTGGACTAAGGAATCTATATCCTAACCAGGATGGCCCTGCCCTCAAAATGCTTTCACCATAGAGGTTCAAATGGTTCGCAGCTAATTGAAAATTCTCATACTTAAATGGCTCCCTGAGCTGGATGTTTGGATTAGAGATTCGGTACCAAAATTTTGTTGCATCAATGGCGAGGTCTTTGATGGAAAGAAAATATTCTAAACTTTGTCGAATGAGTACCTCGTGCATGGGTCTTAATGTTTCAATGACACCCGGAGTTCTCATGAGGTTTCTATGTGCTTTCCACAACTGTACTGGGTCCCTAGGCTCAGCCCTTACCCACAAGTCTAGGCCATTTTCCTACCTCTGGAAAGTATTATAGGCTTTGAGCTATTTAATCTGATTAACCCCGAATGAGATGAATGCTTGCAATTGGATGTCTCCAACAAAAGGGCCAGGGTTCAGTTCAGTCTCCTGATCTAGCACGAGGTTATGCAAATAGAATTCACACAGCAATCTCTGGACCTTCACCCCATAATGTTTACAACAGTCTATAAAGTCATTGACATTGTTAATTTGTATAGGGGCGCTTGCTCTAACAGCTTTTATTTTTTATTGTAAGTACCGTTCCAGTAAAAACAGAGCATAGCTTTTGGCAAGGGCCCTACATGCTAAAACGTCATTGTATAAAGAACACAAGGTATCCATCTGCTTGATAACAATATCTAGCTTACGAGTTACCTTTGCAACTTTCTCTTGTTCCTTTTGCCACCCTTCAAAGGCTTGGCTCTCAGATTGATTTACGTTCCTTAGTTGCTATTGTAGTTCTTCATACTTCTCGCGAGGGACCGTTTGCTCTCTAAGCCTTTCTGCTTCCTGCTGAGCCTGTTTCAATCCCTTGCGCAAGGTCACTGTCTTTGGATCTCTTCTCCATGTAGCAGTGGAGGCCGGGAGTTTTACCTGAACTTTCTTATTGCGTTGTTTCGAGTTCAAAACCCTTATCACCCCTGAGGGTGGTGCCTCCATCTGAATTTTCTTGTTGTCCGTTTCTTTTTTAACACGAATATCAGCTTGTTGCTGTTCCTTTTCAAATGGAACAACAGTCTGTTCCTCAGCATCATTTGGAACAACAGTTGGATCTTCAGCAGGGTTTTGAACAGCAGGGTGATTTTTGGTCCTCTGCCTTTTTATCTTGCGGATTTTTACTACAGTGGTCATCTTTTTCTTCCCTGCAGTCTTCCTTACCCTCTGCCTCGCTTTCAGGATCCTGATCTGCTGGTGGAGCTAGGCTATTATGCTCAATAATCTCCGCTATTCCTTTCGTAATTCCCTAATTTTCAGCATTTTATTAGAAGGAACATCAGGCTGTCTGCTGCATTTTGGACCGTGACTTGTCCCTGGATCTTCCTCCTGGGGTGCTTCTTCGCTGTTCTGTTCTGGCTGTTCTGGGGTAGGAACCCTAACTGGTTCTGTTACTTCTTGGGAAACTTCTTTTTCTATTCCTACTTCCTCCAGAATTTACTCTGATGCCTTGGGAACAGATTGTTCCCGTTCAGTGTCTCTTATCTCCTCTTCATTATGAATAGGCAGATTTCCTTCTTCTGCCTCTTCTGCATGTGGTTTTTCAGATGCATCTTCTTCGTGGGGTTTGCCGTGGAGGTCTGATGGAGTGGAAGGTTGGCCATACTCACCCATGTTGGCCAAGACTGCATCCAATTCATCTTCTCCCACTGGGTCCTGTGGTGGGCTACCTTCCTGCTGTCCCATTTCCTCCTCCTGCTTGGCTTCTTCAGCTTCTGCCTCAGAATGCTCAGCTTCTGTTTCAGAATGCTCAGCTTCTTCCTCATTTTCTTCTCCAGATTGCTTGGCCTCCTCGGCCTCTCCTTTATTTTCTCCTTCAGCATGCTCTTCTTCTTCTTCTAGCCGTGAGGATTGCTCGTCCTCAATTTCCACTGGCTGGCTGGTGCTTTCCTGGAGCTTTTCCAGCCTTCCTCGTATCTGAGCTAACCGGACTGATTTTTTGCGTTTCTCTGGCTGTTCGGGTGTACTGGTGTCATGCTTACGCTTTGTCGATTCCTGGCGTGTTTCTAGTCGTTCAGATGTGCTAGCAACATGTTTTTGTTTTACTAATTCTCTGCGTTTTTCCGGACGTTTTGGTGTGCTTGTAGTATGTTTACGTTTTGGGGATGGTGTTGTCGCCCTCCCCTCAATTATTGCAATTAGCTCTTCCTAGCTACTTTGCTGCTGGGTGAGGCTATGACTAACTATTAATCGAATTAACCCGTGGTGGTTGACAACTGACTCTTCATGCTATGCCTTTTTTAGGCTTCGTGCAATGTCATGAAGTAATGAATTCAAAAGTGCAGGCAGATTTACAGAGCATTTATGCTTTAGAACAGCTAAGTGTTTAAGATGTCGTGGTCTTACCACGTCTTTTCTCCCTTCGCAGGTGATTTAGCTTTGCACGGTTCTTGCTAATTCTTCCCAGGGCTCTCCTAGTGTTGCTGGCAGAACTCTCTTCCCTTTAATCGTCAAGCTTTGGCCTTCGTCCTAGAAGATTTCAATGATCTTCTGTAATCTTTCCTTCTTTAGTGTCCATACAGGTTCGGTGGCTGGTAGTCCCAGGACTTCTGCGATTATATCATCGGTGACCACTATCTGCTTCCCCCTTACTATGGAGTGATCCTCTTGCAGATTCTGTAGGAATTCAATGGCCATTGCTTCATTAGACTCCTGCAAGCGACTGAGATAAGTCAGCCACCCTGCTCTTTCCAAGATCTACCGGGCAGCAGCGGAGACTGTCAACTCCTGAGGTTCCCTTCGAATTGCCCTGCCTCCCATGGTTTCACTGTGGATTCTCAATGGAACAAAAACTGCTTGCTGCTTGAAACACAGAGAGGGTAATAATCGCAAGATTTTGAAAAAACACAGAGTATGCAACAGAAATGGTTTATGAACAACAACTTGTAAAAAAAATAGAAATATCATGCCGTTAAGCTGTGCCATTCCCTAGTACACTATCTTTCCCGAATAGTGAGCTGACACATAACCCGGGGAATAATGAGGTTAACCTCCCCCCCACAATGTGATAGGTTGTCCCAGCCGTCAAAGAAAGGAGCAGCACCCGATCTGCAACCAAGTCATAAAGGAATAGCGTATGAAAATATGCCATGTTTAGAAAAACAACGAATTACCGAAATCGAGGCATAAAGTTGGATCGCGTATTACGTAAGAGGTTGTTGTGATATGATGCGAGGCCGGGGGATAGGACGTCTGTCGTACTTACCAAATCTCAAGTGGTCATTGTCACCTCCTTTGCCATGATTGGTGGTAATAAATGTTCATGCGATATATAAGTCGGGAGATAATGTATGATTAGTGCCTAGGATATAAAAAACAAAAGAGTATTAGTGTCTTACCTATTGGTGTAATAAATGCGACTTCAATACCATTAACAGTGCCCTACTGCCGACAGGTGTCCATAACCTTGGCAGAGTTGTTTATTTCACCCCTAGAACCATAATCCTTTATGTGCATATTAAGGAATGTAATGTCAAAGTGTAGGCCATTATGCTGGCTTGGTAACCAGTTAGCCATAATGCCATTCACGAGGAGGCAGCGAAGAGTGGGCAGGTCGGCTCATGATGAGACCTCTTGTTCCAAGGTTTGTTTATTTGATATACCTTTTGGAACCTATCCCTGGTGTGGTGGCCATAGTGGGAATGCCACTTCAATTCCATCCTCATGATCATGGTAGGCTGGCTCTTGATGAGACCCCCTATCCTGCATTTGACAACTTATAATTCATCTTTTTACTTTATTCTTTTTCATAAAGCACTTTTCCTTATTTATACACAAAGGGTGGTTCAACTCTCCTTAAGAGTAGGAATGGTGGAAGAAGTCTTATCATCTCAATAGGAAGATATAAACCCTTTGCTCTTATTCCTAAACAATAATCAAAGAAGATTAAAGGGAATGTCATGATAAATATAACCAATCAAGGCAAAACTAGTAAGACAATGATAACAAAAGATGATGAATAAATATGTCCTTCCTTTTGTCCTCTTACCGATACAGAGCCTTATAAAGATAGCGATTTATAATTTGCTGATTTCAGTATGTTGTCATTTTGTGTTCATTACATAAGTGCATAGTTGTCTCTAAAAGACTTTGAAAGAACAGGAGCAAGAAGCATCCTCAATTTAGATTAGCAAAAGGGATAAGCTATTTCACAAGGAGAAAAAGTATGCTGGAAGTGTTCCTTTTGGAAAGAGGAACAACAAAGGAGCATTGGTCTCAAAAGTGAAAATCCCGTTCCTTTTGAAAAAGGAACAGCAGAACATACCAATGTTGTTCCTTTGAAAAAGGAATAGCAGAAATTAAAAAAAATGCTATTTGCTTAGAAAAAGATAGAAAAACACTCGAAATGGCGTTCCTTTTGAAAAAGGAACAGCAACCATGAAAAATGTTGTTCCTTTGAAAAAGGAACAACAAAAGACGCAAAAGTGTCGTTCCTTTGAAAAAGGAACAACAGAAATAAAAAATGTGCTGTGCCATTGGAAAAGGGACAGCAAACACTCGGAACATCAAAAATCAAAATGCTATTCCTTTTAGAAAAGGAACAGCAAAACAAGCAAATGTTGTTCCCTTGAAAAAGGAACAGCAAAAAAATCAAGAATGTTGTTCTTTTTGAAAAGGAACAGCAGAAAAATCGAAAAATCAAGAATGTTGTTCCTTTTGAAAAGGAACAGCAGAAAAATCGAAAAATCAAGAATGTTGTTCCTTTTGAAAAGGAACAGCAGAAAAATGAAGAATGCAAAAATCAAGAATGTTGTTCCTTTTGGAAAGGAGTAGCAAAAACATGAAAATGCCATTCTTTTAGAAACAGAACGAAAAAAATTGAAATCTTGAGGGAGAAAAGGAGCAGTAAAAAATGACAAGAAAGCATTTAGTTCAAGCATATGTACAAGAACGACTTAAAGAAAAGAACTTATGTACAAATTGTAAAAAGAAATGAATTCCTTAATGAATTACAGGTGAGGAAGACTTCTCTTCCTCTCCTAAAATCCCCATACCAGTGTCTCGGCGTAGCTGCTGGCAGAAGGATTCCCGAGTGAGTGGTTTACGATAGAGACGAACTCGGTGGCCATTTACTTTGAAGTCATATCCAAAACCGTCAATGGTGATTAAAGTGAGGGTCCCATTATCATGTACCTTCTAGATTCCGTATGGTCCCAACCAGTGAGTCTGGAGTTTCCCAGGGAAATCCTGAAACCGAGAGTCATACAACAGAGCCCAGTCTCCCTCATGGAAGACTTTGATTTTGATGAGCGCATCATGCCATTTAGCTCACTGCTGTTGAATCAGTGCTGTATTTTGTAGTGCAGAGAGCCTAATTTCATCCAATTCATTGATCTGTTGTATTCGATTAATTTGTGCCTCGCTTAGATCTAAGCCAACTTCCTGTGTTGTTCGTAATGTTTGGATTTCAAATTCTATAGGAAAAATGGGTTGTTTTCCAAACACTAATTGATAAGGTGAGTAACCAGTGGTGCTTCTCCATGTTGTTCTATAGGCCCAGAGTGCTTCAGGTAGTCAGGCAGCCCAATCACGCCTATGTGATGCAATGGTTTTCATTAGGATTGATTCTGTTATCTTATTGCTGGTTTCTACTTGTCCATTCGCCTGTGGGTGATATGGAGTAGTGATTTTATGCTGGACATGATAATTATTAAGTGTTGCAGCTAATCTATTCCCAGCAAATTATGGTCCTCCGTCTGTAATTATTTCCCTCGGAAGGCCATAACGTACAAATAGATGGAACAGGAACTGTATGACAGAGTCCTCTGTGGCTCTTGGCAATGCTTCTGCTTCAACCCATTTGGTGACATATTCTGTTGCCACCAAGATATATGTTTTCTTATTTGATGAGGGGTTGATGGGTCCAACGAAATCAAGAGCCCATCGCTTGAATGGTTCGATGACTAACTGTGGTTTCAGAGGCATCTCGTCAGCTTGACCAGGACGTCCTACTCGCTGGCAGCTGTCACAGGCTTGGAAAAATTTCTTTGCATCTCTGAAAATCGTGGGCCAATAATATCCTGTCTGTAATACTTTATGTCCAGTTCTACGCTCGGCGAAGTGTCCCCCACATGGTCCATCATGACAGGCTTTTAGGATGTCAAAGATTTCATCTTCTCGAACACATCTCCTGATATGCATGTCTGCCCCTGTGTGAAACAAATGGCACCCAATCCAGGAGAATCAAGTACTCTTCTGAACAATCTGTTTGCGCTCATTAGGGGTTAGGTGTTTTGGTAGTTTACCTACTGCAAGGTAATTGGCAAAATCAGCATACCAGGGTGTTTGAACGGCAACAGCAAATAGATGTTCGTCCGGAAATTGATCTTCAACTGCCGCTGCATCAATTGGCTTTGGCATTCTTGAGAGAAAGTCGGCTACAGGGTTTTCTTTGCCAGGCCGATCCTTGATTGTGATATCGAATTCTTGCAATAAAATCAACCATCTAGTTATTCTGGCATTTGTGACAGGCTTATTTGCTAAATATTTTATGGCGGAATGATCTGTATACAAAATAATAGGATAGCCTATAATATAATGTCTAAATTTATTGACAGCATGTATTACAGCTAGGAATTCCTTTTCAGTAACAGTGTAATTTAATTCAGCAGGGGATAAATTTTTGCTAATTTAATAGATAGCGTATGGTTTTTTATCCTCTTCCTGCCTAAGGACTGCGCCAATGGTTGTATCTGAGGCATCAAATGATATCTGAAATGGCAAATCCCAATTTGGTCCTCGAAGGACTAGGGCTATGGATACGAGCTTCTTTAAATCCTTGAAAGCACGTTCACATTTTTCTGTCCAAAGAATATCAACATTACCAGTTAGTGCATATAAAGGTGCAGCAATGTGTGAATAATGTTCTATAAATCGTCTATAATATCCAGAAAATCCAAGAAAGTTGCGTACCTCTGTTTGAGTAGTAGGAGTGGGGATAAGTAAAAGTATTTGGATTTTGGCCGGGTCTACGTGAATGCTGGCTGCTGAAACATAGTGTCCTAGAATAAGTCCTTCAGTCATCATCATGTAACATTTTTCGTGGCTTAAGCAAAGTCTGGTAGCTATGCAGTGTTGTAGGACTTTTTCTAGGGTGTCTAGTGCTGGATCAAAATCATCTCCATATGGTGTAAAGTCATCCATATATACTTCAAGTCCATCATTTATTAAATCTGCAAATATGCTAAGGATAGCCCTTTGGAATGTGGCAGGAGCATTACATAGGCCAAAAGGTAGAACTCGGTAGGCAAATGTTCCCCAAGGACAAGTAAAAGTAGTTTTGTGCTGGTCTTCAGGGGCAATCTAAATCTGATTGTATCCACTGAAGCCATCCAGGAAAGAAAGGAATTTCTTTCCTGCCAAAGTATCTAGCACTTGGTCTATGAACGGGAGAGGAAAGTGGTTTTTTGTGTTGCTTTATTGAGTTCCCTGAAATCCGCACAAATTCTCCATTTCCCATTCTTTTTTGGTACCACCACAAGCAGAGAGACCCATTTACTGTCAGAAATAGGATAAATAAAATTACATCTAAAAGTTTCTGAAGTTCAACTTTTACCACATCCTTTAGATGAGGATTAAGTCTTCTTTGCGGTTGACGAACAAGTCTAGCATCTTTTTCTATATAAATGTGGTGTGTACACAATTGTGGATCGATTCCTTTCATATCAGGGTAATCCCATGCAAATGCTTCTTGATATTTTCTTAACAAATGGATGAGCTTCATTTCTTGTTCAGGTGTGAGGTTGGAATTGATATTTAAAGTTTTTCCCGGTTCAATTTCCACAATTTTACTATTTTCAACAGAAGTAACAGGTATTGTTTGATCATGTGTATCTTTCAGAGGATCTTCTTCTAATTCATTATCAAATGTCGCTTCTATCATGTGACATTGTGTGTAAGATCCGGATTCAGTTTGACTAATAAAGTTGTTAATGGCATCATCTTCTGTTTGATCTTTAAAATCAAGTGCCTCTTGTATAGTCAATGGAGATCTAATATTGTCAGTAAGGTATGATACATGGTGCTTGTTAGTTTTAATTATTGTGACACTTGGCTGCACTGGAGGGTATAGAACTAAATTCTTGATATCAAGTCCTTTGGTTATGGTCATATTTCCTTGCCAGCAACCAATGTAAGCATCAGTAGTGGCAAGCCAAGGTCTACCTAGGATTAGCGGGTGTCAATCAAGTCGGGTTTTTGGATTAATTATCAGGAAATCAGTTGGATATTCCTAGGAATCTACAGAGACCATGACATCATGTAGACTACCCTCTGGTCTAACCACAGATCGGTCAGCCAATTCTAACAAAGTAGAGGTGGGTTCTACAGATGTAATGCCAAGCTTTTGACAGGTAGTGGTTGTTAAAATATTGATTGCAGCTCCTAGATCAACTAAGGCATTAGACAGGGTCTGACCATAAATTTGAACAGTTACAATTGGATTTATTGGGTCTTCATATTTAATGGGTGTTTCTTTCCCGGATAGTAAATCAGATAAAGTACCGACTACTTGGACTCTTGGATTAGTTGTTATATTCCTCCTTGGTTTCTTTATGCACAATTCTTTGATAGTTTTTGCGTATATAGGAATGTCTTGAATGGCTTGGAGGAATGGGATTTTTATGTACAGATTTTGTAATTCTCCCAGAATGTCAAAGTCAGGATACTGTAAAGGTCGAGGTATGACTAATCGTTCTAGGAACGGAGGAGAGGATGTGGTTTCTTGATTATGAGTCTGCTGCTTATTTACATCCTCTTGTTGCAACTGATGTTCTCTTGATAACTGATCTTCAATATGAACTGTTTTTTCTCCCTCAGTTTTAATAATACGTCCAAATCGTAACTGAAGACCGTTACACTCCCTCAGGTCGTGTCTTATTTCTGGTGATTCTATGATTTGAAGAGATTGGACTGGTCTGTTATTTGGATTGGGGTTGGGTTGGGCTGGGAGTTGTGGTCTCAGATTAAACTGGGGATTTTGTTGTAAAGATGGCAGAGTAGGTTGAGGGAGCGGAATAGTTCCTACTAGCTGGTGCATCGGTCTTTGCTAGTTTGTCTGCCAGGGTGA
The DNA here is from genome assembly GCA_031772625.1 of Pinus tabuliformis. Classification (NCBI taxonomy): domain Eukaryota; kingdom Viridiplantae; phylum Streptophyta; class Pinopsida; order Pinales; family Pinaceae; genus Pinus; species Pinus tabuliformis. The sequence continues at coordinate 414,948,486 of CM062814.1, forward strand.
ACTTTGTGAAGTAGGGGGAGTCCATTGTGGAGGATATGGGCTATTTTGCCAATATGGTGGAGTGTAAGGGAAATTCGGCCAACCAGATCGGCTTACCTGATTCAGCCACGGGTTTGAAGAAGGAAACGACGGTGGTGACCAGTTTGAAAATAGGGGTTGGGACTGACTTTGCCACATACTATATTGTTGAGAATTATATTGTGGAGGCTGAAAAGAAGAAGTTTGGTCTGGAAACATACCATATTGTCTCGGCTGCCACTGGCGACGCTTGTTGGTCAAGTACACCGATTCTGGTTCTTCCTCCGCTTCCTCATATACTGCTTTTAATCTAGGAAGTGAGGGGAAGCTTTCTGTAAGATGATCTTTTGTACAAATGGCACATGTTTAGACTGTATCCAGTGGACACTCCTTGTGAATATGCTTTTTCCTGCATCGGGGACAGAAGATTGCCAAATTATGTTCTGCCTCCATCTGCTTCTGTTTGGCCTGCATAATATCAAGTTGTGTAGTTAGTGTCCCTAGAATATCAGTTTTAAAATTTTCTAATAAATTTCCAATCTCTACATGTGTTACTCCTTCTGTTGATATTTTGTTGTCTTTTGCAAACCGATCATATTCTGCCGGTTTTACTCTTGTGCTGCCTCTCGAACTCCTGATACATAAATCAATGATGTCAGCAAAATTCTCTTGATAAATATCCCCTAGTCCCATAAACCATCTTAAAGCATCCCCTTTTAATGTAGAGCGGAAGAGTTTCAATTTCTGGGGATCGGTGGTGTAATCATATCCCCTGCACATCACATCGAATTCGAATAAAAATGCATCTGGATCTTCTGATGTGAGACCGTAAAATGTAGGGATATGTTGAAGAGGGATAGCTTTCATTGGCGCATTTGCTACAAAATCCACTATAGGATATTGTAATGTAGAGGTTTGAGTATTTGGATGGTTCTGAGCCATAGGATCGAATATATGCCAATAAACTTCTGGGATATCTAGGAGGGTATTCCTAGGTTGAGAGGGAACGGTTTTGGCAGGGATAGTTTTAATGGCACTTCCTTTATCTGAGATAAGGGGAATACCTGATGTCCGAGGAGATTGGATTCCTTCAACAATGATTTTCGCAGTGCTCCCCTTATCTGGGTTGTTTAATAGCTGATCTGTTCCAATGGGAGATTTTGGTTCCTTGGTTTCCCCTGTTTCTCCTTCTCCTTCACAAAAGTTGTTGAAATTCCCTTCCTGCAATAGTTCTGGAGTAGAATTTTCAATTTCTTGAAAGTCTTGCTCTTCAGTTTGACTATGCACCTCAGCAAAGGCTACAGATGGTGATCCTGTGGCCTGAAGGGAGCTAGTAGGCTGTTTAGAAATGATTTTCCTGGGGCCTACTGATGGCTGAGATTCTGTTTTCTTATAGATTTTGTCTATGAAGGTCGTTCGGCCAAGGGTCACCGGCCCCTTAGCTTTTTCGGGTTTGGATGGAAGCTTAATATTCTTTTCTGGTTTTTTCTACTTAGTCATGCACTCAAATGAACTACTAAATTCTATTCAAACAAAGCAACAGCAAATCTGTTAGGAAAGCGAACAGTGGAGCAGGGCTTTTACATGCTCCGCACGCAGGTTCTTACCTTCCGTTTTTAAGATCCAACTCTTCCCTAGCAGGTTCGTACACCACTCTTAAAAAGACAAATGGCTACACTCTTTCCCCGGCAACGGTGCCAAAATGTAGAGCTATAAAAGGATCTCTTTCACCTCTAATTACCTCACATTAATATGTCAATCCGGGAGCATTTTGTTATTTCAAAGAGTGACTCAATCTGAGGCTATCATTTGTGAGAGTAATGCTAGTAGTACAACGTTCAACAAAAATACAAGAGTAAACGGATGCTTGTCTATAACTAAGTTACTTCAAATGAATAATTCACACACAACTTATCAGTCAAGGGTTCGACAGCAATAGCCCATCCCTTTGGAAACTGATGGAAAGGAAATTAGAGCATGGACCACGGGTCTGGGAGCTAGACAGTAAATGCCAAGGCTCACTACAGCCACAGATCGTCTCTCACACCAAAACAACAAATGCGAGTAAATGAAACGACAGTTAGAAAAATGGAACAGCAAGTAAGAAATCAAATAGGAAATCTGGAATGGAACAACAATGCTAAAATGGAACAGCAATTCTGAAATGGAACAGCAATCGAACAACTAAGTCTCGTGAGCAGTAATCAAGCCTTATCCTACTAACTCAAATGCACTCGTTGTAATCAAACAACAATCTTTCATTCTCCAGGCAAATCAAGCAGCACACACTAATGGAACATCATTAATCACTAATAAGTTATGGAACAGCGTTTGGAAATCATACACACACACAACATGCTTGAAGAGTAATCTGATCTAGCATCAATCGTCATTAACAAGAATACAACTGCGTTTCAAAATGGAACAACATCACTCCTGAATCGTAAAGAACACAACCTTTAGATAAGTTCTATAACATGAATGTACATCATAAGAGCTCTGTAACAAAATAGTAACAATGATCAGTCAAGACTAATAATATTCAATCAACTCTGAAAGGATTAGTGATATAATGCAGAGTCAATACAACAGTTCTTGTCTGTAAAAACCTTAATGAACGAATCTTAACAGAGCATATGATGTAAACTTATAAAGCATGTCAGGTTACCAAATAACGATGATAAACAAACCACGCAGAAATCAAATCATAGTGATACAGAAGCAAGTGTCCTCCGGGGCCGGGCCCTTAGCCTCCAAGGGTACACCGCTTTAAGTTAATCCAGACGCAGAGATAATATAATCACCAAGTTTATATTAATGCATAAAACAAAAAGTACAAAGAGCCAAGTTCAACGAGACTTGATGATCAAAGTTCGATCTTTAACAGAAAGTTACATAAAAGTATAATCCCCCCAAAGCTAACAGTGACGTCCCTTTATATAAGGGTGACAGCGGAGATGTCTAAGTAATAAGATAAATAAAGCAGCGATCCCTCAAGATCAAAGATCCTGAGGGATTCGCCAAACTGTTAATCCTTAATCACTTATTTTCTCCTCTACCGAGCTGGTGTCATCTCCTCCTTTTCCGGACCGGTTTGCTTCAGCATGCTTAGCCTCGTTTGCACTCAGTCCTTCGTCAAAGGGACAACAGTTACCCTGTTCTTGTCTTTTTCTTTGGAATAATAGGTCCTCATTTTTACCCCTTCCTGCACAGGAGAATGACAACTATCAGCGGTTAAGTCTTGCATACTAATCCCACATATTTTGTTATAATTCTTTATTGTTTTCCACATTCATGATGCAAAAAGGTTCACAAGTTCCACTGAAAAGCCATTGAAATGATCATCAAAAACATACCTTTTTAGTACACCACACAATGTAGCATAGGTATTCATTAGAGATGTGATCAAATTACATGATGTTCAAAAGCATATTGTGTCAGAGAGGGATGCAAAGTTACTTTCCATGTTTTGGAAGGATTTATTTGTAGGTTTTGGCATAAAGTTGGCATTCACTACAACTTATCATCCTTAGATAGATGGACAGATAGAGAGGGTGAACAAGATATTGGAGGACAAGTTGAGGATGTATGTGATGCATCAACAATGAAAGTGGGAAGAGTATCTTCCACTGGTAGAGTTTGCATGGAGTGATCAAGTTAACAGGGTGTTGATTGGTCCATACATTTTGGTAGACATGGAACAAGAAATGTAGGTAATCAAGAAGAATCTAAAGACAACACAAGATAGGAAGAAGAGCTATCAAGATCATAATAGGTTGTTCAAGGAGTTCCAGGTTGGGGAATAGGTGTACTTGCACATCAAACCAAACAGGAGCTCCTTACAGATTGGATCATGTTCCAAGATGGCACCATGGTTTTGTGGACCCTTCAGTGTTGTTGAGAGGATTTTGCCAGTACCATATCAACTTTCACCGTCTCCAATAGTGAAAGTCCATGATGTTTTCCATGTGTCATTTCTTAAGAAGTATGTTAGAGATTCTGATCATGTGATTGACTGGTCTATATTGCAGGTGGAACCAGATGGAGAATTCCAGCGAGAGCCCCAGTGTATATTGCAGAAAAAGGTGCTCATGCTCTAAAACTGAGCAAGTTAAAGTGAAGTAGAAGCACTTTGGGCCAAATGAAGCTACATGGGAGATGACAAATCAGATGCAGGCTATGTATCCTTCCTTGTTTTCCGATTGAAGCAAAGCAGTTTTGGTATGGTGTTTTGGTATATGTCTTGGTATATGTTTTGGCATATGTTTTGGTGATGTTTGGTATATGTACATATGTATATGGATGTAAATACCACTAGGAGCTATGTTATAAAGATCCAATAAGCATTATGGGTGTCATGTAATTATGATGTTATTTTGTTATGTTTTCATGTTCATTTGCTTTTCAGCGGGTTGATCATTGTAAATATTGCATCAAGGTAAGTTATAAAGTTCTTTCGGTAGTATATTTTTTCTTACTGCAGTTTTGTGGTTATAGGTGTTTTTCAACACTCAGGATGGTGTTCCCCCAAGGGGGAGAATTTTGTAATAGCCCTAGTGAAAATTCCATGTAATAAAAGTTAATAAAGGCAGAAATTATAACCACAGTTGATGGGACACTTATTCCATATATAAAATCTGATGGTAGGTTAACTCGATAATGCAATACAAATCAAAGCAGAATACTATAACCTACTTCTACTATCAATTTTTGGAAGCTTAAAGATCGAGTTGAACAATATAACCAAAAGAAGAATAATCAATGGCACAATACACATAAAAATACTTTGGGGAAAACCTCAACTAAAAACCCCACTATCTGTATTATCATACATGGGGGAAAAATACATAGGAATTATACAAAGCCTTAGCTCTCACAGCTAGCCAGCTCTTAGTACGATCCTCACAGATGCTCACAGGAAATCTTGGCTTCTCTCTAGCCTTCCTTTCTGCCCTCTAAGCTCCTATTTCCTTGTGATGTTCCTTGTGGATGATTCCTTGTTACCAAGTGGAAAACTCTGATCTCACAGACTTCAAAACTACGTAATCCTCAAGCATTCATCATGGACTGAATGCATGAGTTTTCTCTTTGAGAAAACACATGCAACTGATAGTACATATTCCTTTACTTTAATCTCAACTTGGTCTTTCTCAAAATAGACATGCATGACTTTCTGATGAGGGAATCTTCAGTTAATTGGAGTAGCATTAGTTGAGTGCATGCATGCATCAACTGACTGTTAACTCACTATTAGTTCCTCAAACAGTTTGGAACTAATTTAACTAGACTTAACTTAGTAAACTGATTTAACTAATTACAACTCAAATATGACTCAATCTTATCTCCTTAATTTAAGGGATAAGTCTTGCATGACTTCAGAAAGACTTCTAACTTGAATTTCTCCAACTAATTAATTTAAAATAAATTAATTAATTATTTCCAAGTAGCTGTTAAGACTAAATTCGATTTTAATTCACAATTTAATTCAAGGACAAATAAAATTGGAATATCCTTGTTGCCACATTTCAACACTCCCTCTCAACAAGAAAGGGATTATCTGCCACTCCGATCCTGTCTCTATGGAACTTGAATTTACACTTTGACAATGCCTTTGTCAAAATGTCAGCATCTAGCTCCTCTGTCGAAATATACTATAGCAACATGATCCTCTCAACCTGTGAAAAGTCATAGGAAAAAAATCTTGCCTTATGCTTCTCCACAGTACCATAAGCAGCTTACTTTACCTTCTAAAGCAAACGGGAACTCACAACTGACTTGTTCTCCGGTCTCGGAACCACGTCCCAAACACTGTTACGAACTATGGAGTCATACTCCTCCACCATAGCATCAACCCAAATCGGTTGCTGCACTGCTTCCTCAAAGGAAGATGGCTCGGTCTCAACACATTCCCCAACAAGGGCCATGTATCTAGTGTACCTCTCAGGTGACCTCCTCTGTCTGTGCTGAGAAGATGGTTCTCCCACATTCTCTCTCGCATCCTCCAACAATATGTCAGCTTCTCTTGTGCGCTTCTATCCATCTCTAGAAGACTCTTCTTGAGTGGATGTCTCCACTCCTGGAACCTCTGCATGCAACTGTTCTGCCTCAGTCTAAGGCTCCTCCTCCTTAAGAACCAACAATTCCTCCACAGCCTGTAGTTGGACCTCCCTGTCAAGAGAAACTCACATGGCCTTTTTCTCATCAAACTTAAGATCTCTGCGAACCATTGTCCTCCAACTGGTAGGCAAGTACACCCAATAGTTGTGAGGTGTATCAGTGTACCCTAGAAATATCCCCAACTCTGCTATCGGCTCAAGCTTCTTCCATGCATCCTTTATCACATGGAAATATACTAATAAGCCAAAGATCTTGAAGTGACCCACATCTGGTCTCTTACCGGAGAAAGCTTCCTTTGGTGTCTTCATCCCAAGTATGCGATGTGGGCTTCTATTCTACAAGTAGATTGTTGTGTTGCATGCCTCAGGCCACAAGTGAAGTGGTAGGCCATGGTCATGCAGCATTTTCTGTGTTGCCCCTACAATAGTTCTGTTCTTCCTCTCGGCCACCCCATTCTGTTGTGGGTTATGAGGTGTCGTCAACTCTCATTTAATTCCTTCCGCTACATAGAAGTCCTTAAACTCTTGAGAGACATATTCTCCATCGTTGTCACTTCTCAAGGCCTTTATCTTGTTCCCTGACTCTTTCTCAACTAAAGCTTTGAACTCACAAAACATTGTGAAAGTTTGGTCTTTCTTCTGCATGAAATAAATCCAGCATTTATGAGAATAGTCATCAATGAAAATCACATAATACCTTTGCTTCGCTGTGGATGCCGTCAAGAATGGTCCACAAAAATTAGTATGAACTCACTCTAAGATAGCCTCTGCTTGACTGTCTCGATCGTGAAAGGAAGACTTGGTGTAATTTCCCAAGGTACAACCTTTGCATGTGTCAAATTTCTCAAGTTTACCTTTGGGAAGTCCTATAGATATCTTCTACATTATCTTCAAAGCCCCATGATGCAAATGGCCCAACCACCTGTGCCACAACTCACCAATGTCTTGGCTTTGCACCAATTCTGCTTTCGTACTCAATGTTGCACAATCATCTACCTCTTGTTTATAAAGATTCTTCACCTGAATCCCTATCCTCTTGGTTTGACCTGTGGCTATGTGTCTTAGGAACACCTTTCCTTTATTGAAGACAACATCATAGCCTTTGTCCTCAAACATCACGACCAATACCAAGTTCTTATTCAGTCCAAGCACATACATCACATCTATCAAGGTGAGAGGAGCTCCATGCTCCCTCTGAAAAGAAACTGTGCCCACTCCTGAAACACTATACCTTCTGTCGTCACCCATCTCTATGTGCATCTTGAGGTCTTTCTCCTCCAAGGCACTGAATAATTTTTTATCACCGGCCATGTGGAATGAGGCTCCACTGTCAAGATACCAGACATAACCCATCATCAATGACACCATGCATGCGATGAGGGTAAAATCCATTTCGAACTAAGAGGCTAATGCCTCACTTCCGATCCTTCTGAGGATCCCTTCTTTGACTTCTTCGATGGGAAATTAGTCGCATAACGTCCCATGTTGTGACAGTTAAAGAATATTACTTTAGAAATGTCACCCTTCTTCCCTCCATGAGAAGAATTCATTTTGAAATGGGAAGCCTTTCCCTTCCCTTTCCTTGCCTTACTTGCTAAGGCCAAATTTTCTTCATCATCATTCTTGGATGAAGAACCATCTCGTGTGCTCCTCCTAATCTCCTCCTACATAAGATTCGACCACAGTTGTTCCCAATTAGGCAGTTTCTCCATTCCATTCACAAAGTCCTGGTAGCTATTCCAACTCTTTGGAAGGCCAAGGAGAGCGAGGCTCACCATATCATCATCGATAGTAGTTATTCCCACACTGCCAAGCTCTTCTCTACAGGTGGCGAGCTTGTTCAGGTATGTGGAAATAGTATCACCCTTCTCCATCTTGATTCTTTTAAGCTTAACCTTGAGCGCCAATTTCCTCTGGTCGCTACTGTTCTAGTAGAGGTCCTTCAATGTCTTCCACATTGAAAATGGAGTGTCCTTCCCATGGAGACTCGAGACAATATGGTCTCGAACTCCCTCAAGGATGATCCGTCTCACCTTCGCCACACACTTCTTTCACTCAACCAACTCTTGTGCATTAGTTGAAGCTGTCTTTGGGATTTCTTGATCAATGAATTCCTTCAAGACATTGTCTTCTAATATATTCTCCATTCTATATTTCCATGAAATGTAATTCGAGCTACCTTCCAAGGCATACTCGAGTCTCACCCCATAGAACACCATTGGCCAACCTTGAAGTATGATATGAATTTTAATTGCAACCCCAAACTTCAAATATCGAATTCTCTTCTTAGTATACTGTTCACAGCTCTGATACCATGTAGAAAATTTCTACAAATCTAGCTCTGATACCATGTAGAATAGCTGATGGTGGGTTAACCTGGTAATGTAATATAAATCAAAGTAGAATACTATAACCTACTTCTACTATCAATTTGCAGAAGCTTAAAGATCAAGCTGAATAGTATAACTAGAAGAAGAATAATCATTGGCACAATACACATGAAAATACTTTGGGGAAAGCCTCAACTAAAAACCCCACTATTTGTATTATCATACATGGTGGAAAAATACATAGGAATTATATAAAGCCTTAGCTCTCACAGCTAGCCAGCTCTCAGTACAATCCTCACAAATGCTCACAGGCAATCTTGGCTTCTCTCTAGCCTTCCTCTATGCCCTCCAAGCTCTTATTTCCTTGTGTTGTTCCTTGTGGATGATTCCCTATTACCAAGTGGAAAACTCTGATCTCACACACTTCAAAACTGCGTAATCCTCAAGGATTTATTCTTGACTGCATGCATGAATTTTCTCTTTGAGAAAACACATGCAACTGATGGTAGACTGTCCTTGAATTTAATCTCAACTGAGTCTTTCTCAAAATAGACATGCATGAGTTTTTGATGAGGGAATCTTCAGTTAACTGGAGTAGCATTAGTTGAGTGCATGCATGCATCAAGTGACTGTTAACTCACTATTAGTTCCTCAAACAGTTTGGAACTAATTTAACTGGACTTAACTTAGTAAACTGAGTTAACTAATTACAACTCAAATATAACTCAATATTATCTCCTTAATTTAAGGGATAACTCTTGCATGACTTCAGAAATACTTCTCACTTGAATTTCTCCAACTAATTAATTTAAAATAAATTAATTAATTATTTCCAAGTAGCTGTTAAGATTAAATTTGATTTTAATTCACAATTTAATTCAAGGAAAAATTAAATTGGAATATTCTTATTGCCATATTTGAACATTCCAAGCTGAATGTTGGGAAAGATCCTAGTGATGGGGATCACTTATGATTGATTAATGGCTAAGGAAATTGGCAAAGGAATTGGATATGGCTTTGGAAAGGAAAAATGGAATTTTTGGCACATTTATTTATTAAAATAATGGAAACTAGGAGAAAAGGGAGGTGAAAGGTCACAAGTTGCACGTGAGGAGGAAAGTGAAGAAAATAGAGGCCTCATTCATAAAAAGGATTCTGAGGATCAGTTGGTAACCTTTTGCCAATTTAGTTTTCGATCTTTTTCATTATTCTCTCTCTCTATCATATTCTTGGAGACTTAGAATTTTCTTGGAGATTGGTTCTTTCAAATTTCCAAATATGAGTGCTTCAAGACCTCTCTCCTTTTAGGATTTTCCTTCACCTTTGCTTTGATACGATGTTAATTTTTCAGATTATTCTATGTTGTATCAATTACTTTAGCCTAATTCCAAACTTCAATTAGCAATATTTCCAATTAAAATTAGTATCTCCATTCATCAAGAGTAATTGAAGATAAAAAAAATATATGAAATGAAAAAGAAGACAATAAAAACATCAACAAGAGACACTAGATTTTGTCAAAGACCAAGGGAAAACCACACTCGGGGGACAACTTCAGAAAAATTTGGATGATGGTCAACTATAGTCAAACCCATGGATGCTCCCTTCAAGTTAGCGTGTGTGCATCTGTAGCTTCCTTAACACTATGTTTACCATAACATGAGTGCGTCCAGGAATGGAATTTCCCAGTTTTGTGCTAGCATTTGGAACATAAACCTTGATTTTGTGGAAGCTTCGGATCTGAGACTTCCGACCTCCATACGACCTTTTCCTTTGCTAGTGTGTCAAACCAAATTAGATAGAAGAGAAGAATATGCTTGATGTTTTGATATCCAAACGAGCTTCTAGGTCACTTGTATTTATAAGCTTCTAGGGGTGTCCAACAATGTCCATTTGAAGTTGAGGCTGACCTGTCCAAGTGTGCATGAGAGTGAATCTGATCTGATCCAATATCCATGAGTGGGTGCATAAAATCAAAAACCAACTTCTTATTGTCCAAACAAGGTGATCTTTAGGTTGATTTTGGTCCTCTCAAAAGAGGAACTCAATGGCATCACCATCTCCATCAAATGAGTAGTCCAAAGTGGAATTTTACCATAATTTTATATTTTTAACAGTTTCTGACGATCTACAAGGTTCCATGGGTGGGGCTTGCCTCATGAACAACCATAATTCTATTTGTCGGAAAAATTGAGAACCTCTGGTTCAAGGAATCATCACCAAAATTCTCAGCAACATAAACTCTATAAAATATGTTGGGGTAGTTCTGAGCTAAAAAGTTTATGATGTAGCCCCCGACTATTTTTATCACTGTGTACTCTACACATATCGAGCACCAAAAATATAAAAATATCTTATTTCTTGGAAAAATAAAAATGGACAAATGAACCAAAACAAAGAAATAGCATGTATTTCTTCCATTATTTTCTGAACAAGGGTGATAACACATTAATGTAAACCTTAATAATCTCATAATTTTACCAACATAACAACATATGAAGCATCTCCCATGTCAATGAAGCCTTGAAAGTAAAATATCCAACTGGTAATATTTACACAAGCCCAATTCCAACAAAAGGGACAAACAAAAAATAAAATTCTTGAACTATCAAGATATGATTTACTCCATGTATTTATCAATTATGTCTATATCAATGTAGTTGTACAACTTCACAACTGCATTTAGACCTTGTAACTATATTTATTTCTTCGTTATTCCTTTCTTAGGAGACCACCTATCACAAGTTCATTTGTGTAGTTATTCTCAACTTCAAAGTCATCAATATAGCCAGATACCCTTTCTCTTCCTTGACTCTTCAAAGCCAATGATTACCCTTAATTTTCATTTACAACTATATTGAAGGAGAGGTTTCAAATAATTATGTACCTAGAGTTCAAGGAATCATCTTACAACTTGAAATTAACTTTTTAATCACATCACTAAAGGACTCTTATAGAAGTAGTGCTCGTAGGTTAAGTTGAAAAGATAACAAAATAACACTCAAATAACCCCAAAAACAGTCTTAACAAATAATAGTTTCTTTACTCATTTGCGTCTAGGGCCTCGAACCAAATGAGCAATACGTGTGAGGTAGGGAGACTAATTAATTGTATTCCAAAAAGAGAGGATATTTCAATTATGTTCCGATTTAGGTGTTCAAGAATATATTATCCTTAGTCTCTCGATTTGTAAAATACTTGCGCGACTTTATTTTCCTTAAATTGTCAAATAATTCTATAAGTCATGGAAAAAATTTGGACACATAGCATAGGTCTTCCATGTATCAAACTATATATTTTCCACCATTGTTGCACTAGGTATATAATGGATTTTACTTCATATGTCTGGGCCTCTTCAACATAATAATTCTTTCAACTGTTGTGATAAGGGGACTACAGTCTTGATGAGGGAACTTTGTTGTAATTGGTGAGGTTGTTAATGGTATATATTTTGGGCATTGTTCACCCTGTCAAGGGAGTTTAGGTTGTAATGAATGACTAATACGTACTTTTTTCTGTCATTCACATGACACTTGTACTAAGTGTGATGGTTAAAAAATTGCAATTTTTCTATCTATTGTGGGTAGATGGGATTCTTTGGGTTGAATGGAATTTTTTCATTTAGCATTTTGTGTTTGTGTTGAACATAAAGGCTTATGTTTTTTATATTCCCAGAGGGTGTTACTCAAAATAATTTTCATTGTTAGCAGCACTAACTTAATCAAAGAAAGATTTTGGTTTGAAATTAAGTTTTAATGAATTGAGTTTTGAATGTATTTTTATGCTCTATTTTAAGCAACTAATTTTCCTAGGAGCAAGTATTTCCAATATAATAGACAATTTTGATTTTCATTCCATAATTAACTTTCTTTTGGGTTTTTTTGTTTATGACACGAGCCAACAATCATGCTCATTTATCCTTTGTAACTTCAAATCCTAACAAATATTGTGATGTCTTTTTCATAGAGTCTGGCTTGAACTTTGACCTTGTACGATAATGGTTTTCACTTAAAAAGGGATTTGTATAATTAGAATTTAAGTTTATGAGTTAAAAATGGTTTCACACAAATATTCTTCTACAAATAAAATATGAACATTATTTATACTTTTTCAAGTTTAATGAGGAATTGGGTAGATGTGGAGCTAAATTAGCATTGAGATAAAAAGTAGGATAATGAATATTAATAAAATCACTTCGAATAAACTACTAAAAATTACTTATGTAGTACATTGCAGATATGACTAAATTAGATTAATTCAATGTCCTTTTGAGCACAAGATATATATGCCTAAATAAAAGCAATTCAACATCCTTTTTGAGATGTATAACCAACAATGGCTTATTTACGGGGTTTTTACTCATTAATTACCCTTTTTGAGATTTCTTTCTACAAAGTTCTTGCTTGGTTGGATACACTTATCAATGTTTATAAACACATGAGATATCTGAAAGGAGTTTCTCTCCATTGCATTTAAATTTGTTTACTCATAATTCCCCCCACCCCCTCCTCAAAAAACAATTATAATAATTGTTATGTGTATGTTACAAAACTCAAGACGAAACTCAAATACCATGCATGTTTCTTTTAGATTTGGATTTATGGTAGTAGATTTTGGGTCATATTTGGTAGGAATGGTTGTTCCAAACCAAGAGGAGGATAAATATTGGGCTTGAGAGAATGATCTAAGTGGAGATTTCAGAGAATTGTGTTTGAAACCTAAACTGAGAAGTTCCATACTCAAGAAGTTGAGTGTTGTTTCTAACAAAAATTGTGTATAATACATGTTCATTACATGTTCCAAGACACTCTTTTCATAAACCCATCTCATCCTTCTAATTAGGACATTTTATGGGCTTGCTAAGAAAATCAGAAAGGAAGAAATGTTTTCTTATGTTGATAATTACTTGTGATATCTTTGTAGTTTTATTATATTCTCTTATGTTCTTATTTTATATTTGTTTAATCAAGAAATCATAAAAAAACACCAAGATCAATGACACCATATGCAGGCACTCATCTAGGGATAAAACCCCTCTATAGGGGAAAACCCAGCCAAAATATTCCACTAGTAAATCAAAATGAGATAGACCAAGACCTTAGACGCAAAATAACTTCCTCCACCAAGTCAACCTTCCAATATGATTCAAAAAAATTCAATAGTCTCTTCTTGCCCAAAATAGACAACCCAACAACAACCCAGATTTCCGACCCCCAACAACTTCGTAATTTCGGCCCAACTACAATCCAGAAATTCAACCCCAACAACTTTAGTATTTAGGCCCAACTACGGTCCAAAAACTTCACACATGTGAGAGATAAATTTCCCAAGAACTTGATTTTGGTCTTCTAACTTCTTCATTCCCTCTCCAACGACTTCTCTATCTTTTTCTCCCTCTAACAACTACAGATCAAACTTGTTGAGTGAGAGTGCTCCAAATGAATCAAACTGTTTCCTTTATATAGTGTTTGCGTGAGGTCAGATTCCCTTTTATGAGGTCAACTTGTCCTTCTTGAGGCCAACTTGGTAGAGGATAGCTAAAATACATATTTTACATTAAAATAAATTTCTTTCTTGATAGATGAAGCCCAACAAGGGTCTTTTACATTATGACACAGATAAGGAAACCATAGAAGCCTACAATGTAGGTTTTGACCTAAGAACCATTGATCCAAGCATGAAACCCATGCTTTAATTTGTTAATTTATTTGTAATAAAAATTATTTTTCTTTCTTTGACAAATACATTGCTTCATGACTCAAATACAATTATGAAGACCAAAACTAGTTACATTCTTCAACACTCCCTCTTAACTAGGGAGGTATTCATAAGTACATATATATAATGGTACATGGATGTAGAGCATTGGAAAGGTATGTTTTGATGCATAATTTAGTGATGTTTCAAGCAATGTTTGTAATCCTTTCTTTGTTATAAAGTAAGAAGAATGTAATAAGAATGAGCACGAATGACCAATTATTAATAATTGTCTTCTCTATGCAGAAAATGACAAAAGGAGGAAGATGTAGTGCAAAACTGGAGTTCTATGAGAAGATAACGGTTGTCCCTTCAGAACTAACTAAAGTCCAGACCAGGGCGAGCAAATCTCGGCAAATCAATCTGGGACGAGATAAGGAGCTGTCAGTTCGGAAGACTAGGCAAAGAAAAGAGAGGAGTTAACAGCTTAACAGATCCCTCAGGATCTTTGATCCTGAGGGATCGTTACTTTCAATTATTTTGTTGTCTGGTTAACTCCGCCATCACTAGTATAAAAAGGGTAGCATTGAAGACTTAAGGAGGCTGATTTTTATCTTGTATCTTTATTCTCTGTTTACAGACTTCACAGTCAGTTGGAACTCAGACTATCGAGTCTCTTTGAGACTTAGTTTTGTTGTACTATCGTTGATGTGTTAATATAATATCTTTGGTATTATTTTCCCTCTGCGTCTGAAGTAAATTCCGGCGGTGTGCCATTGGAAGCTAAGGGCCCGGCTCCAACGGACACTGGCTGATTGTATCATTACAGTTTGGCTTTGTGTGGTTTGTTTATCATCCTTAATAATTTGACATATTTTACATGTTGTTCCATACTCATTCATCAGTAGTTTCCTATTGTAGATCTTTATAACGAGCTCGTATCATATTTCCAGAATTGGTCATATAACGATTATTCTGAGTTGTTCACTTCTGTTACAGAATTTATAAGTGGAATGCTTTAGCTACATATAGTTGGAGTGACGATCATAAGAAAGTGGAATTAATGTTGTAAGTGGACTACTGGTGATCATGTCAGATTATCTGTACATATGATTGACGTTTCCTGTTTATTTGATTTAGTTGACTACTTTTATATATGATTGACGTTTCCTGTTTATGATGGTTTGTTGTTCCATTTGGTTAAGCTGTTTACTTGTATAAAAGATTGCTCTGTCTTTGTGTATAAGTTGATGTAAAGGATTGAGAGTGTTGGACTCGCGAGACTTAGTTTCTTTACTGCTGTTCCTTTTACTGCCGTTCCATTTCTGCATTGCCGTTCCATTTTACTTTCCTGCTGTTCCTTTTTACTCGCATTCATTGGTGTGGTGTGAGAGGAGGATCAAGGCTGTCGTGAGACACAGCAGATGCTACTATGCTCCCAGAACCATGATCCATACTCTAAGTTCTTTTCTTTCAAACAGTTTCTAGAGGGATGGGTTATTACTTCCGCACCCTCGACTGGTAAAGTTGTTGTGTGTAATTCCTTTCTGCAAAAGTAATCTAGTCATAGTTTAGCATCCGTTTACTCTTGTATTTCTTAGGCCTATACTACGAAGCATTACTCTGACAAATAGCCTCAAATTGAGATACCCTTTGCAATAACAAAACGCTCCCGGATTGACTTGTAATGTGAGATAACTAGAGGTGAAAAAGGCCCTTGTTACAGCTCTACATTTTGGCGCCGTTGCCGGGGAAGGGTATAACCATTTGTCTTTTAAACAGGGTAGTGTGCGAATCTGCTAGGGGAGAGTTGGATTTTAAAAACGAAAGGTAAGAACCTGCGTACGGAGCATGTAAAAGCCTTGCTCCACCGTCCGCTTTCCTAGCAGATTTGATTGGTTAAATAGGATTTAGCAGTTTAATTGGAGTGCATGACTAAGCAGAAAAAGTTAGAGAAAGATCAAAAGCCTCCATCCAAAGCCAAGGGGCCGGTGACCCTTGGACGAACGACCTTCATAGACGAAATCTATAAGAAAGCCGACTCTCAGCCATTGGTAGGTTATAAGAAAGTCAATTCTAAACAGCCTACTAGTTCCCTTCAGGCCTCGGGATCACCATCTGAAGCCTTTGCTGAAGTGCACAGTCAAACAGAGGAGCAGGATTTTCAAGAAATTGAAAATTTGACTCCTGGACCATTTCACGAAGGGACCCAAAGTAACCTTTGTGAAGGAGAAGGAGAAACAGGGGAAATCGAGGAACCTAGATGTCCTATTGAATTAAACCAGCCTTTAAATAGCCCGGACAAGGGAAGCGCTGTAAAAATCCTTGTTGAAGGAATTCATTCACCGCAGATAGTTGGGGCCATTATCATCCCTGATCAAGGGAGTGGTGTCAAGACAATCCCTGTTAAGACTACCCCTCCTCAACCAAGGAACACTCTCTTGGAAATTCCTGAAGATTACTGGCATATATTCGATCCCATGGTGCAGAATCAGCCAAACACCCAGACCTCCACATTGCAATATCCCATAGTAGATTCTGTAGCAAATGCGCCCATGAAAGCTATCCCTCTCCAGCATATTCCCACATTTCATGGCCTTACATTAGAAGATACGGACGCATTCTTGTTCGAATTTGATGTATTATGTAGAGGATACGATTACACCACCGATCCCCAGAAACTAAAATTGTTCCCCTCTACATTAAAAGGGGCTGCGTTAAGATGGTTTATGGGCCTAGGTGGTGGGGTTATTAACAATTGGGATCAAATGAAAGAAGCCTTTTTAAAGAAATATCAAGATTACTGTAGGTCGAGAGAATTAAAAGATGAAAATTTTCAAATGTCAGCCAGACCAAACGAAACCCTAGAAGAATATGTGGAACGTTTCCAATATAACTTGCAAAGATCCCCTTATGCATCACTACCTCTGCCTGATAACGTGTTGAAAACTGCATTAATTAGAGGTATGAAAGAACAATGGATCGAAACGTTAAACATTATGGGGAAAGGAGACATTTATCAGGAAAATTTTGCTGATATCATTGATCTGTGTATCAGGAGCTCAAGAGGCAGCACGAGGATAAAACCAGCGGAATATGATCGCTTCCCCAGAGATAACAGAACATCAACAGAGGGAGTAACACGGGTGGAACTTGGAAATTTGCTAGAAAATTTTAAAACTGATATCCTGGGAACACTAACTACACAACTTGACATTGTGCAGGCTAAACAGAAGCAAGCCGAGGCGGAGCAGAATCTAGCAGTTTTTTGCCCACGATGCAGGAAGAAACACAGCCACAAGGAATGCCCGCTGGATACAGTCCAAATATGTGCTATCTGTACCAAGGACCACCTGACCGAAAGCTGCCCTTCACTTCCTGGTTTGAAGGCAGTATACAAAGAAGCAGAAGAGGAGCCAGAATCAGCATATTTTATTAACCAGCGTCGTCAATGGCAGCCTAGGCAATCAGGTATGTTTTCAGACCCCTCCTCTTCTTTTCAACCCCCGCAGTTCAATACTCAGCAACAGAATATGTGGCAAAACCAGTCTCAACCCCCGTTTTCAAATTGGTCACCTCAAATGTTTCCTACTCCGAATCCTTGGATGTCCCAATTCGGTTGGCCAAACTGCCCTTATCCTCCACCATATTGGCAGAATAATTCATATCCTCCGCAGTGGACCCCTTCTACTTCGCAAAGCTCAACCTGGCAGACAAGCTGGCCAAGATCGACATATCAGCCAGCAGGATCAATTCCATTCCCTCAACCGACTCTGCCAGCCTTACAACAAAACCCCCAGCCTAATCTGAGACCGCAGCTCCCAGCCCAACCCAACCCTAATCCAAATAATAGAACAGTTCAATCTCTTCAAATTATAGAATCCTCAGAAATTGAATCTGATCTGCGGGAGTGCAACGATCTTCAGTTAAGATCTGGGCGAATAATAGAAACTGAGGGACATAAAACAACTCACATTGAAGATCAGTTACCTATAGAACAGCCATCACAACAGGAAGATGTAAATAAAGACCAGGCTCATCAACAAGTAATTACATCTCCTCCACCATTCCCAGAACGATTAGCCATTCCATGACCAACGCAATATCCAGACTTTGATATTCTGGGAGAACTACAAAATTTGTATATAAGAATTCCATTTCTTCAAGCTATACAGGATATCCCCATATATGCAAAAACCATAAAGGACCTGTGTAGCAGAAAACCAAAAAGAAATATAACTTCTAACCCGAGAGTCCAGGTAGTCGGCACCTTATCCGACCTCCTATCAGGAAAAGAAACACCAGTGAAATACGAGGACCCTGGGAACCCAATTGTCACTGTTCAAATTTATGGGCAGACCTTGAGCAACGTCTTAGTTGACCTAGGGGCTGCAATCAACATCCTGACAACATCAGCTTGCCAGAAACTCGGAATTACATCGGTAGAACCTACTTCCACATTGTTAGAACTAGCTGACCGATCAGTAATTAGACCAGAAGGCACCCTGTATGATGTCATGGTTTCAGTAGACTCCTGGGAATACCCGACCGACTTCCTGATAATTAATCCGAAAACTCGACTAGATGGACATCCGCTAATTCTAGGTAGACCGTGGCTCGCTACTGTTGACGTCTACATTGGTTGCAGGCAGGGAAACATGACCATAACCAGAGGGCCGGATATCAAAAATTTAATTTTGTACCCTCCAGCTCAGCCAAGCATCACGATGATGAAAACCAACCTGCGCCCTGCCTCATATATCACAGACAACATTAGACCTCCATTAACAATCCAGGAAGCGCTAGATTTCAAAGATCAAACCGAAGACGATGCCATTAATAAATTCATTAATCAAACAGAATCCACATCGTATACACAATGTTTTATGATAAAGGCGGCATTTGACAACGAATTAGAAGAGGATCCCCTGAAGAACGAACATGACCAAAGTATACCGGTGACTTCTGTCGCTAATAGCAAAGTAGTGCAAATTGAACCGGGGAAGACTTTAAATATTAACGCTAATATGACATCAGATCAAGAGACAAAACTCATCCAGCTGTTACGAAAGTATCAGGAGGCATTTGCATGGGACTATCACGATATGAAAGGGATTGACCCCCAGCTATGTACACATCATATTTATATTGAAAAAGATGCAAGACCTGTTCGACAACCACAAAGAAGACTCAACCCCCATTTAAAAGATGTTGTAAAAGATGAGCTTCAGAAACTTTTAGATGTTAATTTCATTTATCCTATTTCTGACAGCAAATGGGTCTCCCCACTGGTGGTAGTACCTAAAAAGAACGGGAAATGGAGGATCTGTGTGTCTTATAGAGAATTAAACAAAGCCACGCAAAAAGATCATTTCCCCCTTCCATTTATAGACCAGGTACTGGTGGTTGAAGGGAAAGTACCCCTAGGGTCCTTTGGGCTAAGACTCTACCAGACTGAAAATTGCTTATTCAAAGAAACACACACACACAGCCATCTTTTTTACTTTTAAGCAAGTTCTAATGTTTAGGGTACATACCTAAGGTCCTACGTTCGAGAAGACCGTTAGGGTGCAAACCCTTCTTGGAGTTCCCTTCTTCTTTCTTTGACCTGCAAGACAAACAAATCAAAGAACACAACAGTACATGTATAGAAGTTTATATAGAAATCATCTTTATGCTATAAAGTTAGTTATAAAAAATCTTTAAGTAACCACTTTCATAAGAATTCAACATAAGAATCTCATAAGCATAAAGAAAGATTATTCGGGAACAAAGACGTGTTTCTTTATATATAAAGGCAAATAAAGTACATATATCGGAAAGATATCACCTGAACACCTTCAGCAGGCTCCAAGCAAGCTTCCTCCCGGATTCGTTCCAGCCTCAAGCCTCCAACAAGAGCTTCTTCCAAGTCTTACTCAATGATGATGTCAAGGATGAATGATCACCAATACACATGGAAACAAGGGTTTCCTATGCAAAATGGGGGAAGTGCAGAATGCACCAAGGACTTCAGACCTGGTCTAAGGGAAAAAATCTCAGCATAATAATCTTGCTCTCCCTTCTCTCTCCCCTTGGCCTTCCCTTTGATGTCTTTTTATACCCTCTCCAAAGTAGTTTTTTAGTTAGGAGTTGGTTGGGAACAGTTGGGCCACGGGCACTAACAGGTGATCCAGCAGGTAAACCCGCGATCACCACCCGAAAAAGAGGAAATTATATTTTTTTTAAGTGTTTTAATAGATACACGTGGGTTGGGTATGACAGACCGGCGTGTACACGCATTTAACACAGGGCAAAGTCGCGTATAGGGAATAAAACACTGTTTTTTAAATTTTTGGACCAGGTCTGGAAGGAGGGGTTGCCCTAGGCCATAAGTGCAGCATCACAAACCATAAGAGTGAGATTTGGAGCTATAACAGATGCCCCCTAATGTATGAGGTCAGAAGGGGAACATGATGGCCGAAATATATTAAGTAAGTACAAGGAAAAGAACTCTGCCGAAAAACCGAGGAGGACTTCACCAGAATTCAGCCTGCCAAGCCACCGAAAGGATATCAGAAAGAAACACTGTCTGAGGCGGGCATACCCATGCTCAGGAAAAGTAAAGCATGTCCGCATATCAAGTACAAGGGGATCCACTAAGTATACAAGTATAAATGACTGTAAAATACATAATGGATCATCTGATCATAATGAGTAAGTACATGTCTGAATATCACATATAAAACTGTCAATGATGCTGAAAGATGCAACGGATCACTGAAATCAAAGACTGATCCCATAAGGTACCAACTGAACATGATGGAAAAGGATGGTACTACACTGCAAACTCAGGTGCCAGCATATAGAATGTCGCCATGACTGACTGCAACATATAAGGTGGAGTGGTATCAACTAGCAGCAACAGGAGCAACTGTCAAGTGAACCAATGAATGCTGATACAACCTGAGGTCTTCACCGACCGCCGTGGTACATTTCTACACCATGGGAATAAATGATCTGAAGTCGACCATGTGAGAAATCGTTTGATTACCAGTCATTGATGTATACCGTTAACAAACGCGAGACTACTCACCGATAATGATAATGAGCGTCAAGGTACCCAGTACAATCTAACAAGTGTGAATAGATGAGCTGAAGTCGAACACCTGTAAGAATCTATCAATCAGGAGACAATGATGGTTTCCCACTGTCGATAGCGAGGAATCTGCCACTAATGACTGCAAACCCCAAGGTACTGCTAAATGGACTCTAGATCTTTGCCCCAGAGCAATGAGTCAGAGTCGATAGGGAAAGATCCGCTAGAAGGAAGGCATTAAGGCATCCTCCATCAATCTAGCGCGAGTGTAACCCGTAGGCCAATAATGTGGAAGGAATCGGACGAAAAAGATGTAGTAACCCAACCGAAGTACGTTTCCGGCGTACACAAGATGTGGCTAGCGCACGGCAGAAACCCTCTGAACCAACCAATAATGAAAGCTGACACAGAGGCGAGGTATCCACCAATAGGGTCAAATGGAAACCAAGGTACTGCACGAATCCCAATGTGTGATAATGTATGCTGATGTCGAACACAAGGGAAACCACTCAGTCAAAGACCCATGATACTGATCGATGCTGAGCACAAGGTGACCTATCAATAATGAAAATAGGGCCAGGGTGCGGTCTCTAGGTCTGCCCTCAGAGCAATGTGTCGTCGTCGATAAGGACAAGACCCGCCAGCAAGAAGTCAATGGGGACCTTCTCAAACCGGCACGAGTGAAGGACCAATATAACTAATGTGATGATAGACATGACACTGACAACCAGGGATGGCCGACTGAAAAATGAGTCAAGAGACACCGCAGAAAGGCCGACTCAGGCTAACTTCCCTTGAACAAAAGCACGACTCAATGTGACTATGTGGCAGCATATAATGAATCTGTATAAGTTCGTCATGCAGGAGGCACGCACGAACCCTCCATATGATTGGAAGAGATAACCAATCGGGGGAGAACTGACTCGATAACAAGGTTATGGCTTACCTAAGTCAAACTAAATCCCACCCATGCGGAGGAGACTTTGTTTTGAGTGCTTTGTTCAAGGGCGACACGACTGACTCTAGCTGCCAACAATAAATGGAAATAATGTCCCTGTTCCCGCTCTTTTTGGAATATTTAATTTTTTTGTCTTTTTCTGATAAGCCGGAAAAAGAATAAAAGAATGCTATGGTACAGTGGAAAGAACGAGTGTCGGTGCAACAGATGATCTAGTTCCTGGGAAAGGAACGTTCCTATGCTCAATGCAGGGAGGTGAAAAACTGGTCAGTGACACTCAAAGGTATGTCCCTTCCACGGATCTGGGCATGTCAAGCTGCAGAGGTCAAGGGTATGCAAGGTTGATTTTTGCAGACGTCATGGTCAAAAGTGGGCTTAAACACGAGTCCAAGTGAAGCTGGCTATAGGCCAAAAGGTGCAAATGGTCAACATGCAATGCAGAAGTACAACTCAACACACATAGGAGCCTCTAAGGTATAAGGCCAGAACGAAGCGAAGAAGCAAAGAAGAATGAGTCTTCAACGCATAAGTCATGGCGGGACTACAGAGGACTCCCGAGCCTACTCAAAACGAAGCAGCATGGGCAACAAATGTCAGTGAGGTGCTAACTAGGATGCCCATGTAAAAGGATGGCTCTACCATCATGTCATGATTTAAAGAATCGGCGAGTGAAAAATGGCTTGCGAACCATAACATGATGGGGTCGACCCTACGGCAGATGTATCGGTCAAATGGAGGCTAGTATGCATAATGCAACGGAAAAATGGTGTCCCTAACCTATATGCCAGTGAGAACACGATACCTGCCATGACGGGTCAGCAGTCATGGAACCGTCTCGAACCGTCGAAAAATGTCCAAAATGTCCTGAAAAACAACTCAATCTCGACATTCCAAGCTCCCAAGTTAAAAGTGACATGAAACCAAACAAAATAAAATTTTGAAAAAATTTTGCATTTTCAAAACTTATAAAAAGAAATTTTGGACTTACCATTTTCACCGTTTGACTTGGAGAGCAAATTGTGGAGCAAAAGGAGCAAACTTTCCCCGTGACTTATTCAACCGTTCAATCTTGCCGAGAACTTCCAGGTAAGCACTAAACTTGTCTTGCAATCAATTGTGATAGTTTTTAGGAAGTTTAATTAATGTTTCACCGTTAGATTTTTGCAAAAAATCGTTCTGTGGCGTACACGTGGGTTGGATGTATATAAATCGCGTATACGACGGCCCTACACGCGACTGTGTATAGGGTAAACCGCGTGTGCGCAGCGAAAAAATTTTTATACATAAAACTAATGGATGAAAATGATTTTTTCTTCCAGGATGACTCTCACATGGCGTGAAAGAGAGCACTCAGCTGTAGATAATGAAGTTATGGACAATGATGAGGCATTAGATGCCTTACGGGGATGCGGATTGTTAAAATTCTTCAAGTTGCCGAATATGAAAGCAAATGTACGTCTGCTCGAGAGACTTATTGATTATTGGGATGTCGAGGAAGAAGATTTTATGATTGATCAGATGCCACTCAGGATAGAAGTGGAAGATATATATTTCATCACGGGCCTTTCCCGAAGGGGAGAGGTAGTACACTCCCGGGGCAGGACCCGGAATAGTCTCAGTGTGGACGACTATGTACAACTTTACTGCCCAGGTCATCGGAAGGTCGGGAGTCAGATCTCGATCCCACACGTGGCGAGTTTGTCACTGCGGATAATCTTGTTCACCATAGCTCGAGTGAACGGATCATCTTCACTACATCAGGCATCACGGGTAAACATGAGCGTAGCAGTGGACTGTCTCACCACGGTGTTTGACTGGTGTACTCCTCTACTTGCCAACATGAAGGAGCAGCTTGCTTCTATCAGGAGGGGACAGACCAAGAACTTTGGGTACGGAACCATTTTATGCACTTTCTTCTTCGAGAAGGTTCCCGCACTCCGCCCCAGGGTAGCAGTTCCCATCAGTAGTCCACGTGATCCACGCATGGGCCGGTGGGCTGACTTGATGAAACGTCTGGGGGGTGGGGAAGTGCCCAGGAATGCATTCGACGACGACTTTTTTGCTTGGTGGGAGCAACAGATCATCGCCATAGACGACTACCCCTATGCTGGACTGGATTTCCGAGGAGATCCTGACCTAGTGTTGCCACCAGATGCAGCATGGGGCGAGATCGGTAAGATTTTTTTGATTTTTTTGATTTTATGATTTTTAGGATTTTTCAAGTATAATGATGAACTTTGAAAAATATATTTTTTTTTTTGATGAGATTCAAATGACTGATATGATGATCATGTTCCAGACATTGGGCCCGTGCGACCAGATGGATTCCCACGGCATGGACGGCGTGGCCGAGGAGCCAAAGAGGAGGCTGCGAATGCGGAAAGGACGCTCAACAACGTCCAACGACACTTGGCGAGATTGAGCTACCAAGTACCGATGGCCGAGATAGAGGACCTTCCTCCAGATATGCAGCGTCATGTGGTTGGGATGCCACGTGACTGGGTTCGTGTCTTTCGGCGCGTGGCCACTGCTATAGTTAGTTATTTAGCTGCTCATCCAGAGCCGAGGCATTAGATATGCTTGACATGATTATGGGCATTTGAGTCCCAATTTTGTATATTTTGGACACACATATGTACACTCGAGACGCTTTGCGATATATATATATATACAGCTTGACTTTTTGATGCATGATTTTATGATGATGAATGATTGATATGCCAGTCTAATGCTTGATTAGCGATAGAATCAGCTAACCAATTTTGAGATCTTGGAATGTGCAAATAATTAATGTAAGTAAATGATCTTTGCAACAACCTCACCCTTAAATATTGGCGATATAATGATGGATCTCTAACCCGATAAATGTTATTTAACTGAGACACTATCAATTGAGAATCAAGATACACTACCAACGAGTCGATCCCATAAGAGATTGCCTCGGATAATAAATTGATAACAGCTGTATACTCGGCCATATTGTTTGAAGCAGGACCGATACACACGCCTCTCGATGTCATCAACTGACCAGTTGGGTAATAAAGTACCCAAGCTGCGGAAGCAAGATTCCGAGTGTGCCGACTAGCACCATCGGCGAATCCAAAATAAACCAAATCATCCATCAACACCTGCCAAAGCAGACCAAAAAGTGCTGATATCAGAAAACGCTCGATAAGATATGTACAAATATACATAAAATACAAAGAAGCCATTGCCTGGTAAAACTAAGCAAAATACTTCTTTAGGTAGAGCCCATCAGGGGGCTCCGCCAACTGACTCCTAGGGATGTTTATAGGTACGACGATCGAACCAATCAATATACTCTCTTCGGCAAATAAATGTGTTGGAGCCAAAGGGACCGTACAAACATCACTAGTCGAACCGGAGGACCGAGATTCTACTTCATGCACAGGGGAATGAAAGTGTAACCGACGATGTAAATCTTCCAAAGGTCGATCTACGGCCGTCATTGCTTCGAATACCGCTTCATCCGATGGAAAAACAATATCTGAGCAATCCAATGCAGTGGTGGAATCAAGGGTCCTAAAATGAGCCACATCACCATCTATTTCTTTCCCAAAGGAAATAGTAGAATGGTTATCTACAGAGTTGTCGATAGATTCACATCTAGGTTCTACTGCAGACATAAGAGATTCTATTTCACCCACCTTGTCGTCACCTGATGTGGTCACAGATGAAGCTAAGGTTCTAGGATTCGATGAATAAGGAGTTTGAACAAACTCTCTCCGTAAAGGATCCCTGGAGGATGAAATTGTATCTATACCAGCTGTAGGAGGGGGAAGATTAAACGTACCCATCAATGAAGAGTACATCCCGACTCCTAGACTCTCGATAGGCGGACGGGGATTACCCACTAAAGGAATAGTAGAGTCAGAGTTTGCTTGAGGATCAGCTGGACAATAGTCCAATTGATCGACCTTAACGATTTTCCCCTCATGAGGAAAGCAAATGACACGAAATAGAGTCGAAACAACGGCTTCCATCTCGTATACCCAGTTCCTTCCTAAGAGGAGATTATAGTCTAGGTTAGCGTCTATGACCTCTACTTCAATATTAGCGACCTTTCCTCCAACACATATAGGAAAGGCCGGGATAATCCCGTACGGTCTATGAGAGTGACCATCAAATGCTGTCAATAGGGTGGGCGAAGGAACAACCGTTGGTGATCCAATGGCCTTCCAGCATGACATAGACATGACACACGTGGAAGCTCCCTCATCCACAACCGTCCGAAAAATATTCGTTTTCTGGTAGGTAGACTTTATCTGGAAAGCCATGTGATGAGGAAGTCTCTTTTTGACATTACTCATATCAAAAGTGAGAGCTAAGGAATTATTTGGATCTACTGCCCCCATTGCCGATAGCAAGGCACTTCGTTGAGCAGGACATGACTGGAGAACCTCTAACGCGGACATAGCACATGGACTCTGGGCCAGATCCTCAACTATGGAGTAATTCTGGGCTGCCCTAATATTAGGGTTGATAGTCGCGCACTTTGCGGAACCTTTCGGCACCCGAGGTATAGTCTCAACAGAAGGTCGCTCAATATGAAGTGGGTTGTTAGTTTCGGGAACTGATTTACCCTTAGAATTTTCACCTTCACCATAATCGCGTGACCGTGTGGCCACATTAGCGTGAGCACCCATCATGAATACATTTGAAGACTTGTCCCCTTCCTGGTTGCCCCCTGCGGAGGTACCAGGGTTTGAATTCGCGCCAGCAAGAAGTTGTTGCCCTTGGGGAAACGGGTTAGTTAACACAGCTTGCGAACTAGAAGTCCCTTGCTGTCCTAACAAGCGCTGAGCGTCTTCAATTCTAGGGCAGAGATGAGTTAGATGGTCTCCTTTGCATAACTTGCAAGGAAACTTAACTTTCTTTCTCGACTCATTTCCACCACCACCAGCGTTGTTGCCGGATTTATTTGCATCGGGCTTCCCATCCTGATTCTTCTTCTTACCACGTCCTTTCTTTTTTCCATCGGAATTTTGATTTCCTTTGGGGTTATTGGATTGGACGGCATTAATGGAAGAATTTTGGGAAGCTTGAGGATTAGACATTGTGACTTGGTTGTTAGGAGCAGTTTGTAATGACAACTGCTGCAATTGATTCAACAAGTTCACTGTAGTCGAGTCTACTGACCCCACGATACCATCCGCGTGAGGACCTGGCTTTGGCTTAGCTAAATCAACCTTAGATCCAGGAGCATCTGGCAAGTACTTTTGGAGGATCCCAGACTGAGAGTAGATCAGTTCTAACTGCTGGGCCCTGAAAATGGCTTGCTCCTCATAATAGACCCCAGACATGGAGACATCCTTGGAGATCTCGGGTTGCAAAGACTTCAAAAACCACTCTAGACGGTACTCCGGAGGGATTTCGGCTTTAATGAGCCTTTTTCTCCGTCTCCATTCCTGTATGTGATCAGAAATGTGGGTTGCCTTATCCTGACGAAAGGTAGCCAGAAGTTCAGTTCCGGCATCATAGCGGACAGGCAACTGGAAGTGATTCAAGAAGATATTGGCTAAGTCAGCGAACGATGTAAAGCTGCCCCCTGGCAACTCTATGTACCATTTAGCCGCATTACCAGTCAAGGTGCGCTGAAAAAGTCTCAACCTAACCGAATCTTCGATGAGGGAGTTAGATGAGCACCACAAATGGAATGTGGTTACATGATCGCCCGGATCTTCACCACTCTTCCCTTCGAATTTTGGGATGTCCGAAGGGAGTTTGGTTGGGACCGGAGGCCAGGCCAGATTGTATCTGATAGGGTCGTTCGTTAGCTTAGTGAGATCTGGCAAGTTTAACGTTGCCAGAAATGGAAGCCTAGGAGGACCTAGGGGATTCCACCCAGACTGGGCAGAACTCCCCAAGTTCTGAAAAGATTGTCCTGGGATTTGAGAGGCACCAGGCTGCCCCAAGTGACCAGTAGAACCAGCTGAACCAAAAGGCAAGCCTTGTGGTCCAGCAAAATTCGGAGTTTGACCAACTCCTGCCGTATAAGCTCCATAGCTTGCAAAGTTTCCTCCTAAAGAATTGTAAGGAGTCGATAACCCCTGATATGGGTTCCAAGCCGAAGCGAGGGGAGGAATACTTTGAAACATGCTAACCGTGGAATACGGCCTACTTCCTTGTTGGCCAATGAATGGATTCGCAGTTCCTGCGTTACTAACCCCAGGGTTATTCCAACCTTGGAAAGGATTGCTGCTTTGTCCTATTGAAGAAAAAGGCATGGATCCTACCGTTGGGTTGGAATGTGGAATATGACCACTTCCAAACGGAAAACCCTGAAATGAAGCCGATTCGCCCATCATGGACGTAGCGGCACTGAACGGAACTGATGGAATACCCTGTGATTGGGTGCCAAAAAGGAAGGAACCAGTACTAAAACCATGGGCATTTCCACTCGTGGACGGAATGGAGGTAGACCCAACCAAAGATGTGCTAGCAAACGATCCGAACAAGGAAGCGGAGGGGATGGAAATGGTTCCTCCCCCTTGCACCGATGTTGGGGTTTTCATAGTCACAGCACTCGTGGAAGCCATGCTTCCAGTAGTGATCATAAATGGTAAGCGCGTAGCGTAACCTGGACTCGCTGGTCTATATAATGGAGGCCCAACGTATTGCAATACGTCTGGGTAACTAGATGGTAGTGGAGAATTTGGAATCACTAATGATTCTGAAAGTTCTTCTACCTCTACGTTATCCTCCGCTTGAAAGCGAACTTGAGAAAAGACTGGAGCGTCCCTCTCTTGTTCAAAAGTACCAGGCCTTGCTTGGCTGCTAATATCCCCGAGAGGAGGATCAATCCCCGATGCATCAACCGGCGTGGGACGGACCCCACCGGTAGTATTCCCTCTGCGCCTTCTAGGAGAAGGCTCTAAACTAGGTGGCGAGAGACCACGAAGTCTTCGAGACCGTCTTGGAGACCGGTCAGCCACTTTGAATTTTTTGTTAAGATCTAACTAAAGACTCAAAAAATTAAAAGCTAAGCCGACTAGGAGCACAGAGCACACAGTATAAAGTTCCTAAAGATACAGCCAGTCAAACAACTTTCAAGTATTTCCGCTCCGGGTGATTGAGACCGGACACCAAAATACGAGAAAGTGAATCAAAGGGCCTTCCGAGGATAGTCTGGGATGATGAGGGCCCAGTCCTATCAGCGAAGGTATCAGAGGAAGTTACGCTGACCTCCTAACAACAGCCTGCGCCGGTGCAAGCCCCCAAGCTTCGCAAGGGTGCCCTCCGGAAGTACTGTCGAGAGTGATACAACGTCGACCTCAGGTGCCACGGGATTCCCCTCCGCAGCCACCTATGCAGATCCCTAGGAGAGGCAACTATGGGTACCAACTCGTCGCAGAAGCCAGGCGGAACAGTCGTGAGGTAAGTTCGGACAAGTAGGAGAGGGGGTATCTCTCTTCCCTGTCTTCACAGACCCTCGTGCTTAACTCCCAGATCCGGAGCTTTCCTGGTCTTCCTAACGTTATTGGATTTACTCTCTTTAATCAGACTCTTATGTTTGACGTTTTGTGTGGCCTTGGAGAGTTAACTCTCCACTCGCCTAATCCAAGGCCCTAAAATCCTAAACTTGTTGGTGTAATGACTAAAACAAAAAGTTCTAGTGGATTTTAATTAAGCGCTTGATTTTATTAGGCTGTTCTTTAAGTCAAAGGTAATGGAGGTGAAACTTGTGGTGTTTTATGGACGCAAAAGAAATTAATAAAACTTAGCTACATGTATATGCACTTTTGTTTTCGGTGAATAGCAATTTCTATGAGGTTCAGAAGGCACTTGTAATATAAACAAAAAATTTTCCTTTTTCTTTTCAGACTCCACACTCACAAAAACTAACAAAACTAAATATGCCTAAAAAGAGATGCAAATCTTACCCTAATGCAAGAACTAAATGTGGATGCACGATTCAAAGACTACTCTAAAAACAAAGAAGGAAAGTTGCTGCTTTACCAAATTTTGTCTTGCCACTGAAATGCTTAGATAGAAGATGATTTGTTACTAATCATTTCGTCCAAACAATAAAAACAAGTTTTAAGATAAAAAACAAAGCACTTTCACTTCGCAAAAAAGGAAATCAAATGAGAAGCAAGTTTAAGAAAGCGAAACTCAAAAACTTTCAAAAGATTTTCTTTCAATCAAACCAAAAAGTCTTTTTTTTCAAAGGAAAACTCTCAAAAATACTGACACTAATGATTGATAAACAAGCCACCAAACACTTTTGTGAATTGACACCTTTCAAATGATGAAAACTCAACAAAAATAAAATGTGTTCGAAAACGCTTTTGACAATCAAAAGCAGCAATGAAAGTCCAAAATATCAAAAGACAAGTTTCAAGAAACTGGTAACAAACAAATTTCCCGAAACAAAGGAGTAAATGGTCATAAAAATGATTTCGTTAAGCGAACACAAATGTCATGAAAACAAAATGGACACAAAGATTTGAAGACAATCTTCCCACTCTGCCGAAACAGAGCAATCCAGATTCTTAAACAGAAATCTTGTGTGTCAAAAATCAATGACGCTTGCAATCAACGAAAAACAAGACTAGCACTCCTTATAACTAGAGAGAGTTCGAAACAAGATGTCCCCTGTTAAACAGAGAACTGTCACTGGGAATTGACTGTTTTAAACTGACCCAAACCACCAGACAGACATTCAGCAAAAGAAAAATTATAAATCTTGAAAATTATGTGATATACGCGCCTGCAATTATTTGCAGAATGCGTGTATACACGACTGTAACTAAGGAAACCTGCGTATACGCGGGTTTACTCAGTGCAACTTGCGTATATACGCTTCTGTAATCCAGAAAAAGTGCGTATCTGAAGTCTTTCAAGAAAAATAAAAAAACACAAACTGAAAAACTGGAAAAGCTTGGAGTTAAAGAAAATATCAGACAGTCAGAACCAACAAACAGAGGGACTGAGCCTTGATTGGCTTGAGGACTACCCAAACTAGGAACAACAAGAGTGTTGTCCCCAGCGGAGTCGCCAATTCTGGTTGAAGGGAAAGTACCCCTAGGGTCCTTTGGGCTAAGACTCTACCAGACTGAAAATTGCTTATTCAAAGAAACACACACACACAACCATCTTTTTTACTTTTAAGCAAATTCTAATGTTTAGGGTACATACCTAAGGTCCTACGTTCGAGAAGACCGTTAGGGTGCAAACCCTTCTTGGAGTTCCCTTCTTCTTTCTTTGACGTGCAAGACAAACAAATCAAAGAACACAACAGTACATGTATAGAAGTTTATATAGAAATCATCTTTATGCTATAAAGTTAGTTATAAAAAATCTTTAAGTAACCACTTTCATAAGAATTCAACATAAGAATCTCATAAGCATAAAGAAAGATTATTCGGGAACAAAGACGTGTTTCTTTATATATAAAGGCAAATAAAGTACATATATCGGAAAGATATCACCTGAACACCTTCAGCAGGCTCCAAGCAAGCTTCCTCCCGGATTCGTTCCAGCCTCAAGCCTCCAACAAGAGCTTCTTCCAAGTCTTACTCAATGATGATGTCAAGGATGAATGATCACCAATACACATGGAAACAAGGGTTTCCTATGCAAAATGGGGGAAGTGCAGAATGCACCAAGGACTTCAGACCTGGTCTAAGGGAAAAAATCTCAGCATAATAATCTTGCTCTCCCTTCTCTCTCCCCTTGGCCTTCCCTTTGATGTCTTTTTATACCCTCTCCAAAGTAGTTTTTTAGTTAGGAGTTGGTTGGGAACAGTTGGGCCACGGGCACTAACAGGTGATCCAGCAGGTAAACCCGCAATCACTGCCCGAAAAAGAGGAAATTATATTTTTTTTAAGTGTTTTAATAGATACACGCGGGTTGGGTATGACAGACCGGCGTGTACACGCGTTTAACACAGGGCAAAGTCGCGTATAGGGAATAAAACACTGTTTTTTAAATTTTTGGACCAGGTCTGGAAGGAGGGGTTGCCCTAGGCCATAAGTGCAGCATCACAAACCATAAGAGTGAGATTTGGAGCTATAACAACTGGACACCTTAGCAGGCAAGAAATTTTTCTCTTTCCTGGATGGCTTCAGCGGATACAACCAGATTCAGATTGCCCCTGAAGACCAGGATAAAACTACCTTTACTTGCCCCTGGGGAACGTTCGCTTATCGAGTCTTACCTTTTGGTTTATGTAATGCTCCAGCCACATTCCAAAGGGCTGTTCTTAGCATCTTTGCAGATCTAATTAATGATGGATTGGAAGTCTACATGGATGATTTCACACCATATGGAGAGGACTTTGATCCAGCTCTAGATACTCTCGAAAAAGTTCTACAATGCTGCATCGCTACCAGACTCTGCTTGAGTCACGAAAAGTGTTACATGATGATGACTGAAGGACTCATTCTGGGACACTATATTTCAGCAGCTGGTATTCAGGTAGACCTGGCTAAAATCCAAATACTTTTGCTTATTCCAACCCCCACTAATCAGACAGAGGTACGCAGTTTTCTTGGTTTTTCTGGCTATTATAGACGATTCATACAACATTATTCACATATTGCCGCACCTTTACATGCATTAACTGGAAATGTTGACTTCTTATGGACAGAGAAATGTGATCGGGCCTTCAAAGAATTAAAGAGGCTGGTATCTACAGCTCCAGTTCTCCGAGGACCTAATTGGAATTTACCATTCCAGATTTCAACCGACGCTTCAGACACAGCAATCGGTGCAGTTCTGGGCCAAGAAGAGGATAAAAAACCATACGCCATCTATTATATCAGCAAGAATTTGGTTCCAGCTGAATTAAACTACACTGTCACCGAAAAAGAATTTTTAGCTGTGATACACGCTGTTGATAAATTTAGACACTATATTACAGGATATCCGGTTATTTTGTATACAGACCATTCTGCTATTAAGTACTTAGCAAACAAGCCTGTTACAAATGGAAGAGTAACCAGGTGGTTGATCTTGTTGCAGGAGTTCGACATTACAATCAGAGATCGACCGGGGAAGGAGAATCCTGTAGCCGATTTCCTCTCACGAATACCAAAGTCAGTTGAAGCAGCAGTAGTCGAGGACCAATTTCCAGACGAACACTTATTCGCTGTCGCTGTTTAGACTCCCTGGTACGCTGATGTTGCTAATTATCTTGCAGTAGGTAAGCTTCCAAAACATTTAACTCCCAATGAACGGAAATAGATTGTTCAGAGAAGCAATCGATTTTCGTGGGTCAGGGGCTATTTGTTTCACACAGGAGCAGATATGGAAATCAGAAGATGTATCCGGGAGGACGAAATCTTTGATATTTTGAAAGCCTGCCATGACGGGCCATGTGGAGGACACTTTGCTGAAAAAAGAACATCACACAAGGTACTACAAACGGGATATTACTGGCCTACAATTTTCAAAGATGCGAAAAAATTTGTCCAGGCCTGTGATAGCTATCAGCGTGCAGGACGACCTGGTCCAGCCGACGAAATGCCTTTGCGGCTCCAATTAGTAATCGAACCTTTCGAACGCTGGGCTCTGGACTTCGTCGGCCCCATCAGCCCGCCATCAAATCAAAGAACCTACATTTTGGTAGCAACTGAATATGTTACCAAATGGCTTGAAGCGGAGGCATTGATTAGAGCTACAGAAGATTCGGTAATACAGTTCTTGCTCCATTTGTTTGTACGTTATGGTCTCCCAAGGGAAGTAATTACAGACGGAGGACCACAATTTGTAGGGCACCAATTAGCTGCAACACTCAATAATTATCGTGTCCAGCATAAAATTACTACCCCATACCATCCTCAGGCAAATGGGCAAGTGGAGAGCAGCAATAAGACAATAGAGTCGATTTTGACAAAAACAATTGTCTCGCATCGGCGTGATTGGGCCGCCCGATTACCTGAGGCACTATGGGCTTATCGAACCACATGGAGAAGCACCACCGGCTATTCACCATATCACTTAGTGTTTGGAAAGCAGCCCATTTTTCCTATAGAATTCGAAATCCAAACGCTGCGAACAGCCCAAGAAGTTGGATTGGATTTAAGTGAAGCACAGAAAAATCGATTACACCAAATTAATGAATTAGATGAAATAAGGCTCTCTGCATTACAGAACACAGCACTCATTCAACAGCAGCGAGCCAAATGGCATGATGCGCTTATCAAAAACAAGATATTTCATGAAGGAGACTGGGCTCTGTTATATGATTCTAGATTTCAGGATTTCCCGGGGAAGCTTCAGACTCGTTGGTTGGGACCATATGAGATTCAAAAAGTCCATGACAATGGGACCCTTACACTGACCACAATCGATGGGTCTGGATATACATTTAAGGTAAACGGTCATCGAGTTCATCTGTATCACAAACCGCTCACTCGGGAATCTTTTTGTCAGCAGCTACGCCAAGATACTAACATTGAGATTATGGGCGAGGAAGCAAAAACTTCCTCACCTATAGATCAGTAAGAATTTACTTTTCATTACCACATTTTGTATATAAAATTGTAAATTTTGTATATATGTTTTAGCATTTGTGTGTGCTGTTCCTTTTGAAGGAACAACACTTGTGTGTTTCTGCTGTTCCTTTTCAAAAAGGAACAACACTTTTGCGTTCTGCTGTTCCTTTTCAAAAAGGAACAGCACTTTTGCGTTTTGCTGTTCCTTTTCAAAAGGAACAGCACTTGTGTGTTTTTGCTGTTCCTTTTCAAAAGGAACAGCACCTTTGTGTTTTTGCTGTTCCTTTCCAAAAGGAACAGCACCTTTGTGTTTTTGCTGTTCCTTTTCAAAAGGAACAACACTTGTGTGTTTCTGCTGTTCCTTTTCAAAAGGAACAGCACTTGTGTGTTTCTGCTGTTCCTTTTCAAAAGGAACAGCGCTTGTGTGTTTCTGCTGTTCCTTTTCAAAAGGAACAGCACTTGTGTGTTTCTGCTGTTCCTTTTCAAAAAGGAACAGCACTTTTGCGTTTTGCTGTTCCTTTTCAAAAAGGAACAACACTTTTGCGTTTTGCTGTTCCTTTTCAAAAGGAACAACACTCTTGCGTTTTGCTGTTCCTTTTCAAAAGGAACAGCACTGGCGTGTTTTTGTTGTTCCTTTTCAAAAAAGGAACAGCACTGTTTGCGTTTTTGTTGTTCCTTTTCAAAAGGAAAATCACTTGTGTGTTTTTGCTGTTCCTTTTCAAAAGGAACAGCATTTGTGTGTTTGAACAACACTTTTGGGTTTTTGCTGATCCTTTTGAAAAGGAAGCAGCATTTGTGTGCTTTTGCTGATTTTTTTAAAGGCAATGCATCAAATGAACTCCTCCTCACCCTTCCTTTCAAAAACAAGTAGTATGCTCTTGTCCCTTTCACATAAAGGATGTGTTGTCCATCCTCTTTCCAAGGTCATAAGTAGCAGCTATACCTTTATGCAATGAATATAAAAGTCAGGACATATCGAGATCAGAATATCATGAATCGCTATCTTTAACAAGCCTAGTATTGATGCAACAACAAAGGAAGAATCCACACACTCATAATTTTTTTGCTGTCATAGTCTCACCTCCTCTGCCTTGTTGGATATTTTTATCATGTTGAGTTCCTACAATTTTCTCTATTATTACTTGGAAATAAGAACAGAAGATTTATATCTTCCAAATTGAGATGACAAGACTTCTTCCGCCACTCCCACTCTTAAGGAGGGCTGAACCACTCTTATGTGTAATTATACAAGAGCACAATCTAAAAAAAATTAAAAAAATAAATAAAAATAAATAAAAATAAATAAATAAATAAAAATATATATATATTTGTCAAATGCAGGATAGGGGGTTTCATTAAAGAACCAGCCTACTATGATCATAATATTGGAAGCAAAGTGGCATTCCCATCATGGCCACCACACCAGGGATATGGTCCAACAGGTTCACTATATAAACAAACCTTGGAACAGGGGGTCTCATCACGAGCCGGCCTGCCCACGATTCGCGCCTCTCTGGTGAATAGCATCATGGTTATCTGGTTACCAAGCCAGCATGATGGCCTGCATTTTGACAAGAATTGCTCTTCAAAAACACACAAAGAACCATGGTTCCAGGGTGAAATAAACAACTCTGCCAAGGTTATGAACACCTGTCGGCAGCAGAGCTCTGTTAGTGGTATCGGAGTCGTAATATATACACCAATTTGGATGATATTAAAATACTTCCTTCTATCCTTGTAATAATGATATCTTATATTTTGATGAATACGTCACATGAATATCTATCACTACCAATCATGGCAGAGGTATTGACTATGACTACCTTAGACTTTATATGAGTGCCACACGTCCTATCCTCCTGTTTTGCATCACATCACGAAGGCTTATGCAGAACGCGATCTACCTGTTGCCTCGATCTCGGTATTTCTTTGTCTAATCTGAAACATGGAAAAACTTTACATGCTGTTCCTTTATGACTTGGTGATGGGATGGCGGCTCCTCCTCCATTTGACGGCTAGGATAGCCTATCATATTGTGAGGGGGGAGGTGACCTCATTACTCCACCGGCCACGTGGTAACACACCATTCGGAAATGATATGGTACGAAGGTACGATACGGGCTAACGGCATGATAATACTATTTTTGCAATAAGTTGTTATTTACAATCGATTTTTCATGCATGCTCTGTGTTTTTTCTAGCTGCGATTACGTTCTTTGCGACAGGTAATTGCTGTTCCATTTAGGAGCCGAAACAGAACCATGGGAGGCAAAGCTATCAGAAGCGAACCTAGTGAGCTGGTAGTCTCCGAAGCTGCTCGGGAGATCCTAGAAAGGGCGGGGTGGTTAACTTATTTTAGCCGCCTGCGTGAATCAAATGAAACTGTGGCCATGGAATTTCTGCAGAACTTGCAGGAACAACACTCCGTAGTGGGTGGAAAGCAGATAACGGTCACAGAGGAAATAATCGCGGAGGTAACAGGATTACCAGCCTCAGGACCAATATGGACGACAAAGAAAGAGAGGCTGCAGAAGATCATAGAGATTTTCCAAGACGAAGGACAGAATCTAACAGTAAAAGGAAAAGGAGTGCTGCCGGCAACGTTGGGGGAACCCTGGAGCGAATTGGAAAAAGTAGTGCAGAGCTACATCACCTGCGAGGGCCGAAAAGATGTGGTAAGACCGCGACACCTTAAGCTCTTGGCTGTGTTAAAAGGAAAATGTTCAGTACATCTCCCTGCATTGTTAAATTCATTATTGCATGATGCCTCTCGGAGCCTGAAAAAGGCACACCATGAAGACGCAGTAGTTAGCCACCATGGGTTGATCCGCCTGATAGTGAGCTACAGTCTCACCCAGCAGCAGAGTAGCTGGGGGGAGCTTATTACAGCAATTGGAGGGGGAGTAGCATCACCATCCCCAAAAGCTAAGCACCCTGCTAGTACCTCTGAAGCACCCAAGGAGCCCAGAGCATCACCATCGCCAAAACCTAAGCGTCCCTCGGATACACCCGAACAACCCAAGAAAAACACGGAGTTATCAAAATGAAAACGCTCCTCTAGGGCATCTGGACATGTAGAAAAACATAAGGAACAGGCTGCAGAAGAGCGTGCTGCCTCGAAACGTAGGCATCCCTTTGGCACGACAGAACAGTCTAAAAAACGTAAAAAGGTGGTGGTGGAAGAACAGGTGGCCAGTACACCTGAGCGACCTGAGAGACCTAGGAAGTCAGCTCAGCTGGCAAGAATAAAAGGCAGGCTGGAGAAAATCCAGCCAAGCATTGACCAGCCGATCGAGATAACAGATGAGCCACCTATGCCAGAACGGGAACCTTCGAGGGAAAATGTGGAACAAACTGAGGACGAAGCAGAAGCCGAGGAAGGAAAGAAACCTTCTGACTCGAAGCCGACTACCCAAAGGCAGCCATTGAGCAGCCAATTCAGGAGGAGGAGATGGAACAATTGGGAGGCAGCCCTCCACAGGTCGCCATGGAGGAAGAAGAGCTGGCCACTATCTTGGCCAGCCTGGGAGATTATACTTCACCGTCCAGTCCAGCCTGGGAGATTATACTTCACCGTCCAGTCCAGCAAGCCCTCCTGAGGGACCCTCTGAGGAAGAGGCACATGAAGAATTGCATGAAGAGATAGCGGGAGGAGAAAACCTCCCTGTTGTTGATGGAGAGAATGTAAATACCGACCGGGAACAATCCGTTCCCATGGCACCAGAAGAAAACCCACCTGCTGATGATGTGGGGAATGAGAATGCTTATCGGGAACAATCCGTTCCCAGAATGCCAGAAGAAACCCTCGATGAAAGAGGGATAGAGCTGAGGGCCACTCATACGCCCACTGCCGAGGCAAGGGAAATTAAGAAATTGAGAAAGAAACAGCAGAGACTGTTGAATATTATAGCCCAGCTTCGGCAGAAAATTAGAAGTTTGAAAGCCAGTCTGAGAATAAGAAGGACTGTAAGGAGAAAAAGAAGAACAAATGCAGCAGGGTCCTGTCAGAAGAGAAGGCAAGGGGCTTATAGGCGTTTCGTAGGTCAATACTCTGCTGATAGACCTACGGCTGGTCCGACCAGCACTGAGGAACCAAATGCCGTTCCATCTGATATGGAACAGCAGAGTGCCATTCCGGAACAAACTGCTGTACCAAATAGCCCATTGGGACCAACTGCTGTTCCAATCAAAACCGAGCCGCAAGACGATATTCCATTTACAGAGGGGCCACCATACCCCTTTATCCAGGTGAAGAAAGAAAAGGAAAACAAAGAGGTCCAAACTGAGGCATCACCGTTAGGAATAATTCGGGACACGAATTCCAGGCAGCGAAACGTAAAGGTACAGGTAAGACTCCCTGCCTCTGAGAATTCTTGGAAAAGGGATCCAAAAACCAAGGCCTTGCACCACAAAATGAAGCAAGCCCGACAGGAGGCTGACCAGTTGAGGGAACAAATGATCCCTCGAGAAAAATATGAGGAGTTGCAGCAGGAAGCTGAGCAGTTGAAAGAACAAACGATCCCTCGGGCAAAATATGAAGAATTGCAGCAGCAACTGCGCAACATGAGTCAATCAGAGAGTCAGGCCTTTGAAGGATGGCAGAAGGAACAGGAAAAGGCTGCCAAGGTAACACATCGATTAGATGCTGTTATTAAACAATTTGACACAGTATGTTCGTTGTATGATGATGTTTTGACTTGCAGGGCCCCTGCAAAGAATTATGCTTTATTTCTTCTTGAAAGATACTTAAGACTGAAAATAAAAGCTGTCAGGGCAGGTGCCCCTATTCAGATTAATACTGTTAATGATTTTATTGATTGTTGCAAACATTATGGGGTTAAGGTTCAACGGTTGCTATGTGAATTCTATTTGCACAATATGGTGCTCGAACAGGAAACTGACTTAAACCCGGGGCCCTTCGTGGGAGATATACAGCTCCAAGCCTTTGTCTCGTTTGGGGTCAATCAATTAAAGTGGCTCAGGGCTTATAATGCCTTTCAGAGGCAGGAGCACAGCCTAGATCTATGGGTCAGGGCCGAGCCTAGAGACCCAGTTCACCTATGGCAATCACACAAAAGCCTCATGAGAACCCAGGGCGTCATGGAACTGTTAGGACCCATGCATGAGGACTTGATCCGAAATAGCGTGGAATTCTTTCTGGCTATTAAAGATTCTGCCCTGGACGCTGCCAAATTCCGTTATCAGGTTTCCACCCCAAGCATCCAGCTCAGGGAGCCATTCAACTATGAGAATTTTGAGCTGGCTGCTGAACGGTTGAGCCTCTATGGCCAGCGCCTTTTGCAAGCTGGGCCGTCTTGGTTAGGATACTGGTTCTGTAGCCCAATTATTTGGCACCCTGCACCTGGATACCAGGCCTTGTATGACATGCCTGCAGATCAATTGAATTACTTCTTTGATAATCTCGTTGTTCACCATGGTTGCAGACCTCCTCACGAGATACCCTCTCCCGCTTATTCTCTTACCGCTCTCCATGTTAATTATAACGTTTTCATGAGGCCATGAAACAGGGTAAGCCGGGGGGTGTGTAGAGCATTGGAAAGGTATGTTTTGATGCATAATTTAGTGATGTTTCAAGCAATGTTTGTAATCCTTTCTTTGTTATAAAGTAAGAAGAATGTAATAAGAATGAGCACGAATGACCAATTATTAATAATTGTCTTCTCTATGCAGAAAATGACAAAAGGAGGAAGACGCAGTGCAAAACTGGAGTTCTATGAGAAGATAACGGTTGTCCCTTCGGAACTAACTAAAGTCCAGACCAGGGCAAGCAAATCTCGGCAAATCAATCTGGGACGAGATAAGGAGCTGTCAGTTCGGAAGACTAGGCAAAGAAAAGAGAGGAGTTAACAGCTTAACAGATCCCTCAGGATCTTTGATCCTGAGGGATCGTTACTTTCAATTATTTTGTTGTCTGGTTAACTCCGCCATCACTAGTATAAAAAGGGTAGCATTGAAGACTTAAGGAGGCTGATTTTTATCTTGTATCTTTATTCTCTGTTTACAGACTTCACAGTCAGTTGGAACTCAGACTATCGAGTCTCTTTGAGACTTAGTTTTGCTGTACTATCGTTGATGTGTTAATATAATATCTTTGGTATTATTTTCCCTCTGCGTCTGAAGTAAATTCTGGCGGTGTGCCATTGGAAGCTAAGGGCCCGGCTCCAACGGACACTGGCTGATTGTATCATTACAGTTTGGCTTTGTGTGGTTTGTTTATCATCCTTAATAATTTGACATATTTTACATGTTGTTCCATATTCATTCATCAGTAGTTTCCTATTGTAAATCTTTATAACAAGCTCGTATCATATTTCCAGAATTGGTCATATAACGATTATTCTGAGTTGTTCACTTCTGTTACAGAATTTATAAGTGGATTGCTTTAGCTACATATAGTGGGAGTGACGATCATAAGAAAGTGGAATTAATGTTGTAAGTGGACTACTGGTGATCATGTTAGATTATCTGTACATATGATTGACGTTTCCTGTTTATTTGATTTAGTTGACTACTTTTATATATGATTGATGTTTCCTGTTTATGATGGTTTGCTGTTCCATTTGGTTAAGCTGTTTACTTGTATAAAAGATTGCTCTGTCTTTGTGTATAAGTTGATGTAAAGGATTGAGAGTGTTGGACTCGCGAGACTTAGTTTCTTTACTGCTGTTCCTTTTACTGCCGTTCCATTTCTGCATTGCCGTTCCATTTTACTTTCCTGCTGTTCCTTTT
The DNA here is from genome assembly GCA_031772625.1 of Pinus tabuliformis. NCBI lineage: Eukaryota > Viridiplantae > Streptophyta > Pinopsida > Pinales > Pinaceae > Pinus > Pinus tabuliformis. The sequence goes on from CM062814.1 coordinate 414,989,897, forward strand.
TACTCGCATTCATTGGTGTGGTGTGAGAGGAGGATCAAGGCTGTTGTGAGACACAGCAGACGCTACTATGCTCCCAGAACCATGATCCATACTCTAAGTTCTTTTCTTTCAAACAGTTTCTAGAGGGATGGGTTATTACTTCCGCACCCTCGACTGGTAAAGTTGCTGTGTGTAATTCCTTTCTGCAAAAGTAATCTAGTCATAGTTTAGCATCCGTTTACTCTTGTATTTCTTAGGCCTATACTACGAAGCATTACTCTGACAAATAGCCTCAAATTGAGATACCCTTTGCAATAACAAAACGCTCCCGGATTGACTTGTAATGTGAGATAACTAGAGGTGAAAAAGGCCCTTGTTACAGCTCTACAATGGAATATCTCAAATGATATACTCTATGAAGAGTCACAACACACATAGTGCTACAAATTAGATACCTGAACAAGATACTCTAATCTAGTGGGACTAAGGTGGACTCAAGCTTTAGCCACTATATGTACCATTAGGATTTGAGGCTCTACCACCAACCCAGGGATTTGGGCTTGTATCCAAGGTTGAAGCTCCATGACCAACACCATCCTCCCTACTTTAGGATCTAGACATCAAAACATAGGCCGACCAGATGTCCTCCCAAGCATCTTTCCATAACATGCTTCATATATCCTAATAAATTAAATCAGATATATCCATAAATCCGGGCATGATTCAAACGTTCAATCTTTTATGGAGAGATTATGAAAAATCACAACCCAAATCAATAATAAAAATTCAAATGTATATATACAATTAAACACAAACCTTTTGGGTTCTCAAACGTTCAGATGTTGCTTATATCATCATCAAGTTATTCAAATATATCTTATTGGAAGCTTTCTTTCTCACTTCTTAAGAAACATCAAATATAGCCTCAATACATCTCAAGTCTTTGTTTGTAATGTCATAAATCATGAACATTTATCTATATTACTTTCATTCATTCTTTCTTCAATGTATTTACTATAACTATCATAACATGCTCTCCCTCTTAAACGGGGAGATATACCCTCTCTTCTATCCAAGAACCCTCTCAACTTAAGGAGATCAACAACTTCCTTATTTAATATTGGAGTATCTTTATTCTTTCAAGGCTTCACTCTTTCTTATGGTATCAAGGTCATCTTGACCAACTTCCTTCATCATGCTGATCATTATCATCTTCAACTTATGAATATCTGCAAATCTTCAACAACGATTACAGCCAAATACAAATATACAAAAGGATGAAGACAACTACAATATGTTTATCATGTCATTACAAGGGAAGCATCAAAAAATTCAAACTTTAAACATGAAATACCTAAACCTAGTTAGGTTCATAATCAACAAGAGACACATATCTTTATATACTATACTTCAACTTCTTGCTGTGGTTATTTCATAAAACCTAGACTCCATCTTCGAGACATAAAGCCTTAGATATCAACAATTCAATAAAAATCTAATCATATTACTACACATCTAAGGTTTCAATAGTATGCTTTTTTAATTGCATGTCAGACTCTACTAGGGTTTGTTTCAAACCCCTAGATTTTATCATCAAATCTAAATCATATCACTAATCGAGAACAATATCATCATGGCCTATAATATTAATATCTACTAGGGTTTTGTTCTATTCCTTATATTGCATCAATTATCATGTACTAACATCTCATATCAATATCCATACCTACTAGGTAACCTAAGACATAAACATCAACAATTTTAGTCTGACTGGGGTTTTGATTATATAGACAAATATACACCTAGGGTTTTATTCCTAGGATCTTACTTTAGTTATTACAAGGATTTTTTCATAAACCTTAATTCACCAAACCCTAAATATATATGGTTTCATTATATGAGCTAGAAATTAATTATATACGTTAAAGGACTAGGGTTTTGCAACAAAAATAACAAAACCCTAAATTTAAAAAGAATAGGATTTCATCATATGTTCTAGACAAACCCTAAGAAGACTAAAGTTTCATTATTAACATTGACATACCCTTAGCATTAAGAGGCTACGGTTTTATAGCGAACCCTAAATAGGGTTTCACAAAAATTATCAAAATGATAGTATAATAATGGTAGATTCAATACAATGATTAATCACCCTAACAAGAATATTTTAAGATTCAAAATCCTAGACATAACAATTTCAGTAAAGTCAAGAAAATTTCAAAATAGAATGAGCATACCTTTTCTAAAAATACTTCTAGCTTAAGACATACGATGAATTGTTCTTTAACTAACCTTGTAGGACATTAATTCTTGAAGGGATTCATTTGCAACAAAACTTCTTCCATGCTTCAAGTTTATCCTTCAAAGTTTCCTCCACAACCTTTGTGTGTTTTGCAACCTTTCCTACCAAGGAAAATATAAAGGGTTATTAGAATATAATACAAACAAATCTTGATATGACAGGGAAACCAAACATAAAAGAGGAGACAAGGAACAAGATACTTATCTTTTAGTAAAATGATGAAGGCTCCCTCTTAATCTAATCCTTTTGAGGGATACATCCAACTTATCAAAATAATTCAGAAATGTTCTAACAAGATATGTAAGACCTACAAACTTTAGAAATCAAAGCATAAAGGAAAATAATGCAAAACTTAAGATAAAAGTATATGCGAGAGATAATATTACCTAAGATTCTTTGGAAAATATATATTTGATTTCAGATTCCTCAGTCTTGTTTCTCTTAGGTGGAGCTTCATAAAAAACATTTGCATGTTATCTTTCTCTCTTCTTATTCCTTGGATCTTCGAGACAATGACTTTTTTAGTAACCCATATTATGAAAGTTGCAGTGTTCAACCTTGGATAGGTTAACTTTCTTTTTTGGTCCTTTGAACTTCTTGAAGGTTCCCTTCTTCTTGCATTGAGCAAAATAGGCATTAGAGGTGTTGTCTTCTTCATCCTCCTTCTTGTTATTTACTAATGATATTCGAGTTTCTTATTGACTGCATGCATTCCACATTTGTTCGAATGTTCGAGTATCCTTCCAATTGCTAATTCCTGATGCAAAATCACTATGAGATTTTGGTTGACCTAGAAAAGTAGTAATTACTGGTGTTTACTTTTTTGGTACAACCTCATCTATCTCTTGGATCTCATCTCTTATTTGAGATATCCTTACAAAATATGATGGCACAATATCATCACTTGTCATCCTTATTGTACTCAGTTCATTCTTCAGGCTAGCTATTTGACCAATTTTCTTAATGGTGAATAACTTGGAGAGGGCTTCATACATTTCTTTCAAAGATTCTATATTAGATATGTTTTTGGGTGTGTGTAATATTATTTCCATGAATAGTGGCACGCATGGGGGGGTCACAGTGGGGATGACAACCCCCATTGTTCATTGCATCAGGAGAAGACGGGGGGGCACATGGGAGTTTCATGGGGGCAATAGCCCCCCTGCATGAGGTCTTGGGTAGCTGCCTGCAAAATGTTTTTTAGACCCTATATAAGCTGGGCAGACCTGCCTATGGTTTTGTGAATGGGTTTCGCACATGGTTTTGGGCATGATGGTTTTCTTCCCATGGTATTTTGTATATTTGGTCAAGGGAACTAAAGTTATGTTATAATTCAAGGTTAATGGATTAGGCTTTATGAATGTTTTTACATGTATATATATCTAACACCCACATCCCATATCTACACGAGTAATTGACCAACTGGGGTGAACATATGACGAGAGGCTACTATGATATGATTCAACCTCCTAGGTGACCTTAAGGAAGTGGAATCGATAAAAACACATCAACCATACCTTCCACATCAGAAACAACACTCCCAGGAGCCATCCTAACCACTCAGGTATCATGGCCCTATGTCCCACAGAGTCTTTAAGATATTAAGCCTATGGATGCTACCATACTATGCACATGTCAGTGTCTAGAGAGATCTAGATGGTCCCACAAACCTTCACGCTTGCATCCAAGGACTTTTTCCAGCAGACCTATTCTACAGTCTGGGGAATTTAGGGCATTTTTCAAGCCCATAACTTGTTGTAACTTTCAAAATCCATTAAACACATAATGACAAGACTAATAAACCAAAAATTAACTCCAGTACTAGGCCTGAGCATCCCCAACTAGGACTGACATTCTTTCAAACACTTGGCATCAATGCAATCTACATGTATAGGATAAAAGACAAAGCATGAATGACTAAAAAATCTTATGAGACATGATAAGAAGGATCACCACCTTCTCCCTTGAATCGTTATGACATCAATTAGGTCTTTCATCCGTCATTTTAATAATTATAAGTAAGTACATGAAATAACCATGACATGAACCAATCAATTAACCATGCTTATAACCAACATAAAACCATGAAACTAATAGTCAGATAACAACAATTAAATCCACATATACATAGGTAAAAAAGAAAGATAGCTTAGATTTTATTAAACATAGGAAAATCCAACAAAGTTCAGGATTTCCACATACCACCCAACTGTAGACATCGTTGAACCAAATATTTCTTTCAGTTAGTCACCCCCATGCCATATTCCAAGCATCAATGTGGGATCTCATTGATAAAGCAATCCAAAAAAAACAAAGGGAATCCAAAGGTTAAACCACCTCCACCCTCTCCAAACCATGATCACACCGAAACTGGTTCTCCGATCACGAAATCGAACCAAACTTGGAATTCTATCAAGAATCCATCACTATCCTTGAGAAATTTTCTGTCTCCTTGTCTCTCAATCTTTACGAATGTAGGTTTTAATCCTGTATAGAAATTACCTGCATACGAATTCTTAAACAAAGAAAATAAACAATGCGAGAGCATAACCCATAAAACACATATGCACAGAGATTTTTCCCTGGATCCCAAAACCGGGACTACCAGCTTGATTTTTTTTTCATTATGTTCCTTTCAATCTTACAATGCATATTTATACATGCCGAAGCATCCAATACCATGGACCGAAAAACCATCGCGTCCAATACCATGGACCGAAAACCATCGCATCCAAAAAACATGTGCGAAAATCATGCACAAAACCATAGGTGGGTCTGCCCAACCTAACATATGGTCCAAAACCAAAATTTTCTGGGGCGCTGCCCCGGACCCCATAAAGTGGGGTTACGGGTGCCCTTCAAACCCCCTATTAACTACGTGGAAAGAATATAACACAACCCAACAATCTCCCACTTGTTGTTTTCTTTCCACAGGGGGCCACAGGAGAGCTTAGCCATTTTTTCAGCCCTGAGATTCCCATTGCTTCTCTACACCAAGAGAACTTCTTAGAGCTCACAGATTTTGTCAATGCATCTGCAGTATTCTTCAAAGTGTCCACCTTTACCAGCAACACCTTTCTGTCTTCTATCATATCCCTAACAAAGTGATACTGAACATCAATGTGCTTTGTCTTTGAATGATAAGCAGGGTTCTTTGCCAAGAAAATTGCACTTTGGCTGTCACAGTCTATTCTTATAGCTCCCTGTACTAACCCCATACTTGAACACAATTTCTGCAACCAAACTGCTTCCTTGCTTGCATGAGTGGCTGCCATGTATTCTGCCTCTGTAGTTGATAGTGCCACTATAGATTGTTTCTTACTCATCCAACTGACTGCACCTCCAAATAGGTTAAACACATACCCACTTGTAGATCTTCTCTGATCCAAATCTCCAGCCCAGTCTGCATCAACAAAGCCATGAATATCCAACACTCTGTCCAATCCTGGTCTTCCTTGGTAGCACAAACCATAATCACTAGTTCCACGCAAATACCTGAAAACCCGCTTCATTGTTGTCCAGTGCTCCTTCCCTGGTTTTGACATAAACCTGCTCAATACTCCCACTGCATGTGCAATGTCTGGTCTAGTACAGACCATTGCATACATCAGGCTACCGACTGCACTTGCATATGGAACACGGGACATGTCCTCTTCCTCTTCTTGTGTCTTGGGACACTATTCAGCAGATAACCTCATACCTACAGGAATAGGAACCTTCACCGGTTTACTATCCTGCATATTAAACCTCTAGAGTATTGTCTCGATATACTTCCTCTGGTTTAACCAGAGCTTCCTCTTTGACCGATCTCTTTTAATTTCCATGCCGAAAATATAGTTTGCAGCACCAAGATCTTTCATGTCGAATTTGGAGGACAATTGGGTCTTCAAATCCTGGATAATTTCTTTGTCATTTCCAACCAGCAACATATCATCCACATACAATACCAGATAAATAATACGGTCACCAATTAATTTAAAATACACACAATGATCTGCTTTGCTTCTGGTGAAGCCAAGTCCCCGTATAAATGTATCAAATTTCTGATACCACATCCTTGGTGACTGTTTTAACCCATACAGAGACTTCTTTAACTTGCATACCAGTTCTTTCTTACCCTTCACCGCAAAGCCTTCAGGTTGCTTCATGTAGATTTCCTCTTCCAAATCCCCGTGAAGAAATGTTGTCTTCACATCCATCTGTTCTACCTCAAAATCAAAAGAAGCAGCAACAGATAAAAGTAATCTAATAGAAGTTACCTTGGCAACAGGAGAAAAAATATCACCAAAATCAATTCCTGGCACCTGGGAATAACCTTTTGCTACCAACCGAGCTTTGTATTCTCCACCTTTCCTTTTGCATTTGTCTTCTTCTTGAACACCCATTTTCTGCCAATGGGTTTCCTTCCAGCCGGCAACTCCACCAGATCCCAAGCCTCATTTTTGTGCAAAGATGCCATTTCATCAACCATGGCGTCTTTCTAGAGTTTTCCATCCTCTGAATCCACTGCTTCCTTCACAGTTCTGGGATCATTATCAGTAACAGACAAAGCAAAATTTGAACTGAAAGCAGATGGACTATACCTTTCTGGCTGCCTTCTTTCTCGAACTGATCTTCTCACAGCCGGAGTTTGTGGCTCTTCATCTTCTGATTCCTCCTCTGCTGCAGAGTCTGATTCTTCCTCCTTTGGCTCAAACTCTATCTTCTCAGGTTCATTTGGTTGGACTTCATGTTGAATAACATCTTTTACCTCTCTGAACAACACATCTCGGCTGTACACAACCTTCCGTGTGACTGGGTTCCAAAGCTTATAACCCTTTAAACCATCCTTATACCCAATAAAGATGCAGTTTTCAGATTTACTATCCAACTTGGTTCGTTTCTCCTTTGGAACATGTACATATGCATCACATCCAAATACCCTTAGATGTGAAAGAGAGGGTTTCTTACTAGTCCATACTTCTTGTGGAGTCTTATCCTCCAACGCTGATGAAGGTGATCTGTTGATCAGGTAACATGTAGTATCCACCGCCTCTGCCCAGAATTCCTGTCCTAACCCGGCACCACTGAGCATGCTTCTTGCCCTTTCCATCAACGTCTTGTTCATTCTTTCTGCGACTCCATTTTGCTGAGGTGTATATGGAGTAGTCTTCTGCCGTGCTATACCACACTTCTTACAAAATTCTTCAAATTCCTTGCTGCAAAATTCTCCACCATTATCTGTCCTCAGCACCTTTATATTCTTCTCTATCTGATTTTCCACCAGAGCCTTAAATTCTTTAAACCTGTCAAAGACTTTAGATTTCTTCTTAAGAAAATATATCCATGTATTCCTTGAGAAGTCATCTATGAATGATACATAGTACACAGAATTACCCAATGATGGAACCTTCACAGGTCCAAACACATCACTATGCACAAACTCTAATATCTATTTTGTCCTCTTACCACCAGAGGGGAAACTCACCCGATTCTGCTTCCCATATACACAATTTTCACAGAAATCAAAATCCAGAGAGCTATTATTCATACCTTCTACCATACCTTTACCATGAAGTATTCGAAGGCCCTTCTCTCCAATATGTCCAAGCCTTTGATGCCACAACATGGTCTTCTCTCCAGAGACCACTAGATTCTCTACTCCATTTTCAGGAACCATAGAACTATTGCACCCATCAACAACAGTGCTACCTTGCAGCTTGTACAGAGTTCCAATCCGAACTCCCCGCATTAATATCAGTGCTCCTCGAACCATCTTGCAGGTATCTTTCTCGAACACCATCTTTACACCTGCATCATCCAACTTGCTTACAAAAATCAGATTTCTGGCGAATGCAGGAATATGTAGAACACCCAGAAGTGTTCTAACCCTTCCACCTTGCAACTTCAACTTTACTTTTCCCCGACCAATGATTCTAGCCTTCCTATCATCTCCTAAGAAGACATCACCACCATCGTATTTCTCATACTCGCAGAACCACTCTCTATGGGGAGTGAAGTGAAAGGATGCACCTGAGTCAATCAACCATGCCTCATGATCTACATGTGTACTTGAAGAAGCCAAGTACACATCCCCACCTTCATCTGAGGTGGTTTTCGCCTCTGCAGAAGGAGCATCATCAGATCCCTTTCCTTTATCAGGAGCTTTAGATTTACAATCCCTTCTGAAGTGCCCTTCCTTTCCGCATTTCCAGCACACCACCTTTGTAGGTTTTCCTGGAGATTTAGATCTCCCTCTAGATTTAGATCTCCCACTCGATGACTTATTTTTGTTTCTGTTCTGGGACCGTCCTCGTATAGACAAGGCATCACCATTCTGGTTGTCCATATTTTTCCATCTCATCTCCCCCGTCAGCAAGGCTGAGACTATTTCATCAAACTGCAAAGCAGTTGCATTGCTACCTATTGCAATAACCAGACTATCCCTCGAATCTGGTAGAGAACACAACAGACTGATGCACTTATCTTCATCTGAAATTTTGATATCAACAGATAATAACTGACTTACCATAGTATTAAACGCATTCAGATGCTCTGTCACCGAGTCTCCATCTTTCATCCTCAGGTTATACAACTTTTTCCATAGGAATAGTTTATTCACCAGAGACTTAGATTGGTACAAAGTCCCTAACTTGACCCACAAATCCTTTGTCGTAGCTTCCCCTGATACATTTAGCAATACTGAATCCGAGACACACAATCGTATTGTGCTCTTTGCCTTCCGATCCAACTTCTTCCATTCTTCATCGGTCACTCCCGATGGTTTAGTACCCAGATCTACCGCGATCCACTGATCTTTATCCACCAACAGATCCTCCATCTTGAGTTTCCACAACTCAAAATTCTGACCATTGAACTTCTCAATATCTATCTTTCCACTGCTCGCCATCTTCTTTCACCACCATAATCGATCTCGCAGATCTCCCACTGAACAGGGTCTACCACAGGCTCGAGCGAAACCCCTCAGCAACAAAGGCGTCCCCTTGAAGCCAAAACAGCTCTGATACCAAATGTAGGTTTTAACCCTGTACAGAAATTACCTGCATACGAATTCTTAAACAAAGAAAATAAACAATGCGAGAGCATAACCCATAAAGCACATATGCACAAAGATTTTTCCCTGGATCCCAAAACCGGGACTACCGGCTTGATTTTTTTTTCATTATGTTCCTTTCAATGTTACAATACATATTTATACATGTCGAAGCATCCAATACCATGGACCGAAAAACCAACGCGTCCAATACCATGGACCGAAAACCATCGCATCCAAAAAACATGTGCGAAAATCATGCGCAAAACCATAGGTGGGTCCGCCCAACCTAACATATGGTCCAAAACCAAAATTTTCTGGGGCGTTGCCCCAAACCCCATAAAGTGGGGTTATGGGTGCCCTTCAAACCCCCTATTAACTACGTGGAAAGAATATAACACAACCCAACAATGAAAATCCAATCTCAAATCACTAGGCCCCAAACTGAGACACCTCCCTCAAACTTTACCATGTATCTCACCAAAAGTTGTCAGAGGATTCCTAGGCCTTTGGGAATGAACCTTTAGACCACCTCCACCTCAAATTCTGAAATCCATCCAGCAATTGTAAAGCTCAAAACCGAGATCAACATCCAAACACACCATGGAATCCAAAAAAAGGAAAGGCTAGGTTGAAAACAACTGCGATAATCTAGCAAATCTATACCACCAACAACAAGAGAACCATACACCAACATGAAACGTCATGCATGTCAAAACCAACTAGGAAATCAAACATGCAATATGTTACCTGCAAGTATTCCTATTGAAGCTTCTTGATCTTTCTCTTCCTTGCTTGATCCTTCCTTTCCTTCCTTTACTTTTACTTGCTTTTCCTTCCTTTATCCAAGGATAGAGTGCTCCAACAAAACTCCAAGTGTCCAAGAGTGAGAGAGAGAGAGACAATAATGAGAGAGCTCCAAAACAAAACTAACTAAGCTTGCCAACTGATCCTTAGAATCCTTTTTATCAATTAGGCCTCCAGTTTCTTCATTTTCCATCATTTTCCTTCATTTTCCTCCTCACATGAAACCTGTGGCCTTTCACCTTCCTTTTCTCCTATTTTCCTTTATCATCATAAATAAATGTGACAAAATACTTTTTTGCCTTTTTAATTCCTTTTACATTGCCTTTGCCAATTTCCTTTATCCATAATAAACTGAATGAACATCCACACTAGGATGTATTGCCCAAAATTCAGCTTGGAATACATGTCCCTTACCCATGGTCTTATTTTTCCTTTATTAACTTTTATTACATGGAATTTTCACCAGGTTTGTTACCAAACCCTGTACCTTAGGGAAAATCATCCTTGGTGTTAAACCACACCAAGAACTCAACAAAACCGTTGAAAAACAAGCATACTTCCCATGGAGATTTATAACTTAGCTCGTTGCAGTATTTGCAATGAATGACCTGCTCAAAAGAAAAACATCATGACAACATGACAAACATACTATTTAATGGAGCTTTATAACATAGCTCATTAGAATATTTACAATAACCACATATACACATATGCACATTTTATAAACATGCAAGTAAAAGGATACAATTCCTACATTTATAACGAGTGAATCCATAGGCTCACACCTCCACCCTCAAAGTAATACTAGGATTCATCTCCTTCCAAAGAAGTCTAGAATCCATTGTCATAGTCAAAGTTATATCCAATATCTAGTGCTACAATCTTGTGCCACTTGTGCTTTCAAAGAATAAATACTGACTCATTGTTGTAGGGCGCACTACCAATGTGACTATGATTCCATATGGAAATGATAATGACCAAAACAAATCCATCCCTGACATTCCCTTATCTTCTACACAGTCCCTCAGGAAATTCAATCACCCCTTCCATGCAGTCACTCACCTTCCAAGTTCCCCGACATCCCCTATCCCGGGCAATCCATCCCTTGGCAAGGCTTCCTCGCATTGGAAGATGAAGCAACCAAGGCATATACCTACATCCAAACCATCATATCATCCATAGTATGCTCATGCTAATCAATGGACATTATTGGGTACTAGTGTCCCATAATGGCCCTATTCTTGGAGTGCTTTACCAACATACTATTGCTTGTTCCAATTCCTTTCCTTGATGTTGCTAATTCTTGCAGTGGATTTCAAACACCCAACTGGTCATGTTCATGCTTTCTTGTACCAAGCACAAAAGTTCCATTAACTTCAAATAAATTGAAATAAGTTCAAATCATACCTCATTGGTGGTCCGTCGACAAGGTACGCTTGCAATTTTTTTTGCTTCCTATCACAACAAGTCAAATTAGCATCTTTGACCCAATCATCTTGTATGAACATATCACATCAGGTTAGATCAAAACACAACCATCATAGATAAAAATCATGAATCACATGTAACCATCATAAACCATAATCATATATCACATGTAATCATCATATAACAGAATCATAAATCACAGTTATAATAAAATTGAAATAAAATACTGATACGTATCATTTAATTAATCCTTAGCTTCTACCTTTGTCATTATTCTGTATGCACACCGGATCGGTTTCCACACCCAAAAAACACCTAGTTCCTTCTCCTCAACCATGTGCACATACACATAGTTTACATCACACACATACAAGCACACACGACATACAACACTGTGCAATACATGCACCTACACCTGACATACTACACATACACCTACACCCAATGTACAACACAACACAATACATACTCCTACATCTGGTGCACACCACAACACAATACACACATCTACACCCGACATACAACACAATACATATACATATACAACGGATACACATGTCATGATACCACGACTAAACAATGCACATAAATAGTACCACATGGTTGCAACACAACATGTGCGACATGCACATAATACCATGTGTACACCAACACCATATGTACAACATGTACACAATACCACCTGTACACAGCACCATCGACACAACATGTGCACAGCATCACATGTAAATGACACCACCTTCACAATGTGTACATAGCACCATAGGTACACTGCACCACTTGTAAAATGTGTACACAATACCACATGTACACAATGCCACTGGCATGACATGTACATGATACCACATGTACAGAATGCCACATGCACGACATGCACACAACACCACATGCACATGGCACGACATGTAGAACATGTACAAAACACCACATGCACACAACACCACATGTACAATCATGAACACATCACCATATGTACATAGTACCATATGTACAACATGCACACAACACCATATGTACATATCACTTCATATATAATAAAACATGTAAATAAAATAATATGTACACAAGATCACATATCCAACATGTACATAGAACCATCTATACCCAACACTGCATATGAAATATTCACACAACACTATCTGTACCACCCTATACATAACATTAGATAAACAACATGTACCAAAACTATATATACACCACACCGCATGCACACAACATCACAGATGAAACATGTACAACATATAAAACATGAGCACAATAATAGTACCACACATCCAAAACCACATTGTTTCTACCAAGCAACCTTGCTTCCAGTATCTCTTTTCCATCCATGCTTATCCTAGCATGCCGTAAGGCACATTGTTTTCATTCTATTGATGTATCCTTCAGCGTTACCTGTCATAACATAAGAATAGGCATAATACAATCATACAATCATTTAATTCATATACACATAATAATGACCTCATATAGTTTTCATGACTACTCTTCCCACTCGATTCCTTGTAAACTAGGAACCTCTTCATGTCATTCACCTTCATAAGCAATCATTCCTCCATAAGAATGATCCCTAACAACCCTATCGAACATTGATATAGATGCATGGATACATACATCCATATACATAAACATTAGCATAAAACAATCATGGTCCTAGTGACCCTGTCAAACACGACATACATAAATGTATACACATATAAACATCAACATAATCATGATAATAACGTGATTACCAGATAGCATAAGGTCAAGTTTAAGAGAACTGCCTTTCTCTGTGCACACCATGCAAAACATTGAGAACAAACATTCCCAACAAAGACAAGGCATCTGATGTCTCAGATCCATTTACTTCACCTTCCCTATAGACTTTCTCATGACTATACTACCACTGTCCATTTATACCAAAGGACCAAACCAAACCAACCGATTGTCAGATTATTACCTTCAGCTGCCCTTACTCATGCAATGAGCTTCATCTAGACCTTACATCACATGTTGGGTACTGCAAAAATCTCCCTGAACTCCATTAGCTTCCTTCTTCCCCAACCAATTCCCAAGATTCTCAAAACAATAAAGGCAAGACTGAGAAGAAAACAATAAGAAACCCATGACAAACCAATAACAATACGACACCGCAAACAAGGTGGCATGGCCATGCACAATACATAAACAAAGCCTCAATCAAGTACAAAAAATCATGAAAATACCAAAAGCACAAGACTAGAAACAAACACCATGACTTCATCCCATGGTTCCCAATGCCTCCAAGGGAAAGCTCAACCTGAGCCTTCTTTGAGATTTCATGGCAGCCTCTTTTCCATTCAATCCCTTGCATCATACTTCCATCAACACATAATTGTCGGTGCATAAGTAAATACAAAAATATACAAGTTATCTTACCTTACTGTTCCAAGCACATTTCTTGCCACTAAACACATCCTTGCCATGTCTCAAGGGACTCCAATTCCCTTGACAAATATAGCTACAAATAGACACTAATTGTTATACCTGTCAAATACATGTCCATGAACATAGCACATATCCACATAATTTCAAACAAATTAGGGTTAAGAATACTTCATGTATGAAAAGCACTCATTAATTTGGAATTATGGTTTCCAAGCATGGCCAAAGGAATTCTCAACCAATTCCTTTCTTTGACATTTTTACCTTGTGCAATCGAGCCTTACTGTGTACTATCACATCACCCAATTGTTAGTTATATAAACACATCAACTATTACCTTGTAATGCTAATACGGAGCATGTTTCCCTGCAGTTGTTCATAGATGTAAACCACATGTTCCAATTTTCAAGACAATCATATCTATCGATTTGAGATCAACCTTTACCAAGACTAACACTCATATCATAATCCATAGTCAAGTCATAGTCACTAGACATAATGCTACAACTGTCACCTATTACACCCAAGTACATATCAACTATCTAAACACATATGCATTAGTACACTATGATCTTAAAACAAGATCATTTAAACACATACTCATATTATGAAATTCATCAAGAATCCAACCAACTTGCAAAAATACCATGTTAAATTAATCAACTAAATGACATTATCAAACAGTCAAGCGCCAAATATATGAGATAAGAAAACTCATATTTTAATGTATCTCAGGGGAGGCTATCTTGTCTACAAAATAAATCTAGTTAGCATGATATATATTCATGACACATCAACTCAAACACAAATAAGATCATGATATCCATAACAGTAACTAACTAACATGTTCACAACATAAACTCATAAACAATTATCATTCATACATAACAATCATATATGCACTGTCAATCTAGATTAGTATGACATAATATCATGACTCATACCGGAATGTCATAACCCTAACAATTTGCATAGACCAATCCAAATTGGTATGGTACATATAACATCAAGATCTTAGTGTAATAACTCTAATCATCAAGTTACTAGCATATAACAACAACAAGTTATATAGGATGTTCATCAACAATATATATCCTAATCATCAAGCTAACTATCATATAACAACAACAAGCTAACCTATAACATACTCCACAAAAGCATATAACATAACCATAAAGTTATCTAACATGAAACAAAAATATCAATTTATACATCCACAAGCTACTATCATTAAGACTATTTGACACATGAGCATATGACTACACTAATCAACTAACATCTATTATGTATGTAAGCATAATATCAATAGAATGAAAGACATACACATAACCATAATGCATATAACAATCCTTAAGCTACATACATTCATTCCCAACATACAAACCTGTATGACGACATGCTCTTTCCTAGAGGTCCAATGTTGCAACTTCACTTTAATCATCTACATCTCCTGCCTTATCTCATCCAACTCATTAACATCATCACATACTATTGTAGCAGCTGCAACACCCTCCAAAATTTTGGCCTACACTTGAATTTTGCAGCCTAATGTGGGTCCTATGATCAGTTGTTCCTTAGTCACTTATTGGTAAGCTCATGATTTCAAGCTCCCTTTCTAAATCTTAAGTGTCGTTCGTGCTTTCATCTTTATATAGCATGTGTCATCTTCGGGCACAGGGATTATCGCTTGTCATACAAAGGGAAGGTTTTTTTGCTTCAAGGGGAAATATTTGTGAGAATGAGTTGTTCTCATCATATAGACATGTTTCGCAATCATTTCCAAAGTTTCACGCACTATTGCACAAGTGTCTCCTTTATTCTCACAAAGTCTATCATCGGAGCCACACTTTTCGTAAGCTTCTAGGAAGGTTGCTACATTTAGTGATGTTTTAATATGTTCTAGATGGTATATGTTGTATCACTAAGTTTTTAAGTGTGTGAAAATAGTCAATTTCTATCACTCTTCACATCGGGTCCATTGATTCCACTCTTAGCCAAATTCTGGAGTATCTCTAGCAACCTAACCTCATACAACTTTCCTGAACTACGCACTTCACATCTTCCCCTCTGAAGCTTTTTCATTTCCTATTGGAAATGCACAATGCAGAAGGCCCAACATCCCTTGGCATCCAAAACTGCACAGTGGCTTCCTCTAGTGTCCTTCCCTCAACCGAAACCCATAGTCTCCATAAAATGCATAGTTTTGTCGCCCAAGCATATCAACTTCCAATTCCACCTTGTCTCCTGACACTGTGCAGATTTTCCCCCAGGGCCTTATCCAGCAACAACCACTTCCTGCTTAAACTGTGAAATTTCATCTCTGAGTGGCCATTGCTCAATTCTTTCCCTCTTTGGGGACTGTGCATAAATTTCCCTCAGTCTGGCCTGAGCTGCACAGTCTCAGTGATCAAGATTGAACCTTGGTGTTTGAACTGTGCAATTATGCAAACACTGGGCCTCCTCCCCTGGCCTATCACTCAGTCCCGGCTTAGTTTATGAACCCAAGTGCAACATCTTAGAGTAGGGTTTTATCAGACTAATGTCGTATCAACACAAGTGGATCACAGATACAAGATTTATACCCTGCTATGACAAGATGATGAAGAATGTGTTGGAGAAGGAGGAAATGCTATATGACACTCAAGCAGCTAAGTAGAAGATATAGTTATCATATAATAAGACCAAGGAACCTGAGATATGATAGAAGATTGGGACAGCATGAAGACTCAATTTGATGCATAACCCTTTGGAGTGTAGGTATGGTAATAAAAGCTCATGTTTTGAAATACACCTCTTAGTGAAGCATGAAGGACCAGTTATCATTGTCATATCATTATGTCTTCCATGACATGCATTGTTTGCAAGCACTGAAAATTATTCCATGTGTTTCCTCTAAATGTTTTTCTCCCTTTAGCTTATTGGATCAATTGTCATCTTTTGGCATGTTTGGTTATTACGTCATGTTTGTGAACCTTACCTAGTGGTTTCGAAGGTTGATCTTTGTGTATTCAATTTGTCCTAGACATGTAAGAACCTACCACACTCATACATAAAGTCTTGAGCATTGTCGCACATTTGTCGTCACAGTTGTCTTAAGGTCTATCTCTAGTGTCATTCTTATCGTTTCTTGTTGTGAGGAAGTAACTCAGAGGGTAATGCTTTGCTTTTTGTTTTGATGGTATATGGTTGTCATGTCATCGGAGTATTCTAAGTTTGTGATCACAATATCAAGTTCCTCACTAGTCACTTTCCTCCCACACTTAGCCATTTCTCTAAAAAATCCTTCCGGCCGGCTAACTCACTTTCACTGAACCCTGACTGAACTGCGCACTACGTAGTCTTAGTGCTCAGTGATGCCACATTTCTTCCTATAACTACAGAGTGCACAATCAATGTCCCCTAGGGAAGTTTCACTGCACAATTCCAGAGCTGAGCAACCTCCCTTCATCCCTACAATTTCATGATAACTCCTCCCAGCCTAACTTGAATTGCGCATTTTGCAAGATCAGTCTTTAAGATTCCTCCCTTGCCTATTAGAACCGTGCAATGCATAGGGAACTCAACCTTTGCTTCCTCCCAGAACTGCAAATAAGTATTCCTATAGTGTCCTCCATCAGCTGGAGCAAACTATCCTCAAGAACTACGTATTTTTGGCTTACAGACCTATCTATTGCCCAGAACTCCACGCCTTTGAAAACTGCACAGCACTGACCTCACTTTGTCTCACCTTCCACCAACCACTGCTAACTTGAATTGCATAATCTTGTCTCCCAATGGCCACTGTGCAATTTTTCTCCTCAGTGAGGATTGTGCCAAAAGTTCCTCAATCAAGCCTTAGTTGCACTCTACAGAGTTTCATTGATCAAGATCTCTCCCTTCCAACAGGAACTGTGCAATGCACAGTCACTGAGCCCCGTCTCCAAGCCTATGACGTGTCCCAAGCTTATTCCATGGATGATAATGCACCATCTTAGAGTTGGGAGTTTTTTGATTGATGTCATCCCGTCATGAGTGAATTGCATGAACATGTACACTGTTAGATCATGGCGATATGATGAAGAAGGAGAAATCATGCTTGAAGACTCATTTACATATGTATGGACAAAGAAACCTATCAAGAGAAAATAAAGGATAACACATGCATGCAACTTCCTCTCACGTCCAAAGGTCATTCAATACCCCGCACCACTAAGCTATGCAGAGGAAAAGAGAAAGAACATCCAAGAACACATCTATCACTCAACAGCAACAACGGTTTAACATTGCCACCTCAGAAAGGAATTCCATGTCAATAGTGTCATGTCAGGTCATGTCATGAGTTATCAAAGGCCACATCACTATTATGAGGCACATATATTTTATATCAAATGTAATGTAAAGTGGACGTCCAATGGAAACACATGAATATGAAGAGTCATGTTAGTTGAAAAATCATAGGAAGTTGAATACTCATGAGGGAAGTGAAAGAGTCACAAGGGTCAAGAATCACCCCTTGGTTATATATACCCACCTCATTGTATGAGCAAAGGACTTTTCAACTTGGCTCCTCCCGCAAAGCATAGAGAGTTTGAGTCATTTCTTTGAGGAGTAAAGATTGGTTCCATTGTCCCACTACTGCGGCTAGTGATGTATGATGTAAATATGTGTCTTGTAACTTCTTCTTAATACAAAACCCTTCTCAGGCCAACAATTTTCGATGCATGACCTATGGATTTTTGTAAGACTATTTTGTGAGTATTTATATTTCATGTTTGTTTCACATGTACTAATATAGTTGACCTATTTCGGTTGTTTTAGTGGTTACCTTTTTGGGAATGTATTGTTATGGTTATCATTGTTGTCTCATCCTTGTGGACTACTTTGCAAGATACTAGATAGACCTTTCCCACTCATTGGTTATAATGATGGTCACATTTGCTGGAGACTATTTTGCTGGATGGTAGACAAACATTTTTCTGTTCTTTGGTGTTAACTACTACCACATCCACTATGGACTATTCCACTAGATGTTGGATAGACCTTCCTAGTTCACGTGTGTCTCTTCGTTGGTGGTAATATTACCTCTCACTTAGAGGATCACTTTTCTCCCCCTTTTGTAGTAGGAGAACCTAGACATAGTTACGTTGCACACTCACCAGGGACACTCACCTTTCTTTTCGAAGGTACCATTGCAACACTCTCATGTGATGAAAGCTAGAGCCAAGGAAAATCTATAAGAATATGGAAATTGGGATATCATACCAGATGGCTCCTACACCAAATGGCATGAGGTCTAATTGGTATCTCATATTGGGGAGATCCCTTAAATGATGGTGAATCCAAAACCGTCAACATTTTTGGTGCTAGAAGGAGGGCCAGACAACAGACTGTGCTTGTAGGAGTCTGGTTTGAATCTCTTATTTAAGGTGGATCTTCCCCAAATCATAATCCCATGATATTTTTCTAAAGAGCTTAATTGTACCATTCTTGGGGAAGTTATTCATGACCTATCCGAATTTAGGTTCGGCGATGAGGGTGAATAAAATTTTCATGAACATATGTTTCAAGTTACACATCTTTGTCTTTGTCATGGAATAGACTCCAAAGATGTCATGGCTAGATTACTCACCCTCACATTCGAATTTCGTGTTAGTCAATGGTGTCATACATTACCCATTTCTTCTATCCATTCATTCGCTCAGCTTACCAAGAAAATTCACAAAGCCTTCGATAAGTATAACCACCAATATTTTGGTGAAAGAATATGTCATTTAAGAATGAATCCTGATGAATCAGTTGAGGATTTTTTTTATCGGTTCCTTCACCTCTATTGCGAAATTCCTAAAAAAAAATTGAACTCGCATTTCTTGAGAGAATAGTTTAAGTGCTTGGTTCATGTCTCTTTATACGTTGAGCCTGAGCCTCTTGTTTTCCCTTCTTCCCAAAATCTTGTGAACCATGAGGCACCTCAAATAGCAGAGGAGGAGCATACTACCCCTTTTTTTTCCTTGTCCTCCTCCTTTTCAAGTCCCATTGTGGGGGCCTCCTTATGGTGATTGTAAAACTGGGAAATCTACAAATTAAATCTCTAGTCCATCTTCTCATTCTTCTTCCGCTTCAATGGAGGAAATTCCATAATGTCTCATGAAATCTATGATGAATACTCACTCCTCCATTATGCAAGATTATGTCACTATTCATAACTTGAGTCTCGAATCTGATCCATATCTCTGCCATCTTCTATCATCTACAACCCATGACTCGCTTGATCAATCTACTCCATCAGCTAGTTGTTCACATTCTCCTGATTCTCAAGCTGCTAGCTCAAATGACCATCAGACACAATGCAGTCACATTTCGCAGCTAAAGGAGTAGAAAGGTAAGGACACTATCAATTTTTCCGCCCTGTTTCAAAATCTTCCACATCAACACAATGAGTTTCCATTCTTGAATGACTCTCAATGTTAGGTCCCTATACTACTAGTTTAACCCCTTATTGTTATTAGTGCAACCCCCTTATAATATTGTTGTGCCCATGTAGTCCCCATATTGTTATTATTGTGCCCTTACATTATTACTATTTTGTCGACTCTGATTATATTATGACCCCTTAGACTACTATATATAAAAAGGAGGTCTTGTCATTTATATCATCCAATAATTGTTCATTTGTGTAATGTAAAAGAGGTTGTCGCCTCGAAGATGCTTATTTATAAGGTGTTTATCTATCTTTTCTATCTTTTTGTGAGTTGGTTTCATAACATTTGGTATCAGAGCTTTGGATTCTAGGGTTTCGTTACTCCAAACATGCCATCGTGGCATTTTGGCCATACTTTTTTTTCTGTGATGTTTCAAAGGCTAAAAAAAAAATCCCATTTTATCCAAAATCGTTCTAAACTTTGGGTCCAAATTTCAGAGCTTGTCTCACTATATTTTCAGAGATATGATCTGCAGAATTTAAGGTTTTTGCAGACTCCTGGGGAAAATGGTCATAACTTTTGTTCTGAGCATCAGATTTAAATTTCGTAAGAAGTTTCAGAAATAGAATGTGTTGTAGTTTTCTTATATCCATTGTAGGTACCAAGGCTAAAATAGTGACACGTGGCACGTCGTACAAGTTCACTCTACCGAACTAGTCTATATCAGGTTATCGTGGGATATTTGGCATAACTATTCCTTGGAGAATCCAATATTGATCAGAATTGCGGGGTTAGAAAGTGGAATCAAAGGGCTAATGCAGGAGATGATTTCAAATATTCAAGATCCAAACTTACAAAGATACAATAGATTCAATATCGAGCTCTTACAAAGTAAAAAATAGGTGTGTACTTTTTTAAAATTTTGCATAAGATTGGTTTGAAAAATTAGTTTGAAGGAATTCAAAGGGCATAGTGAAGAATTATTAGCATTAATTGATGTAGTAAAGAAAGAAAGTGGAAACACCTAGTAAGAAACCTGAAATCTCTAGCTTGACTCGTGAAGAAGAGGAAGAAATGCAACATGATATATCAAAATTACAAGACCAAGTACAACAAATTTCGCTCTCACAAAAGGTAACTAAAGCCAAGATGAACGGAGTTGAAGCTAATATGAATGTCGTGAAAGTTATATGGATGAAATGGAAGCTAATATGGATGGAATCGAAGCTAAGATGAATGGGATGGACGCTAAGATGAATGGCATGGACGCTAAGATGGAAGAATTGAAGATAAATTTGAATAAGTTGCTACACGAAATGGTTACTAATGGTGAAAGGGTAGTAAAGGAAACTCATGATGAGAACAAAAGAAATGTTAATTGTGATTTCATAGACTCTAATATTGTATTAAAGACTCACCATGTTCCAAAGATTGATATGAGGAAGTTTGATGGCAAGGATCCCGGAACATGGATACTACAGATGGAGCAATTTTTCGATCTCCATAATGTGCAAAACACACAAAAGGTATGTATTGCAACTTTATATTTGGAACCAAATCAGTTTGTATGGTATCGATGGCTTTGTTCTCGTAGACAAATTGTCACTTGGGCAATTTTTATGGAAGAAATGATAACACATTATGAGGATACAAAAAGCAACACCTTTTTTAGCTAATTGATAAATCTCAAACAAAAGCGTTCAATGATGGAGCAGATTGAGGAATTCCAAAAATTGAACATAAGGGTAAAAGATATTCCAAAGGAGCATAGGATTGATGTGTTCATAGGGAATTTAAAGGATAATATCCAACACGAGGTTTTCCTTTGGGAACTTGATTCATTGGAGAAGGCATTCAAGTTAGCAAAAAAATGGAAAGCAAAATTATGGCAACCAAGAAGCCTAGCACTCACAATTATAAAGATGGAACTGTTGTTGCTCCTAGCCTTTCACAACCTACAAGGTTGACACCATAACCATTGGAAATAAAAAAGAGCAAAAGGGCTTTGTTACAGTTGAGATAGTGATCTAGGTGGCTCTAGAGAGACACAGGACAAGGAGGACTCAGGGATGCTCAAAAATCAAAGTCATTGGAATGACTTCGACCCTAGACCAGATCATAGATCTCGTCATCCTGATCACATAGGTGCAAACGATTCGTCAAACTGAGCTCGTATGCAAAAGATAGAGCTCTTCAAAGTTTGACATGACAGGGGAAAAGCGGGGCCCACAGTGCGCCACATGGCATCCCAATCAGCACGTGGGACCCACATGGCAGCCCATCAGCCACTGACACATGGCAGCCCGTCATTGGTCTCCTAAACCTACACAAGAAACAAAAATCATTTTGGTTATAACCATATACCAAAAATTGTTTTAATATATAGTTATTGAAATAACTATATAAAAACAATAAATAAACAAAATTCACATAAATCCAAAACTATATATGACTAAAATCATTTGATATATTAACAAAAACCCAAAAGTTAATATATATAAAGTTATGGGCATAACCATATAAAAGTTGGTTCATATAAAACAAAATAACTTGATGGACATGGATGATGGGTAATATATGGTTATAAAACTATGACCATATATACACCGATCGATAAACACTTGCCAGTAAACAATGAACGGCCCGCCAATTAATAACTCCACCGCCTCCCATAACCGTAATGCTTACCAGCTGTCCGCCACCTTGTAATATGCGGTCCCCAAAAATTATATGCGACAGTTGGTGGTATAACAAAATACATGTAATTTGGAAGGGGAGAAATACATGTAATTTGGGAGAAGAGGGGTCTGACCACCAGACCCTTCCCCTGTAATTTTAGACAGATACCAACTATGCCAACAAATTTAATTTAAGATTCCATCCAAGAAATTATAAAAGAAGTTCATTTTGCCAGAGTTCGGAGAGACTGCATGGATTTCGAGGTATAAGGCGGGCATGCTTTTTGAGGCATTTAAATAATTTTTTAATGTAGGAACCATGAATTTTGCAGGAAGGCAAAATTTTCAACTTCTCAGAAATTGACAAATTTTATATGGATTTTACACTTCTCATCGCCACGAACACGATGGCACTATCCATTTTTCAATCTGAGTTCTGCATCTTCCAGTCATTTCCAGAATGCATGCGGACCCATGATTTGAGTGAAAACAGGGAGAAAAACCATGTGCCATGAAATTTTCCCACGGAGGTAAAATTTCACTTTGTCAGAATATGGTCAAGTTTATACTTGTTTTTCATGGTTTTCCACAGTGATACAATGGTGAAATCATATTTGACATTTGAGCAACGGGTTTTCAGCTCATCCCTAAAACATAATCTTTAAGGAATCCCGAGGGAATCTAAAAGATTCCTTGAGCTCCGAATTTTCAACTTCTCAAAATTCGGGTTTTGGACAGTCATTTCAACACTACTCGATGCCACAAATCTGATGGTGTATTCAGATTTATCTTTCTCTCATTTCTTCTTTCAGTCACTTTTCTAAGTGCTAGTGCAGATGTCTATCTTCATGTGCGAACAGTCTTGAACGATGCTGTGAGGTCAATGTTTCAGCAAGCTTCAACACTTTTACATCCTTTGCTTCAGACAGCCCTTGATGGTGAGGTATATGATGTGTTCATGTACTTCTTCTTTCTGCATTATGTTGTACAGATCCATGATTGATGTTGATGCAGGATCTTGTTTATTACATGTTGTCATGATTCCTTGCTTGATTTGATGCGGAATCTTTCTATGTGATGTACTTTATGTCATAACTCTTTATGTTATGCTTTGACATCCATTGTTGTATGTTGTTGGGATACTCTTGTTGTTGTCATGCATGTGTTTTTCTTTGACATCCCTTTTGTGCCATGTTGGTGGGATGCGCACCATGCTTGTTTTTGTGTCATACTGATAGGAGTCTTTTGATTGAGAGTTCTAGCTGTGGAACATCTCTTAGAGCCACTCCTGCGTGAGGGAATTCTTCCTTGTATGATCAAGACATCATCTCTGTGTACATCATCTTTATTGACAACACATAATGCAGCAACCTACACCATCTTAACATCGGGGCCCGGAGACGTAGTCCCTCCTGGACAAACTCCGTTATCAATGGCTTTTGTTTTCATGTGTTGATGATTGTTATGTTTCTCTTCTTTTCCACATGCAGATGTATTCGTTAATGTTCTTTTAAAAAACCAATTTTAACACATCACGGAAGTAAAAGGTGTTGGAAAGGTCCTTCGTCACACCTGGACCTGGATCAAGTGGTATCAGAGCGGTCTCTACGTGCATGTGAATTGTAGTGTGAACAATGGAACCTGCATTGATAGAGAATGACAAATCGATGTACGAGACCATGGTCAACATTTCCAAGAGAGTTTAAATCGTGTATGAAACTCTAAAGAAAGAGACAGAGGAAAAGGAGCGATTGCAGCTTCAGTGCAAGCCATAGAAGAGGCCATGAAAGAACTGAAGTAAAACAAACATAATCTTCAAACAAAGAATGATGAATTGAAGATGCGCTTACATGAATAAAAAGAGGAAAAACAAAGTTTGCTACGACAGCTGCAAGTGAAGAACGAGGCCTTGGAAAAGTTGTAGCAAGACCCATGTGAGGTAAAAAGTAGTTCTCCATCTTCATGTATGTTTCCTGATGATGATTTCACTATGTTTGAAAATCACACCACAAGAATTGGCTCCAAACTGTTGAGGAGAATGGGATATGAAGGAAAAGTCTTGGGCATTAATGGCCAAGGCATTGTCAATCCCATCGAAGTAGAGGAATTACCCCGTCAGGCAAGACTTGGGTATGTTAGAAAAGAAGTTGGGGAATGCGCTGAGACAATTAGCGAACCACCAATGACGGATGATGTGCAACCCTCATCAGTTCTTTCCAAATCAAAAGAGAAGGTAAAAGATGTTGATTTCCTTTCGATTTCACCCTCACATGGTATGATGTCTGTTGGAGATTTGGAGATCCCCATTATAGGGACAAAGATGAGGCATGAGGAGAAAGAACTTGGTGTTAACAACCAAGGCATAACTCAACCTTTGGAGTTTGTTCATGAGCATCGATTTATAGGATCGAGATATACTAAAGGAGAGTGATCAAAGGTGTCAGAGTCGTTGGAGACATCATCGAGGAAAGAGAATGATGGGAAAGCATCCCCATCATCCCAGGGCAGTTCCCATTCCAGGGAGAGAGTTGAGGCAAGCTCTCATCGCCATGCTGACATCAAAAATAGTAAAGGAAGGTATAACCACTTTCAATCTTCAAATGTTCATTTTGATTATGATCATGTTGTTAATAATGAACAAAGATCAAGGCATCGAAAAACATGTACCTTTTGTGGTTTACCTAACCATACCTTTTCCAAGTGTTGGAAAAGAAAGGCAACACTCATGAGGTGTGAAAGACCCTCTCAACGGCATGAAAAGAAACAGGTTAAGTAGGTATGGAAGAAGAAAACATACTGCAGTCATTGTGACAGAAATGGCGATCAGAGAGCCACTTGTTGGAAGCTCCATCCAGAGTAGTGCCTTAAAGACAAAGTGTCGGTGCATGAACCACGAAGAGTAGTTGTTCGACAAGCAAAACCACCACAAGGAGGTGACCGATTCACATTGATTAGTGAAAAATGGTTTTTAGACATGTTGTCATTTCATGGTCATTCTTTTGTAAATCATTGGTTGCATTTTAAAGTGTAAAAGTGATGATGTGTTTTCCCTCACTTGCTCAACAACAATGATGTTTGGTCATGTTTTGAGTCATATTTTGAGTTGCATGTTAAAACTCTTAAAGTGATGTTATGTTTCCATCACTTGTCAAAACAATATTGTCTGACCTTATGAATGTAAATCATGTGTTGCAGTGATGAGGTGTTTTCCATCACTCTTTGAAGCAACCATGATGAGTTGGCCTTGTAGTCATAGTTGGGGTATTACATCCATCTTGTTGTAAACTTGACCACTGAGTATGTGTTATAAACTCGTGGCAAGCATGGGACGTTTGGGTCTTTAGTTTGGTCATGTCATTCAAAAGCATGTCATTTGCAAGCAATGTACTACAGATTGCAGAAGTAGCCGGTGTGTTATAGGCATATTTGGGCACTGTAACCCCAATAACATATGTCGATAAACCAAGGGCTCTTAAACCCCTAAAAGTGTTGTTTCACACCCTAAAGGATCATGGTCAACTGATTACATCATTTCCCAGAAGTTCCACCTGAAAAACCACTCAGAACTGGCCAAAACTAGACCATACAGACTGCTCCATGCTTAGGGTGCGATGCATACTGGCTGCTACACTAGCCAGGTGCAATGCATACTGAAAGAGCCTTCTGTGGGGTGCGATGGGTGAGAGTAGACAAATGGCAGAGACAGTTTGCTAAGTGGAAACCCAAGGAATCTTCTAGAAACTTCTCCTATGACACTTTCCTCTTTGAATTCACCCAGGGATGAGTAAGAGATCATGAAATCTCCAAGTGGAACCAAGAACTATCAGTGAAATGACACTAATCAAAAACCCAGAAGCTGACTCACCCCTCTGCAAATATCTATAAATGGATCCCTCATCACAGAGATCTAGAGGCTGGAATTTTGTAATTTGTAAGGAAGTGTTGTTGATTTCTCTTTGAGACATTGCATTGTTGGGTGATCTTGCTTTTCATGAGGTGAAGAGGGCTTTCATGTTGGGAGGATGATGCTGGATCAGACAGTTGGGTTGTAATCCTCTCTTCTACTTCTACTATCAATAAATTTATTTGTGATTTCCTCCATACACTTGTGTATTTGTGAATCTTGCTATTTGTGAATGCAATTGTATGGGTAATGTACTTCTGATTCTGCATTGTTTATGGTATTATAGATCTCTATGCTTTGATGGTGTTTTGTTGCTTCATCTCTACAGGTGTTCTTTAAAGTGGGACAAGTGAGAAAGGAGTGGCAAGTTCTATCAAAGGAGAGAGGAAACAAGCAAGGAGCCAAGCGAAAGATTCGGGTTGGTGTTCTCTGCTTCTCTCTTATCTATCATACATAAAGGAAAACACAAGTTACTTTGAATTGTTTGTTTCTAAGATAGCTACCTGTCTTAGTGGGACTAGAAAATCAAATAGACACTATTTTTCTCGGAAACAAAATGGTGACTCCACTGGGGAGCGAGTAATTTGTTTGTTTGTTACTGTTGTTTTCTTTATAAACTACAGACGGAACCTGAAGTTAAGCTAGCTAGCCTTTGAACTGCTTTTGCTATGCAACTACAAAGTAGATCAACACTGCTTCAGTCAATCTCCGGGTTGGTTTATGAACTGAATATCTAACTTGCAAACATCCTAAGTGCCCTTGTGGTACCTCAATAACCTCATAAGATCATACCCCTATACTTTGTTTTTACTGTTTATCATAACTTAACCTAAATTACTGAACTTAGCTGCAAATTTTGAGCAAAAACCAAGCTCAGTTTCATTCCCTGGTCCATCGCACTGTCTGTAACTGGCAGCCTAGATGCATCGCACCTCCTGTGTGTTGCAGGTGAGATGCATCCCTGTTTCCCTTAAGGACAGGTGCGATGACTGAATGATACTGTTTCCTTCTCTGGAATTTTGTTTTTTCTTCTTTGTTTTCAGCTCTATTCAGTAGTTTTGCTGCTTATGATCAGTATATCATTATTGAAGCCTTCTTCCTTTACATTATTCAGCCTCCATTGATCAGGAATTGTGAATGTTTTTTATGTATTTTTCATCATTTACAGTCCTCCTTTGTCAAGAGTAGCTTAATCGAATTGTCATCTTTTGATTCAAAAGTGTCGTAACTGTCGTTTTGAGTCAAGAAGAAGAGTGTCGTAAAGTCTTCCTCTTCTAGATAGTTGATTGTACTTTTGTCATTGTATTTGATTTGAATTGTCAATATTTGAAGTGTCGAAAACAGTTTTCTATTCGAAATTGAAAGTGTCGTTTTAGTCTTCCTTTCATTTTGAAAAGAAATTGTTGAAGTGTCGCTTTGAAGAAAATAGTTCAGATCTGTACTTAGTTTTCCTTTTTTGCATTCTCACATTAAGGAAATGGAAAAACAAATACATGCATGTGCATTTGCATTTAGACTGCATGCGGAAAATGATTTAGGAAAAGTGCATTTAGTGTGTGCTATCTACTCTCTGTTGAAAGAATCGTACTTTTATTTCCTTAGTAGCTAGGATTTTCATTGCTAAAAGAAAACAAACAACTGTTTATCATTTTAGATTGCATATTTAGGGATTTTACATCTACATCACATGGTGAACCTAGAAAGGCAAACTTCTAAGAAAGATCAACTCTAAAATAAACCTCAATGAACATAAAAACACTTTGGCACCTAACGCACAACATCTAGAGTCTAGGCTAGAGACGTATTCCGGTGTCGTAAAACCTGGTAGCTATCGTTTTCATCGAAGGTTGGGTGATTCCTCCTCTTTGATATGACAAGTGCCAGTACGTACTTGTGCTCCCTGTATCGTCGAGTATATATTGGGAGACCACAATAGGCTGATATGCTTTATCCTTAAGAAGCCGTGTCTGCCGCCCTATCGATCACAATGCATTGAACATAGAATTCGAGAAGATTGACTAGCGTACGTAAAATCCTTGGTAATTTCTATTTAATTTAAGGTGTATATTGCAGTTTTGCGATTGGTTTGGTAATCCCTCTGTCTAGATTTCTAGAGTAGTCACTTTCGTTCCTTTTCGACTCCTTAAAAGAAAAGGTCCATCTGAGCACTTGTCACTTCAGGCTCATTAAAAATTGAAGGCGACTAGAGTCACCTTTAGCTTTTTCTCGACTCTTAAAAATTGAAAAAACAAGTTGTGTCAAAGCGTCATAAAATTAATTTAATTCAAAATAACATTTTCCCCTTTTTATTTTTGAGTTGATCAAGTAATCCACAATCATGGAAGAAAGTCAATCAAAACCCCATCGTTCATGGAGACTAGCGAGTCAACCATCTTTGACTCTGGAAACGAAACCATTCCAGGCAAAATGGTCTTGTTTAACTGGGTCGAATTCTCCTGGTCTATTTGAAATTTGTGTTTCAACATCATCAGAGACTCCAGTTACTCCAATTATTTCTAGTACCCCTGCCTTTACAGAAGAAGTTCCGCAGTTACAAGAGGACATTAGAACTAATCCTTGTGTAACAATAAACACTTCTATCCCTGAACCAGCTCCATCTAGGGCTGATTCAGAATGTGTCACCCCTCCAATGTCTGTTACTATAGAAGTTATACCTTCTTTGGCTCCAGAAATATTTTATGGACCTGACGATCTACCACTTCCACCTTGACTGATTGCTATAGAAGATATTGTAGAGGATATTCCATCCAGTACTCCATTACATTTTGGAGTTGGGGTCCACTTATACCCTTCTATTCCTGAAGGTAGTTCTATCAATCATCCTTCATCACAAGTTCCTGTCGAATCGCTAGGAAATATTTTGGATAGACTAAATATGTCTAAACAACCATCAACATCTAGGACTGTGTCATCTGATATAGCAGCAGCAGAGCCTCCTGCTGCTACTCCAACAATATTTGCTGGTATACCATCTGTCGCAACTAGTTCTCAACCGCTAGATGGAATCCACCCATGGACTGTTTCGACAGCGTGGTCTGTTCCTATTTGCTCATCCGAAATCTTGTGTGGAATTTCTTATGTTGAAACTCAGCAAATTGATCCTTCGCATCAGTATCAATTTGGGCAGTTTAGTATCCAAAGACCAATTTATCCTTTGAACATTGGATTGCCGCCATATGGGGGGCATTATGCATTTTCATTGTTCCCTCTGGGAGAACAACCATATGAGAGTTCACAACAAAATTCAGGTCAAACTGGAATTGCATCCAGTGGTTGGATACCAATACTGCTTCAACAACCAAGAGTTGTATATTCAATGCAACCAAATCAACTTGTGTCGAACATTCCCACTACACCTGCTATTGTGACGGTGTCGCAAGTACAAGCGTTGCCTGTTGTATGTCAACCTCAAGTCTCTCAGGTTGTAATACAACAACCTCTTGTCTCCACGGCTCAATCACAACCTCAGATTAGTGGCTCCTTAACTTGAGTGACTGAGGCTCAAACGGGTACTATCACCCCTCATCTTGGTCAAACATCCAATATTGGACAACAGCAAATGGTCCAACAACCATGGCTGGTACAATATCAACAACCACAATTCTAGCAAGCTTACCGAGGACCTGAGCAACAAATATTTGTAGGTAATGGGCAACCGCATTTTCAAAACGGCTACCAACAATCATATTATAATGGTTATGCCCATCAACCTTATCAAATTTATTAGCATCAGATACATTATGTTGGTATGCAAAGACCTACTGCTCAGGCAATCCCATCTTATTCTGGGTATGCTTCGCCAAACTTGAATCAACAGTTGCCTTTCGTAGCAACTTTAGAATTACTGGATCTGAACCGGCGGACAAATGATCCAATTTCTTACGCCCCTTGGTGGCTAGAGATTCCTCATAAACTTCCCTCAGATATTCCTAAATTCAATGGAAATCCGGTTGAAGTTCCATCGAATCACGTGATGACCTTTCATTTGTGGTGTTCATCCAACACCCTCAATGATGATTTGATTAGGCTTTACCTTTTTCAAAGAACGCTAACTGGTTTGGCAGCAAAATGGTACATTGAATTGCCTAGAGCTTCATTTGACAACTTTAGCACCCTCACCACTACCTTTTTAACCCACTTTCAGTTACCCATATGATATGAAACAGGAATGGAGCTTCTTACCAATTTTAAATAGACAACAACCACTCACATATCTGATCATATTCATGAGTGGTGACATCGTCGTCGAATGGTAAAGACATATCTTCCTGATCAGCTTCTAGCTGAATGGTTTATTAAGTCATTATTACCTTCTATTACTGAAGATGTGGCCAAGGGAGGAGTTGTCACTGAAGAGAAAGTCATTGCTTGTGCACAATATCTAGACTTGATCTATACTCAGTTTGGCATGCTCTATGATAAAATTCCTCATGCTCCTAGACCAGAATTTTTCTTTCCTCCCCCTCGTTAATCAAACAGGGACACTCATGCCGGTGATGGCATAATTGGCACCTCAAGTACACAAACCGCAAACGCTCCATCTAATAAGGCCCTTGCAGTTTCTAGTAAAAAAGCAAATGACAAACTTCTTGCCTCGAAGGTTAATGCCATGTCATCCAACAAAGGCAAAGAACTGAAGCAACCAGGGGGCAAGAAGAAAGGGGAAAACAAAAAGAAGAAACAGGAAGATTTGACTCCTTAGAAATTTTCTAGAAACCCTGCTGGGCGAAAGAAACCTAATCAGCCATGCTTCATATGTGATGAGGACCATTATACGAAAGATTGTTCACATTGAGTTGAGGTCACGAAGTTTTTGAAGACTTCAAGTACCTCAACGATATTGAATGATCCATTTCCAAACCTAGAAACTAATCTAGTTTCTATTGATCATGCTTCCCCATCCCAAGTGCTTATGTTGTCCATTTCGAAACAACAAAAAGATGATTTGATATCGACAAGGAATAAAGATTATGGGAATCCACAGATGTCCAACAACAAGGCTACAGATCAACCTAGTAGTTCGACAACAACTTCGTCAGAAGTTGTGCCACCCATCATTCTTGAACTAATAATAAAGCCGCCAAAGGGAGTAGTACATAAATCGACATTTAATCCTCGTGCTCGAGCAGTACAGAATTATAATGTAGTAGAGGATCTGGCTCAATCACCATCCGCTATGTCAACACTTGAAGTACTGCAAAATTGTTCCTCCCAAAAGCAAGCTTTATTATCAGCAACAGGTGGGATTAACCCAACGGATTCCAATCTTCCCACAAAGGATATGAACCTCAGTTACCGGCCCAACTCGCTTTCCTTATACAGGTAAAAGCCCTCAACAAAATTGTTCATCGAACAATCATTGATGAGGGGCCATCTACCTGTATTATGTCAATGAGTTGCTGGAAAACTTTAGGCTCACCACCCTTGTTGTGATCATCAACGACATTAAAAGTGTTCGATGGAAGAACATACACACAGTATGGGATTTTAAGAACTGGGGGGCAAGATAGTAGAAATTGAAGTCGAAGTTATTGATGGAAACCTCAATTACAATATCCTACTAGGAAGGCCCTAGATTTATGCTATGGCTGCTGTTGTTTCAACATATTTTAGAAAGATTGCATTTCCCTTCCAAGGCGGAATTACAATCGTTGACCAACTAACCTTTTTCTCCAATAGTTCACAAGCTACGGAAAGCATTCCAATGATCCATGGAAGCTTTCAATCGCTTCAAAATGTCAGAGTAGGCCTCCTAAAAGACCCTGCCTTAATGGGTACTTTTTCCCTCTCGCCTCCGAGTAATCTGGAGGAAGTGGCCACGATGGAAACCTGTAATATGGTAATTTCTACATCAACAAAGATTAAGAAGATTTCCGAAAATTTTGTTAGCATGGATCATCGCCAAGTATTGCCTCCAAGCCCCATAGAAATTTTGTAGCAATCCCTTTTCCTGGCCTGGGGGCAAACCCAAATCATCACTCATCAAGTGTTTGGATAGATAGGTCTCTAGAATATGGAACCTCTTCAGATCCTTGGTCACGTATACATTCTATAGATGAAGGAATCATTCAGTCGATGATGATAGGAGAGGCACAATGGGAATATTACCACAATCATTCCCATCTTTAGGATAACGACGAAGATTATTCCAGCGACCTTAATCATCCTTTAATTTTTTATTTTCTATCAAATACTATAAATATGGTGGATTCCGAGCGAAATTTGTCCAATATTGAAGAAACTATTGCCATAAATATCTCGACCAAACCTAATGTTGTAGAGAATATTCATGTTGGCAAATCTTGTTCTACTTCAGAACTGCAAATATATTGCACTCTCTTTCGCAAATTCAGAGATGTCTTTGCATGGTCATATGAAGAAATGCCAGGCATTGACACGAACATCATTGAACATGAAATCAAAATGTACCTAGATGTCAAACCAGTACAACAGCGGCTTCGACAGGTTCACACGAAGAAAGCTGTTGCCATCAAGGCAGAAGTTGAAAAACTTTTACATGCTAGTTTCATTCACCCTATTCCTCTAACTGATTAGGTATCGAATATTGTTCTTATCATGAAAAAGCAAGGAACGATTAGAGTGTGCGTTGATTATAGGGATGTAAATCAAGCTTGTCCAAAGGACAACTACCTACACCCTTCCTCGACCAGATAATTGATGAATGCGCCGGATGCGAAATCTTTTCATTCATGGATGGATTTTCCGGATACAATCAAATAAACATCCACCCACAGGACCAGTCAAAGACTGCATTTATATGTCCGTGGGGCACATTCGCGTACTGTAAACTACCTTTCAGTTTAAAGAACGTAGGGGAAAATTTTCAGAGGGCAATGAACTACACCTTCCATGAAATCAAACACATCGTTCAACCATATCTCGACGATCTACCGGCTCATTCGCAAAAGCAGACTAATCATCTGCAGCATTTGAGAGCTATATTTCTACGTTGCCGACACTACAAGATACGACTCAATCCACACAAGTGTGTGTTTTATGTCGGTTCTGATCATTTACTTGGTTTCGCAGTTTCTACGGATGCGATTCGACTCGACCCATGTAAGGTTCAGGTAATCATCGACATGCCTCCACCTTCAAATTTGCTTAAGATTTAGAAACTCCAAGGGAAAGCAAACTTTCTAAGGAGGTTCATTCCAAATTACGTCGAAATTGCTAAATATTATACGCATCTTTTGCAAAAAGAAGTGCCCTTCAACTGGGATCAGGTTGCGCAAGCTTCCTTTGATGCTTTAAAGGATTCCCTAATAAAAGCATCATTAATGTACGCTCCTGACTATAAAAAAATACTTTAACCTGTATCTAGCTGCAGCAAATACAACCATCACAATGGTTTTAGTACAAGAAAAGAATAGAATTGAACATCATGTCTATTATTTAAGTCAAAACTTAAATGATACAGAAAGCAAGTACTCCTATGTTGAAAAGCTAGCTCTAGCAGCTGTTCAAGCAGTACAAAGATTTCAACACTATATCCTCTTTCGAAAAACTACCATTTTGTCAGATTGCAACCCTATGACTTACATTCTGTCACGTCAATTACTAGGGGGAAAATATTCAAAATGGATAGCCATTTTGCAAGAGTTTGATCTAGAATTCACAAAATCCAAATCAAAGAAATCTCTAGTTTTCGCGGAGTTACTATGCGACCTCCCATTGTTGTCCAACGATTCAACATCTAAAGCATCAATCATGGATGAATCTTTGTTTCTGATATCGTCAAGCGATCCGTGGTATGGAGATATACTGATCTATCTCCAAACCCAAACATTTAGGCCTAATACCTCTTGCTCCGAACAACAACATACCCGATACCAAGCCAAAGACTACATGATCGTCGATGATACACTTTACCGTCAAGGTATCGATACAGTTCTGCCAAGGTGCCTCACGCATGAGGGGGCCGTAAAAGTCTTGAATGACTGTCATTCAGGCGCATGTGGGGGGCGTCAATTTGGTTATGCTATGGCACAAAGGATCTTAAGAGTTGGTTACTTCTGGCCCACAATATTCAAAGATTGCAGAATCGCAGTCAAAAGTTGCCATGCTTATCAGATTTTCGACTGCAAAACCAGACTACCACCCGCACCGTTGAATCCAGTAGTTGTTGTTGGGCCATTTTCCAATGGGGCATAGACTTCATGACATGTAACCCCACCTCGGCCGGCGGGCATGGGTATATCATAGTCGCAGTCGACTATTTTACAAAATGGGCCGAGGTGATGCCTACATTAAACAAAATCAGCGAAACAACTGCTCTTTTATTTTTCAATCATATAGTCTCTAGATTCAGTGTTCCACAGGCTATAGTCACAGATTATGGATCACATTTTCACAATCACATGATGGTTGAATTAGCTGCCAAATTAGGATTGTCCCATGACAGTTCTACTCCATATTATCTGCAAGCTAACGGACAAGTTGAGGCCATCAGCAAAGCCCTGAAGCAGATGCTGCAAAGGATGATTGGAGTCCACAAACAGAATTGGAACTTAATCCTGTACTCAGCCTTGTGTGCATATAGGACATTGGTGAGAAATGCGACCGGATTTACACCCTTTCAGTTAGTGTATGGCCTGGAAGTAGTCTTACCGATTCAATGTGAAATTTCATCTCTTAAGCTCGCAGTCGAACTACTTCCCGAAACTTCGGAGGAAGAGGCTTGTTTCTTGGAACTAATCCAATTGGATGAAACCCGTCGTGATGCCGCTTTGGCTAACGAAGCTCATAAGAAATGTGTCAAGGTGCAATTTGACAAAAATGTCAAACCCTGTGTCTTCTCAGAAGGTGACCTGGTCTTTCTTTACGATCAGGACTCCGATAAATTGAGAGTAGGTAAGTTCGAGCCATTGTGTATGGGTCCCTACATTGTTAAAAGAGTATTGGCAAAAGGATCCTACGAGCTAGTAGATTACGATGGGATTCCACTGTCGCAACCCCGGAACAGGTTGTATCTTAAGTGTTACTATGCTTGATTAAGTGTAGTAATCTCTTTATATGCTTTTGTTACGTTTTTGTTTTTGTCAAGAGTTATCATTTTGGTTAGGTAATCCACTTTGAATTTGTTGCAGATGTTGGACCTATTGGAATCATTTGTTGGATACACTGATGGAGCTAGTCGTAGTACGCGGAACCTATCTTCTACAGCCTGGGCCATTTTTTATCCAAGCTACGAGTTAGTGAGTTTTATAGGGATATGTATTGGTCAATCAATGAAAAACATCGCTGAGTATAGCGCGTTGATGCAGCTTCTCTCTGATGCCATCGCACGTGGCATACGCCGACTTGTTGTCAGGCTAGATTCACAACTCGTCATCCTACAACTTACTGGCATCTATTCCATTTGGAATCTAGCTATCTATCGTATGTTCCTAAGGGTCATGATTTTGTAAAGGCAGTTTGATTGTATTCGATATCAACACATTTCCAGAAACATAAATACATTAACTGATTCATTAGAAAATTATGTGTTAGATAGACATTTGCAACATTTATAAATGAAAAAGCATTTCAATTAACATTTGTATCAGGATCACATAACTTAACCAAAATAAAGCTCTGAAAATCAAAAATATATATAGTTGTTTATAGTTTTTACAGAATGTTCTATGCCCAGGACAAAATCGATCATATGACCCAAAAACTTAAAAATGCCAAAAAGCGCCCTAAACTAATGGTGTTGGTGATAACAAGTCACCGCCTGCGCCATCATACATAAGAGCCTAGTCCATCGACTCGACACGCTAGTGGTATGGCGCTGTAATCTTAGAGGTAAATTGTCGGTCCTCAGATCCTGAATACCAAGGGTGAGACCCTCGATCTGATCTTACAATACTGCAAGGGTCTCTGCTATGTCCAAATCGCGAAGGATAGCCCTCCCTGTAGCCTCTCCCGCTGGAACGTCAACTGCCGCCCTTAGGCACACTGCTAGTCGCACTGGCCCAACATCTGCACAAATATATGAGTTTGATTAGTCTTGATAGCATTTTAAAAAACACAAGAACATTATAAAAAGTAATAAACAAAGATATGGTCAGATCATTTTACCCATAACACTCCACTGCTCGCCAGCCGGTAATGCCAAATCTGGGTCGCCTCGGAAATCCATCCCAACGTATGGATACTCAGTGAAGACCATCTCCTGACGGTCAAACCACTCAAAGAAGGCACCAGAGAATGAAATCTGTGACTGACCAGCATGTCTGGCCATGAGATCAACCCATCTCTGCATCCGTGGTTCCCTCAGTGCTGGAAATCCTAGTGGAATGTACTGTGGCTGCATCAGTGGAATCCTCTCCAAGGGGAAAGCAGTTAGAATGGAACAATAACCAAAGTTCATGGATCTTCCATTCTTCACCTTGGAAAGTTGTTCTTTTATAACTAGAAGTATTGCCTCACACCAGTTGAATACCTTTGGTTCCAGGCATTCCATGGCATACTGCACATACAATCGATTGGCCAATTGAAGAGCCGCGCTACCAGCCAATCTAGCAAAGGTGAATAAAATAGTCCTCAAGGACCGATCAGTGACATCTTGAATACTGATCTTGCCATCCCTGCTTGGCTGAGATCCATCTCTACAAAACTAGCGAATATAATCCCTCATGGATTCACCCCCACGGGCGGATCCTGATAGTGAGAGAGGGGCACCACGCCTCAATAACCCAATCAAAAAGTAGATATCCTCGACTGTCAAAGGAATGGATTTGCCTCTAATTTGTAACACCTGTTTGGTCGGATCCCATGCATCGAGAAGATATTGCAACAAATTGATTTGTTGCGTCATGTTGGATATGCAGAAGAATTTGAGCAAGCCACAGTTTCACAATGCAGTAACCATAGTTGGATCATGTAAGGAAATCATGTCCTCTTCTTCATGCTCGTGTTCATGCCATGTAACGACTATCTTGATCCAATGAATCTTCGAAACACAAACAAAAGATGAATTAGGATACTGATTTGGGCAAAACCAGTGAAAAATTTCATGAGAAAACACTACACAAACTTTCCCTTCCGCGCCCATCGCACCATGCCTATGTACAGGATGAGATGCATACTGACTGGCCAATGGCCATGTTAAACACACATGGGTAGCAAGAGAAATATGAAAGATAAATCATGAGAGTGAAATTTTTATTAACAAATGATTTACATTTATAGTACAATATGTGACCGTTGGGTTCCACATCCCAAGGTCTCTTGGACTACTTAGTCTATTCAGCTTCCACACTAACCCATTTAGGATTAGGTGTCCAACGTTCCCCCCCTTAATCCGAAGGGTTATGTATGAGTCCAAGA
This sequence comes from Pinus tabuliformis, assembly GCA_031772625.1. NCBI lineage: Eukaryota > Viridiplantae > Streptophyta > Pinopsida > Pinales > Pinaceae > Pinus > Pinus tabuliformis. The sequence goes on from CM062814.1 coordinate 415,028,190, forward strand.
AGAGAGCTGTAATACAAAATGTGCAAAAATGCATGGCAACACAAGGCTGAATGTGCTCTCTGAAATGTTGGTATAAAGGGCGATGGTTTAAGGATGACCACCAACACTGGAATTCTTAGTGCAGTTCCCGGAACTCTTCTAAAACTGGCAAGAAGCTGAAGTCTTCTGCTAGAGGAAGTGCTCCTAGTGTTTTGAAGAGGGAAACCTTCAACCAATAAAGGAAGGTCTCACCCCGCATAAAAGGGAGAACTTCAACTTGAAAAGGGAAGTTTCAACCTGTGATGATTTAAGGATGACCAGCAACTCTGGAATTCTTAATGCAATTCCTGGAATTCTTCCAAAACTGGCAAGAAGCTGGAGTCTTCTGCTAGAGGAAGTATTCTCAATTTTTCTCCTGGAATTCTTCCGAAACTAGCAAGAAGCTGAAGTCTTCTGCTAGAGGAAGTGTCCCAGATTGCCAACTGAAGGCATGCTCAGGGGCATCTTTGTCTCTGGCTACAACTCTGAAACTAGTGTGGCAGGTTGTGGCTCAGGCTCGCTTGATGTGGCTTTGAAGCTTGTAGATGACCATCATTTCCCCCCCTGTCAGATACAAGGTGAGATGATGGAGAAAACTCAACTGCAAGATTGTTCAATACTCTGGAACAAATTCTGACATGTGTTTGGAATATCTTCTTGGCTGTTGATGCCCATTGCCAAGAAGCGATCCATCCAAGATGAATCTTTGTTCTTGCAGGATGTTTATTTATGAAGCATCTGTGTGAAGAATGGGTGGTTTTATGACAGTGCTTACATGGATGAAGATCAAAACAGTGAGCTTTCAAATGGCCAACTCGGTCACAGTGTTGGCATTTCACGATCTGTTGTTGTTGTTGTTGTTGCTGTGGAAGAGGAGCAAAGTCTGGAACATCTGGAGGTGAACTGTCATGAGGAGCAGGTGAACTATCATGAATGAATCCAGCACTCTGAAACTGAATGGGCTTTGAGTAGTCTGGAATATGAAAGGACAAGTCCTTGTCATATCCATGACCAGTTCTATGCTTGTTGTGGACAAGCTGTTCCCAAGGTCTGATGATGGGCTTGGGAAGTGCAGACTGAGTTTCTGCATCTGCATGTACAACTGCTGCTTTATTTGAATGAACAGTAACATTATTGACTTGCTGCTGATGGGTGGTTGTCTCAATGTTCTGAACAAAAACAGGTTCAGAATGATGTCTATTTTGATGTAGCTCTTCTTGCTGTAGCTGTGATTCAAGCTGCAAAAAATCGATCTTTTCCTGTGCATATTGTAAAGATTTTTGAATATCTCTGAGAGTGTTTTTGTTGACTTTAACTGTACTTCCATCAGTAGATAAGATTAGAGTGCTTAATAACTCTAATAATCCATGATTTTTCTCCATTATTCAGACAATCAAATCAACAATGTATTTGTAAAAACAATCAAATGACCAAAAATGCACTCCCCTTTTTTTTTTGCTACACAGAAAATTAGTCCACTAGACAGTCACTTAATTGAATGTATACACCCGAAATAGAAGTGTTTCTGTAGAATTTTGTTGAGCTAAAAAATAGTGCCGAGGAGATAGCATTCTATCCAATAGAACAACGTTCAGTTTTTAAATAACGCACATGATTTCAATGTTCAACACATTTGTATAACACGACCACACTACTCCAAATCTCGTTCGTTGTTCTACAAATCTCATACACGATGTTTACATCCAGCTGCTTTACAACAATGGGGTATCAAATAAAGGAAACCCGCAATGTTGTTACTCTTCTCTATTTTGATCTGTGATATCAAAGCTTGATTCCCATAACAGGCATCCGAAGAGGATAAATGCGGGGTCACTTCCACTTTGAAGTCGAGGAAACAAACTCTGTGATGGACGCAAGCAATTTTTTTTTTGTTGAAATTGCTTTGCAGAAGTTATTGACCCTCCCAATGACGATAGTGGATTAATGCTCTCACACTAGACAACAACTTCTCAATCTAAGGTTGCAATGAGACTCCAGAATAATAAAACCACATTGAACTCTTGACCACGAAGAAAATCACTTGGGGATGACTTCTCAAGCTCGATCTTGAAACCATTCCTGGGCGTTTTAATAATGATAACATAAGTCGATTAGAGTCTCAAGCGTTTGTGATGAGAGAGGCATTTGGTCGACTTGCGATGAGAGAGGTGTTTGGATATGCTATCGCAGAGATAGATGAGATGGTTTCCTTTGGTGATAGCTTCTGTTGACCGATGAGTGCAAGACTCACAATAGCAGAAGCATTTATAACCCGAATATTAATGGAATTTTAACCAGAGCGATACTATGCACACTCAGTAATAGTAGAAAATTCAGCACCATTGCTGGTCTTGTTTTAACAAGAATGGAGATATATACAAGTGCCTAGATGCGAAAACAGGGCTGAGACCTCAAGAATGGATAATGAACCTACTGAAATGCGGATGACTTGAGATAAACCTGTTGAAATTAAGATAACTTGGACTGATTTAGTACCTAGATTGTCTGCACCACAGGTTCTATATATTTGTTGGGGAATCTGATCTATGGCACCGTCTGATCCATTCATAACACTGTTCTCAACCAAACGAATAGCGCACGTTAAATGAATGAGAGATTAAACTGTAAGATATGTTTAGCCACAGCCACCTCGTGAAACGATCACAGACTTAGACCGACTCAATCACACGAGCTCTGAATCGTTCATTCGCACCACTTGACGAATAGTAGCCGCCCAACTGGATTGATCGAGTGCGTTCTTTATCGCGCGCCGGAAAGATGCTCGGTTTCTTGCAAGGAAATATATCATGCTGAGATTGAAACGATCACACTCTTCTGACGAGAGAGGGCTGGACCCTCTACGGCTTCTTTACTCAATTCCTGCAAACGTTTCCGCTGCCACCACCGTGGAGTAGATGGGCTCTGATGGCCTTCTTCAAGCACGGAGTTGTCCTTCACACAGGAGTTATGTTAAAAAAATGTACAAGCATAGAACTCAATGCATTTTCTGCATACCGGTTACTGAAGTTTCAGTCTTCAACCATGGCTCGGCTAACAGTCCTTCAACGGTAATACGCACCATTCTCTGCACACTATCACAGTTCCAACAATACCACCCGTTCAGTGCATCCATTCAATGTAGGCAATGGGAGCAGTGTAACAGTAGTCAGGCAGGAGTATTAACTGTGAGGAGGAGTTACGATATAACATAGGAGTTATATGTATGTCAGAGTATACGTTATAAGCAGGAGCAGAGTATGGTATGGCGGGTTGGTAACCGAGAGTCGGGAAGTTTGTTTCAATACAAACAGAACTGGTGGATACACGTTATAACTAGACCCTCAGAGACCAAACGAACATGTCCACATTCAAATTATTCAATGCTTCAAATGGTTATTCAACACAGGTTCAATGCAAAAGCAACACATATAAATGGTGATACCCACACACTTAAATGTTTGTATTTCCTTTTACCAATATATGCATGGACTTCAAGCCCAATGCACAGAGGTTGTGCACACTTCAATGCATAACCAACTCCAATACAACTTCACTGCTTCAACACATATAATCCAATGCACATATGAGAAGAAGGGACATTTCAATGTATAACTAACTCCAATACAATGCACATATAATCCATGCCAGAGATAAATTAATTGTTCAATCACGCAATACATTCATCCAAGGGACCATCATACGCACTGTGTATATACTCATTGTTCAAACACAATACCTTCATTGTAGAAAATAGAGAGTAGAGGAGTAATGGTAATGAACCAGATGTATCACAAATGAACGCATATGAACCCATGTACATTTTTACACTGGAATAATTTATGCACATACCATTCAACGCACATATAGCATGAACCAGCACAATGATGCACCAGTTCTATCCTACTCTGAACGCTGACAGCACTGTAGGAGGAGGTATTCGATGGGAATACCAAGCATTACCCATTATCACACAGAGCGCAGATTATTACGACAGAGCAGATTCAGAATGGCAGAGAGAGGCCAAAAATGGCGCTGGAGAAATGACAAGTTGCAGCTAAAATTTAGCTCAGAAAATATTCCTAAAATGATCTGCACATAAGGGCCATAAAACAAATGGCTCAAAATAATTATGCAGGGCAGGAATACGCCTGCTCTGATACCATGTTAAACACACATGGGCAGCAAGAGAAATATGAAAGATAAATCATGAGAGTGCAATTTTTATTAACAAATGATTTACATTTATAGTACAATATGTGACCGTTGGGTTCCACATCCAAGGTCTCTTGGACTACTTATTCTATTTAGCTTCCACACTAACCCATTTAGGATTAGGTGTCCAACAGGCCAGTTCAGTATGCATCGCACTTTTTGATGCACACTAGGTGCGATGGGGATAGAACGAAATATTCAAACCCCTGGGGCCCATAAGAAAGGGAAAGATTGCTCTAAATCAAAAAAGGATGAAATTCAATTAAAGAGCTCAAGGTTAGCTCCTACTTGGTCCTGACGGTGTGAAGAATAGTCCACCAGATCTCCCAAAATCAGCTGATGGAATTTGAGGGGGAAAACACCTCTAGAGCTCCAACAATCCCAAATTTGAATGAAAACGTAAAAATGAGAGGTAAAACTACTTTTATGTTACTATTCACGTAATTCAAGTAAGATGTTAGTTTTTAACTCATTTTTCAAGCATGTATTTGCATTTCTAATCAGTTTGATGGAGTAATTGAACAGGTTGTACGACTGTCAAAAGAATATAGTGTTAATGGTAAATTGAGCATATTTGACTATTATAATGAGTAATGTTACTGCAGGGTTCAAGCTCATTAAAAAATAACCTGCCACTAAGCATAGTTTCTAAAGATTCAAGCTCATTAAAAAATGAATCCACCCTCGGTAAATAACCTTCGTGATTACCTTGCTATCAGCCTTTTGAGCCTTGGTTGTGTTCTTACCGTCACCTCCATTCTTTTGGCCGATCATACGCTTCCACTTGATTGTTTACCCTTTTGAGGAATAGCTACAACGAGTGATTCTGTTAGCCACCCTCTTTACACTGCCATGTTTGAGAAGTTCAAAACTTACCTGGAACTAGTTGTTACTTGAAAACATCACTCATTCCTCAAAAACGAATCTCTTTTAAGCTCTTTTTAGACTCGTAGAATATGAAAAGATTGCTGACCCACTGGCCTTTCCAGCTTGTTAAAGTAAGGGGAAGCGCCATCCCTCCTCTACATTTTAATATTTTTTGGACCTGAGGGATCATTCCACAAAAAGATCAAGCGCTTGTCTTTTTCGGTTCGCTAAAACTATCGAAAACTCATCCCTTTCGTATTATCTTATACTTTTTCGGACTTAAGGGATTATGCCACGGAAAAGGACTGATGGAGTTTCCTTTCCGTCCCTTTTCAGACTCTTTAAACATGAAAAGGACCGAGTTATCTTTGTCCTTATACTCGTTAAAGCAATAGCGACAAACTTGTCCATTCAGACAAGGGAAAATTATAGACAAGCATATGTTATCCTCCTCAAGCTTGACAAAAATAAAAAGGTACTGGTCAGCAATGACTGGGGAAAAAGGGAAGAAAACTTGAAGAACTTCATTGGTAGCAGGTCGCTCTTGAACATGACACTTTCACTCCATCACCATGATTGAGTTGGGTTGGGTTATTCCGTTCACTAGTCACATCACCATTGGGCCTCCGTACCATCCATTTTTGGGGTTAATGCTACCAATCCATCTTGGTGTCACCAATAAGTTCAAAAGAATTCATTCAAAGAATTCACCAACCCAGCTAGTGCCTCATCAACTGCAATACCTTCACTCTCCATTTTTCATGACTGCCATTCCTGAACCTTGTATTATCAGATTGTTTTCACCTCTAGAAAATCATTTACTTCGTTTCGTGTCGTAGATGTGGAATTCATTAAGGCCCTCCTACGACGGGTCACTTCTTGTCGACTTCAGCTCATTATTCAAGAAGTTGACTTAGGAACAACCCTTTCAGTACTTTGAAGCTTGCATGCCTCAATGGCAAGTTTCTCACTTCCAGCGACAAGTTTACATCAATGGCCTTTGATCGAAATATTTTGCATGGTGTTCGACATCGACTCATATATTCACACCACGTGAATTGTACTGTAGTTATCATTATCGATGATTCCTCTCGCGCCTGTTAATAGCTTACATCATTAGCTGGTAATCAGGTGATGTCTTTCCATGTTGGACTTCAGAACATATTTTCACATGGATCGACTTGTACATTGGGCGAAGATTGAACAAGTTTGAAGACCTCGGATCTAGTTTCATCCATCCGGGCTACAATATATTCAGGAAAATAAAGACATCAAATGCACACCATAGCTGCACAGATGATCATCCAAGCTACGGGATGATGTCTCTACAAGAATCACCAGTCTGCGACAGTGGACGATTGTCTGTCCTATGTACATGAAAATGAATTTATAAAGCTGAGCATGGGAATGTCCGCCTCAGCTAGATTATGAAAATAATATGAAGATAATGTATTGTATTGTATCTTATCACAGGTCACCTTCCAGTTCGAAAAACCCCAGATCCTCATGATAAAGCATTTCACTCAACATCAGAAGATTTACGACCTCATGCTTTAGGGGGCAACTGTTATAGACATATTTGGGGACTGCAACCCCAATCACATATGTCAATAAACCAAGGGCTCTTAAACCCCTAAAAGTTTTGTTTCACACCATAAAGGATCATGGTCAACTGATTACATCATTTCCCAGAAGTTCGACTTGAAAAACCACTCAGAACTGGCCAAAACTGAACCATACAGACTGCTCCATGCTTAGGGTGCGATGCATACTGGCTGCTACACTAGCCAGGTGCGATGCATACTGAAAGAGCCTTCTGTGGGGTGTGATGGGCAAGAGTAGACAAATGGCAGAGGCAGTTTGCTAAGTGGAAACCTTGGGAATCTTCTAGAAACTTCTCCTATGACACTTGCCTCTCTAAATTTGCCCAGGGATGAGTAAGAGATCATGAAATCTCCTAGTGGAACCAAGAACTATTAGTGAAATGACACTAATCAAAAACCCAAAAGCTGACTCACCCCTCTGCAAATATCTATAATGGATCCCTCATCACAGAGATCTAGAGGATGGAATTTTGTAATTTGTAAGGAAGTGTTGTTGGTTTCTCTTTGAGACATTGCATTGTTGGGTGATCTAGCTTTCATGAGGTGAAGAGGGCTTTCATGCTGGGAGGATGATGCTGGATCAAACAACTAGGTTGTAATTCTCTCTTCTACTTCTACTATCAATAAAGTTATTTGAGTTTTCCTCTATACACTTGTGTATTTGTGAATCTTGCTATTTGTGAATGCAATTGTATGGTTAATATACTTCTTATTCTGCATTGTTTATGGTATTATAGATCTCTATGCTTTGATGGTGTTTTGTTGCTTTGCCTCTACAGGTGTTCTTTAAAGCGGGACAAGTGAGAAAGGAGTGGTAAGCTTTATCAAAGGAGAGAGGAAATAAGCAAGGAGCCAAGCGAAAGATTCAGGTTAGTGCTCTTTGCTTCTCTCTTATCTATCATACATAAAGGAAAACACAAGTTACTTTGAATTGTTTGTTTCTAAGATAGCTACCCGTCTTAGTGGGATTAGCAGATCAAATAGACACTAGTTTTCCCAGAAACAAGGTGTCGGCTCATCGCTTAAGGCTCTGAAGGACAAAGGTGAAGGAGATGGAAGCGGGACCTTTTCAGACGCTAGTGATGCAGATAGGGTACAAAGAAAGATGTAGATTATTTTCCATGCTTTTGGAGGACCAAAAGCTCTTCAGTGGGGAGGATTGATCCAGGTGGCTCTAGAGAGACACACAGGACAAGGAGGACTCAGGGATTCTCAAAAATAAATGTCATCGGAATGACTTTGACCCTAGACCAGATCATAGATCTCATCGTCCTGATTGCATAGGTGCAAACGGTTCGTCAAACGGAGCTCGTATGCAAAAGATAGAGCTCTTCAAAGTTTGACATGACAAGGGAAAAACCGAAGCCCACAGTGCACCACATGGCATCCCAATCAGCACGTGGGACTCACATGGTAGCCATCTATCACTGATACATGGCAGGCCGTTATTGGTCTCCTAAACTTGCACAAGAAACAAAAATCATTTTGGTTATAACCATATACCAAAAATTGTTTTAATATATAGTTATTGAAATAACTATATAAAAACAATAAATAAACAAAATTCACATAAATACAAAACTATATATAACCAAAATCATTTGATATATTAACAAAAACACAAAAGTTAATATATATAAAGTTATGGGCATAACCATATAAAATTTGGTTCATATAAAACAAAATAACTTGTGGACGTGGATGGTTTGGATGGTGGGTAATATATGGTTATAAAACTATGACCATATATACACCAATCCATAAACACTTGCCAATAAACAACGAACGGCCCGCAAATTAATAACTCCACCGCCTCCCATAACCGTAATGCTTACCAGCTGTCCGCCACCTTGTAACGAGCGGTCACCAAAAATTATATGCAACGGCTGGTGGTATAACAGAATACATGTAATTTGGGAGCGGTTGGGTTTGACCATGCGACTCTTCCGCTACAATTTTAGACAAATAGCAACTGTTCCAACAAATTTCATTGAAAATTTTGCCCAAGAAATTATAAAAGAAGTTCATTTTCGCAGAGTTTGGAGAGAGAGACTGCATGGATTTCGAGGCAGATGGAGGGCATGCTTTTCGAGGCGTTTGAATAATTTTTTAATGCAGCGATCATAAATTTTGCAGGAAGGGAAAATTTTCAACTTCTCAAAAATTGACAAATTTTATATGGATTTTACATCTCTCATTGCCATGAACATGATGGCGCCATCCATTTTTCAATCTGGATTTTGCATCTTCCAGTCATTTCCAGAATGCACGCACAACCATGATTACAGCGAAAACAGGTCGCAGAACCATGAGCCATAAAATTTTCCCACGGACGTAAAATTTCACTTTGTCAGAATATGGTCAATTTTATACTTGTTTTTTATGGTTTTCTGCAGGGATCCTAACGGTGAAATCATATTTGACATCTGAGCAATGGATTTTCAGCGCATCCCTGAAATAGAATCTTTAAGGAATCCTAAGGGAATCTAAAAGATTCCTTGAGCTCTGAATTTTCAACTTCTCAGAATTCGGATTTTGGATAATCGTTTCAACACTACTCGATGCCACAAATCTGATGGTGTATTCCGATTTATCTTTCTCTCATTTCTTCTTTCAGTCACTTTTCTAAGTGCTAGTGCAGATGTCTATATTCATGTGCGAACAATCTTCTTCTTGCGATCGATGCTGTGAGATCGATGTTTCAGCAAGCTTCAACACTTTGACAATCTTTTCTTCAGACGGCCCTTGGTGGTGAGGTATATGATGTGTTCATGTACTTCTTCTTTCTGCATTATGTTGTACAAATCCATGATTGATGTTGATGCAGGATCTTGTTTATTACATGTTGCCATGATTCCTTGCTTGATTTGATGCAGAATCTTTCTATGTGATGTGCTTTCTGTCATAACGTTTTATGTTATGCTTTGAGATCCCTTGTTGTATGTTGTTTGGATACTCTTGTTGTCGTCATGCATGTTTTTTTCTTTGACATCCCTTTTGTGCTATGTTGGCGGGATGCGCACCATGCTTGTTTTTGTGTCATACTGATAGGAGTCTTTTGATTGAGAGTTGTAGCCATGGAACATCTCTTAGAGTCACTCCTGTGTGAGGGCATTCTTCCTTGTATGATCGAGACATCATCTCTGTGTACATCATCTTTATTGACAACACATAATGCAGTGGCCTACACCATCTTAACACCAGGGTCCGGAGACATAGTCCCTCCTGGATGAACTCCGTTATCAACGAATTTTGTTTTCATGTGCTAATAATTGTTATGTTCCTCTTATTTTCCACATGCAGATGTATTCATTAATGTTCTTTTTAAAAAGCAATTTTAACACATCACGAAAGTAAAAGGTCTTGGAAAGGTCATTCGTCACACCCAGACCTAGATAAGATAGCAAATACACTAAAGGTCATAAGTGTGCTGAGAAGAAATTACTCTACATAGATTGTGAAGAGGAGGGAGAAAATGAACAAGAAACATCAAAAGAAGAGGATATACACCAAGAAAAAACCCTAGATAATGAAGAAATGAATCCGACCATATATTGTAATGCATTGGAAGGAATTACCACTCCTCAAACTATCAAGATAGAAGGACATATCAAGAAGAAAAATGTCATAGTGTTGATTGATTCGGGAAGTACCCATAATTTTATTCATTGTAAGATAGCCAAGGAATTGAATTGCTTCCTATATCCAGCACCAGAGTGTCAAGTGATGGTTGCAAGTGGAGGAACCATAAAATATGTATTGAATATCCCAATGCTTTCCATTCCAATGGGTGGTGCTGATGTTGTACTTGGAGTCCAATGGCTACAATCCTTGGGTACAATAGCTTTTAATTTTCAAGAACTTTTCATGGAATTCCGTATAGAAGGAAAGGAAGTTGAATTAAGGGGTATCGCAGGGAAACTGGGAAAGATAATCAACTCTAACTGTATGACAAAGCTTATAAAGAAGTAACAATGAGACGTAATTGCACAATTATGTTCGCTAGAGGTTCCAACTTCGAAATCATCTATTTCTATAGATCTCCAAAAAGTATTTGACAATCATTCTAAGGTATTTGAGACTTGCAAAGGCCTCCCACCTATTTGTGACCATGATCATGATATTCATTTGATTCGAGGAAGCATTCCTCGAAACATTAGGTCGTACATATATCCTTATGCCCAAAGGAGTGAAATTGAACGCATGTTTGCAGAAATGCTAGAGGCTGGTATAATTCAACCTAGTCAAAGTTCTTTCTCTGCTCCTATAGTATTGGTGCACAAGAAGGATGGATCATGGCGCATGTGTTCCAATTATAGGGAGCTGAACAAGCTCACTAATAAAGATAAATTTTCCATTCTTGTCACTGATGAATTATTGGATGAATTGAATGGATCAATTTACTTCACAAAGTTAGAGCTTCGTTCAGGATATTATCAAATCGGAATAAGACTGAAGACATTCTGAAAACAACATTTAGAACTCATGAGGGTAATTATGAATTTTTGGTTATGCCTTTTGGCCTTACCAATGCACCTTCTACATTTGAAGGTTTGATGAATTCCATTTTCAAACCCTTCCTTAGAAAATTTGTGTTAGTATTTTTTGATGATATACTAATCTACAACAAATCTTGGAAGGATCATGTTCAACATGTTGACAGGGTGCTCAAACTATTGCAGGAGAAACAATTATATGCAAAAATCTCCAAATGTTTCTTTGGAGTACAAGAGGTGGAATATATGGTTCATACTATATCTCATGAAGGTGTTAAGGTAGACCCTAGCAAAATTAAAGCCATTAAGGAATGGAAAATCCCCACATCCATAAAGAATCTGCAAGGATTTCTCAGGTTGAAAGGGTATTATCACAAGTTTGTTAAGAATTATGGGAGAATAACATCACCTCTAACAACATTATTGAAGAAAGATGCATTGTCATGGATTCCAGAAGCAACAAAGGCCTTTGAACATCTTAAAGAGGCAATGTGCCAAGCACCGGTCTTAGTCACGCCAGACTTCACAAAAACCTTTATTGTCGAATGTGATGCTTTAGGAAATGGAATTGGTGCTGTTTTAATGCAAGATGAAACACCCATTTCTTTCGAAAGTCATCTAATCAAAGGAAAATATTTACAAAAAGCTATTTATGAGAAGGAAATGTTGGCAATACTACATGCACTTAAGAAATGGTGACCCTACCTAATGGGAACACACTTTAAGGTAAAAATGGATCATGATAGTCTTAAATACCTTTTAGAACAAATATTATCTTTAGAAGAATAGAAAAAATGGGTCAAAGATATGTTGGGTTATGACTTTGAAATCATCTACAAAAAATGGAAGCAAAATGTTGTTGCAAATGCACTCTTAAGAAAGGATGAGGATGTGGAAGCATTGTTTTGTGGTATTTCTATTATCCAACTAGATTAGATAAACGAAGTAAGGGATGAATGGAAGAATGAAGAAGAAGTGTGGCCACTCATTCAAAAGTTGCAGAAGATCCCAGTTCAAATAATATTGCCAGAACTTGACGAGGAAGGAAAAATCATATTGGAACCTGAAGCAGTCACAAAAACAAGAAATCGACAGCTACAAAATCTATCAAGTTCAACGTATCTCTTCAAGTGGAAGAACTTACCTGCTGAAGATTGCACATGGGAGGATGATAATTTTATATGGAAGCATCCAGAACTACTCAAGTGTTGAGGACAACACTTTTTGAAGGAGAGGGCATGTTAGGTACCTGTACTACTATTTTAACCCCTTATTGTTATTAGTTCAACCCCCTTACAATATTTTTGTGCCCATGTAGTCCCCATATTGTTATTATTGTGCCCTTACATTATTACTATTATGTCAACTCTAATTATATTATGACCCCTTAGACTCCTATATATAGAAAGGAGGCCTTATCATTTGTATCATCCAATAATTGTTCATTTGTGTAATGTAAAGGAGGTTTCCCCCTCGAAGAGGCTTATTTCTAAGGCGTTTATCTATCTTTTCTATATTTTTTTGAGCTGGTTTCATAACACTCAATCTGCTAATCTCGGTGGAACATCCTGCACAATCAATTCTTTGAATCAACACCCATCCTTCGGTATTAATCATCCCAATGATGATAACTCTATTTTTGTGTGTCATGACGAATTCCAAAGCACATCATATGATCTTTCAGTTTCTCATGGAGACTTTTATTTAGATCTAGAATTTGCTTTGGTCAAAGATGATTTCCATATCATCGAAACTTCCCCTTCAGCTCATTGTCCCTTATGTCCTTCCATTCGCAACACATCCACTTGCAACAAAGATACTCCATGTTCTTTTGTTTCTTCATCCAATGGGTTATCCCCTCAATTGACACAAGGCATTGAGGTTGTCCATGATGAAATTAAGAATAGTCAAAGCACAAAGAATGCTTCCCACCCATCATTATCTCTTCTTTTACATGAAGAAAACTCTTAAAATCATCTTGCTCATGATATCTCACCAATTCATTTATCTTTCAATGTGACATCAGAAGAGCCTCTCTAATTGAGTAATTTTATTTTCGAAGTTGAAAATTCTGGTGAAACCTATGATAGAGATGGCTGCCATCTAGTGAGAAGTTTTGAAATTAACAACAACAAATGTCCTCAAATTATGCATGACCTGGTTCAAGCTTTAAAATGTGATTCTACAATCCTGGAAAGTTTCAGGACCTGCCAGGGAGCCGAGGAACTTCAACTTCCATTGATGGTTATGTTAGGATCTCATGAATCTGGTAAGCCCCTCCAACTAAATCATATATGGCTTCTCTCACACAATCCGTCTATCTGCATGGTTTCACTAGGTGTGGATTTCCACGTGAAAAATGTTTGGTATTCTGGGTGTAATTTTTCGAATTTTCAAGATTTTACTTTTGACCGAATTCAAGAATCTATCATAGTTCATTCATCTTCATGAAAATATATCATATCAAGGTTGGGTTGGTAATGTCCATCTCTCATAAATTCATGGAATTGTGAAGTTGATCATCTTAAGGACTATCTTTACCTGAAAAACCATGCTTATGGAATTCATCCCTAAATGGTGAGCTCCTCGTTCTTCTTGCGAATATTATATTGCAAATCTATCCTGTCATCACACCAGAAACATCCATGTGTGATAATGAATGCAAAAGATGTCACAATAATCAAGTTCTTCTCCATTCACCATGACTTAACTCGTCTCATGCACTCATGGTCTTAACATAGTTTTTAAACTCTTTTGATGACTACGATGCTTATACAACTTATCACGAGTTGCAGGAAGGTGGTATGTCATATCTGGCTCACAAGGAGATTGGTTTGATTGTTTGGAGAATTCACAAGATTGTTCAAATTGTTTTTTCTTTGTTTATTGCAAAATGGGAATCTGATGCTTCAATCAGCTCATATTTCCATTTCTCTATCTTTGGTGACTATCACTTATCATATTCACATCAGCACATCCAGTGATAGTTGTTTCACTCTTTGATCTTCATTGTTAAACATCTCTCTATTCAAATTTACGTCAAGTAGGTGAGGCACTTCAACATTCGTTGATGGTTATGGTAGGTCGTCACTATCTTGGCATGACTCCTGAGAATGATCAGATCTATTTTCCCATACAAGATTCCCATCGTGATCCCATTTCTCAAATCGAAAATTCATCTTCCATATCACAAAGTTTTCAAGAGGCCATCATGAGTTTTACAATCTAATTGCTAAATGGCTGGAGCAATTGCACCTAGAAATCTTTGTAGCAAACAACAAGTTTCTATATTTCCTCACACTTAACCTAGAGCACAATGTAGGTGAAGACATATCTGCAAGAAGCTTCCAAGGTTTGTTGAAAAATGGTGTTCATCAAAAAGGTAATCATGTGGATTGAATAAAAGTAGTGGGTGTGACACACCTTTCCTCCCACATGAAAGAGCTTCCTTTACTTGTGCAAGTTTTCAAGTTTTTGTATCTTTCATTGCATATTGTTGTATATATGATTTAATCATTCATATGTTTGTGGATGCAGGTCAGGAACGACTACAATGGCTTCATTAGAAATTTAATTATACATGATCCCTACTTCTCAGCCGATAGGTTACGAGTAGGATTAGCTGCATCTTAGTTTTCTTTCCTTGCACTCGTATTACAATCATTCTGTGTAATTTTTCCTCGTTTTCCTTTTCTGGTTCTACATCATGTTTTCTTTAGTCCTTTTGTTCTCTTGTCTTTTGATTTTCTTTCATGGTTCTTTGTTTTCTTCCTTCCTGTGTTTTCATTTTGGTTTTCATCATGAAAATAAGTGTTGCGCCTTGTTGCGTTGTGGCTTCCGAGTGTGTGTGTGGCCGAAGTCCAAAGAATCTTATGACACTGCAACGCTTGGCTAGTCTTTTGTCCGTCTTCCTTGTAATTGTTCATATCTTTGGTCAATGAAGTTCTGACAAAAAATATGATCCCTCCATAAGGAGAGATTTTGGTCTAAACATGAACCTGTGTCCAGTCTGGGAACCTCATTCCCATACTCATTTTCCTGCTTTGGTGTTTTCAAGCTCATCCAACTAGTAGAAATGGAGAAGGGGAAAATCTAGACAAGAAAACCTAAATCAAAGGTCTTTATATGATTTTATGAAGGAAAAAACTCTCCTTCTCTCAATAAGTCAAGATCCCTCTTTCGCCGCAAAAAAAAGGTACCAATGTGTAGTTCTCTCTAAATAAATAAATAAAGGTGAAAGAAGAGAAAGGCTTCCTGTGCAGAGAGGTGAAGCAAGAAACTCCACCGGGGTGTTGTCCAGGCTTGCTAGAAGTGGAGAAATGTGTGTGTTCTTGTGTGACTCTGTCGGGGTACTGTCCAAGCTTGCTGGTAGAAGAGCAACATGAGAGATGAAAAACTATACTCTGAAAATCTTAAGCTCGCGAGCTAAACTACCCTTCCCAATTCAAAACACTATGATCTGGTTGAATCTTATGTTGTGTTCAACTGAGAAGGTACAAAGGGGACCATGTCTGACCACGGGGTAAGTGGAGAATCCAAATTTATGTACATGATGAATCAATACTCCCTGAATGACCAAGGAACCAAGATAGAGAAGTTGGATTCAACCAGTGTGTCACCAAGTGTTGTAGCGGCTGCAAAAGCCTCCAAATTTTCTTCCTATACTTGAATTTTGGAGCCTACTGTGGATCCTATGGTCGGTCATTCCTTAGTCACTTATTGGTAATTTCGTGACTTCAAGCTCCTTTCCTAACTCTTACAATTCGTTCATGCTTTCATCTTTATTAGCATGTGTCATCTTCGGGCATGGGGATTATTACTCATCATGAAAAGGGAATTTTGTTTTGCTTCAAGGGGAAATATTTGTGAGAATGAGTTGTTCTCATCATATAGACATGTTTCGCACTCATTTCCAAGCTTTCATGCACTATTGCACAAGTTTCACCTTTATCATCCCAAAGTCTATCATTCGAGTCACACTTGTCAAAAGCCGCCACGAAGGTTGTTGAATTTAGAGAGGTATGTTTTAATATGTTTTGGATGGCCTATATTGTATCACTGAGTGTTTAAGTGTGTGACCATAGTCAATTTCTATCACTGTTCACATCGGTTCCACTAATCTCACACTTATTCAAGATTCAGAGTATTCTTAGCAACCTAGCCTTATTCAGCTTTCCTGAACTATTCACTTCACATCTTCAACCCTTAAGTTTTTTCCTTGCCTGCTAGAATTGCACAATGTGTAGAGAGCCCAACCTCTCCTGGCATCCAAAACTGTACAGTAGCTTCCTCTAGTGTCCTTTCCTTAGTCAGAACCCACTGACTCCAGAAAATGTGTAGCTTTGTCCCGCAAGCATCTCAGTTGCCTAAGCCACCTTGTCTCCTGAAACTGTGTTGTTTTTTCCCCTAGGGCCTTATCTCACAACAACCACTACCTGCCTAAACTACACAATTTTTCTTTCAATGGCCACTCCACAATTCTTTCCCTTAGTGGGGACTCTGAAATTTTTTTCCTCTGTTTAGCCTGAGATGCGCACTACACAGTCTCAGTGATCAAGCTTGATCCTTGGATGTTTGAACTACACATGTTTGTAGGAACTAGGCCTCCTCCCCTAGCTTGTCACATTTTCCTGGCCTAGTTTATGAACCTAAGTGCAACATCTTAGACTAGGGGTTTATCATATTGATGGAATATCATCATAAGTGGATGATAGATACAATATTTCTACCAGGATATAACAAGATGATGAAGAAGGTGATGAAAAAGGAGAACATGCTAGATGACACTCAAGGAGCTGAGAAAAAAATATAGTTATCATATAAGAAGTCCAAGGAACCTGTGGTGTGGTAGAAGATCAGGACTGCATGAAGACTCCATTTGATGCATAACCCTTAGGAAGGTAGGTATGGAAAACAAAACACATCCTTTGAAATACATCTCTTAGTGTAGCATGAAGGATGGCTTATAATTGTCATATCATTATGTCTTCATTGACATGCATTGGTTGCAAGCACTGAAAGTTATTCCATGTGTTTCCTCTAAGTTTCTTGCTTCCTTTTGCTTGTTGGATCAATTGTCATCTTTTGGCATGTTTGGTTATTATGTCATGTTTGCAAACCTTTCTTGGTGTTTTCAAAGGTTGATCATTATGTATTTGAGTTGTCCTATCCATGTAAGCACCCATCACACTCATACACAAAGTCTGGAGCACTGTCGCACAAGTGTCATCACGGTTGTCCTAAGGTCTATCTCTAGTGTCACACTTGTCGTTTCTTATTGCGAGGGAGTCACTCATAGGGTAATGCTTTGCATGTTGTTCCAATGGTCTGTGGTTGTCATGTTGTCAAAATATGGTAAGTGTGTGATCACAATTTCAAGTTCCTCAGAAGTCACTTTCCTCCCACACTTAGCCAAGTCACAGTTGTGCACTGTGTAGTCTCAACTCTCAATGATGCAACCTTGTTGCCTATAAATACACAATGTGTAGTCACTATTCCCTAGGGTAGTTGTATTGCATAATTCCATAGTTGAGCAGCCTCCCGTTATCTTGAGAAATGTGTAGTAACTCCACCCGACCTGACCTGAACTGTGCATTTTGCAAGATCAGTCATCAAGCTTCCTCCCTTGCCTATTAGAACACCACAACACATAGAGAAGCTAACCTGACTTGCCTCCCAAAACTGCATAGAATTACCCCCCAAATGTCCTCCCTCAGCCGAAGCTCACTGTCCCTAAGAACTACGCAGTTGTTTCTTCCAGGTCTCTCTGCTGCCCAGTCTTGCCTACCTTTGAAAGTTGCACTCCCCTAGTCTCACCTTACACGAGCAAATGCTGACCTGAATTGCACAATCTTGTATTTAAGTGGCCACTATGAAAATTTTCTCCTCAGTGAGGACTGTGCTCAAAAGTTCCTCAGTCATGGTTGAGTTGCGCACTGCACAATCTCAATGATCAAGCTCTCTCGATGCTAATTGGAACTGCTCAATGAAACAATCACCGAGTCCTGTCTCCTAGCCTATGAATTGTCCCAAGTTCATTCTATGGATGAGAATACACCATCTTATATTAGGAGTTTTTGGATTGATCTCCTCCCATCATGAGTGAATTGCAAGAACAAGCACACTGAGATCATGGCGAGATGATGAAGAAGGAGAAGAAGGAGAAAACATTCTTGAAGACTCACTTACAGATGGATGGACAAAGAAACCTATCAAGAGAAGGAAAATGGAAACACATGCATTCAACTTCCTCTTAAGACCAAAGGCCATTGAAGACCCCTCGCCACCAATGTTGTAAAGACACAATCGCTAGAAAACATAGTGGAGTCAGAGAGAGAGAGAGAGAGACAAATAAAGATGCAGTGAAAGAGGATAGGGACAGAGGGGCTGAAACTAATGCAAGTCTCCTTTTATGTTGTGGTACCAGACCTCGATGATGTGGGGGAGGTAGACCCATACCCAACAAGATAACTTAGTACAAAAATAATGTTGTTCCCAGAAACATAAAACTGAGCAATGATGTACATGCTGAATGGTACATGACATGCTCGCATAACAGACCCAAAAAATAATACAATGTGTCCCATAGACATAATGCATTTGGAAAAACATGAGCTAGGACTGAATACAATAATATCTAAGTACATGAGACACAATGACCCTTCCCTCAAAAAATGGGTGGGAGGGAGGATCAAACAACTAGAGAAGACCTGCTAAACAGGGAAGGGCTCTGCAAAATTGAATAGATCATATGAAGGAGACGTGCATTCTATGAACACTACGATCGATAGGAACTAAACCTATAAAATCTGTGGCACTGCATCTGAGGTTGTAGCAAATGGGAAGGCATCCAGGCCTGTGGGGGGCTACATAAAGGGTCACCCCTATTGGCTTGTTGGTGCCTGACCCAGGTTTGGAGGTAATTAGCCAAACAAATCCCTGTATTACTAGTTGTTTCGATAACAATTCGCAGAGCACGGACCGAGGTCTCACCCAAAGTAGTATGAGAGGGTGCTAGAACTAGGTTTCTGCACCCTTGAGATGTCTAGGAGGTGCGAAAGGTCCATTGTTTGTTCTTGCGCGTACGTCACTCTGCACACTTCCCTGTTCCTCATGGCCTGATACATTGCCTTCGTGCAACCCTAACCAAGGGTTGCGGAGCTTCCACGCTGCTAGAGCCGTGCTCTGCACTATTACCTGATATCTTACTTATCTTCCTATACCAGTTAATTACTTTCACATACTTGGATGTCTTACGTTATAATTAGTTATACAAAAAATTCATATAAGTTTGCGCAGTAAATAAACAATATATTTGCAATTTATACTCAATCATATATTAAAACAGGTAAATATGCAAAAAATTATGGAAAACTTAAAATTATTGATTCTTCCACTGGTTATAGACTTAACCTGCCCTGCGCACTCAGCTGCAGGGTTCTGCGCACTCAGTTGCAGGGTTCTGCGCACTCAGCTGTGGACTACTAGGCCTCTGCGCACTTAGCTACGGAGCCTTCCCCTACTCTAAAACCCAAAGGCACACTTTACATTGTTAATCAATCACTTAGACTTCTCATTCTTCTATTCTGCCTATCCCTTCCCTTATACACTTAGAACCTTGCTCTATTTATGCAATCCCATGGTCTGCAAACCATGGGTAGGTCTAATAAGCCGACATTACATTATAAAACGAGGCTGGACAACGCTGTGACTCTATCATAATTTCGAGCTCCGTGCCCATAATTCGTGGAGCTTTTACAAAAATATTTGGGCAAAACTTGGACTTTAAGCCCCAAAACATGCCTTGGGGGGGATTCCATGCCCAACAGGCCCCCAACGCAAACATCGCCCTTGAGTCACTCTGTCGATTCGAAGATCTTTGCATGGAGCCCTTCAAACTCTGCTCGAACTGCTGCAAGGTCGGCAACGCACTAAGCTACTGCCTGCTGGATTTGCTGCATCCGTTGTTCCGAGACCTCGGTGTCAGATCTACTTCTCTGCATCTGTGCCCATACCCCTACATGTGTGCAAGTTTGCCTTCAATGTCTGCTGTGATGGTGAAGGCCTCGTCGATCCAAGGCTGAAAGCGCGCCTTACGGATTGCTTGCTTGTGTTGTGCTGCGTCAACCTGTTCTTTTAGCACTTTGGCCTCTTGCATCCCCGCGAGCCTCTGAGTGAGGGCCACTGTCTATGCAGTTCCTTTGATGTCATCATACTGCTCTTGGAGTTCTCACACCTCTGTCTCTAAGCACTAGATGTTGGGGTCCTCCTGCAGATTTGTGAGGACCTTAAATGATTCTTCCAACATGCTGGTGCAGTCTCGCACTACACTGCCAATCTCGTCCAGTCCTGTTGTAATAGTGCTAGCACACTTTTCTCTGACTTCCGGAGAGGTGGACAACTACGCCTTTAACTATAGCTCGACGATTGGAAGGTTAAGCTCTAGCTAAAGCTTTTTCATTTCCTCCCACGCCTCATGCACCGCTGTTGCTAACCTGTGGATGCGTGCCTCTACTAGAGTGTCTGCTAGGATGGCCAGCTCTGGGACACTTTGAAAAGCTTCATCTATTACCTATACCAGCGGTCGATTCTGCGACACCACTTTGTCACACTGCAAGATCAACTGTTCCATGTTGATTTTGTGCTCGCTAAAGACTTGCAGTGCGCAACTCTCCATAGCTTGCAGCTCTACAGTTATCCCATCCTGCAGAACGTATAAGGTCTCCCATGGGAGTGCATCCATATTGATATCGAGACCCTTCAGCGTGCTAACAATAGGCATGTTGGTCTCATTTGTTGTCACTAGTGCCCCTTCTGGCAGCACTATGGTATTCGTCACCCGAGCGCACAACATCTGTTCTGCTGTCATTGTTCCCACTGCGAGGCCAGTTGAAAGGGTACCAGCCTAAGGAGGGTGCACCTGCAAATCCAGCAGTTGCACTCTGAGGGCCCCCAACACAATCTTGTTCTCCTCCATGAAATTTTGGGGGGTTTCAGATGTGACATCATGCACTGTCTCGTCGATTTCATGTAGATCACCCTTGGTTAGGGTGATCTGGTCAATAGAAAACTTCGATTCCTTGACCTTCTTGCACAGCCCTATCCGCTCGGTTGGGTGTTGGTGCTTCAAGTATGATGATGTGGTTTGTGGGTCCATGCCTCCCTCTTCTTCCTCTGCTTCCTGTCCTTGCGAAGGCGATGTTTAGCCCTCGCGAGCCTTCACGGCTGCCTCCTCTGCTGATGTGGCCTTTTTGTATTCAGTTGTTGTCTATGTAGCATCCCGTGCCACCCACGCTTCTGCTTCCGCTGCCTCCTTCCTTCTCTTTTCTGACAACTGTGAGATGCATAGTTTGGCCTCTTCTTTCTTCCTCCGTGTTGTCGACTTCTCTATCTCCGCGATGTATGGAGCATGCCACTCTGGTGGCCATGTCTCCAGTACGTTAAAGATGACATCATCTATGGCTACAAAGGGTAGGTTTCTCCATTGTTTGGATCGGTCCTCGCGCACTTTGATGTATATGCTATGGATGTTCGCTTTAAATTCTGCAAAACTCTGTAGGCTATTGTAGACAGTGGGCGACAACTGTAGCTTGCAGTTGATCCCCATTCTGAGGTTTATCTCCATGAACACCCATAATATTTTACTATCACAGATCCTCTTGGCATCCTTTGTGGACAAGAGTGATGCGTACTTCGCGGCCTCTTGCAGATCCCTGTCAATTGTGGGGAATTGGCTATCATCTGACAATTCCCCTGCCACGAGCACTATGGACAGTAGAAGCCATGCATAGTGGAACATTTTTCCTTGTTCTTGAGCTTCGCGGCAATTCTCCAAGAATTCCTTGTAGAGGAACTTGAACCAGTTAAACTGGACCCCCTTCATGCACTGTTTAGTAAGTGCTACCACCGGCGCGGGTACCTCGTCCGCGTGGCACTTACACATAACATTACCAGCCAGTATTTGGGTCGCTACTCTCACTACTTTATCATCGATGTTGGATATGGCATAGCCCCTTTTCTTCTTTTCTAGCTTGTATTTCTTGTTCATGGCCTCCACGATGGCCAAGTCATTTCTCTTCCCTTGCGAGATGTCTGTGACGTCCTCTCCTTTGCATGGAAGCCAAGAAATTTAGTGAATCAAGTCTGCCATGATGGGGATGGGCTCCTCCAGCTACAAACGCCCATCATGCACTAGGAAGAGCACCTGCCTGATGATGAAAATTGTTATTAGGGTGCAGTAGAAATGCGGCACCAGAGCAAGTTAAGTAGCCCGACCTTTTCCACTCCGCGCAACCACCTTCACTACTCTAATCCTATAACCTCCATTGCGGTGTTCTACTTAGGCTTCATGAGGTGCGAGGTCTCAAGGTGAGGGAACTTCTTGTGGTCAGCGAGGTCCAAATCTTTAAATTTTAAGCTTGGCACCTGTCCCAAGTGTGTGCCCTCAAAAATAATGTTGTTTGGGAGGAGCAGGGTCTCGAGCAAGCTCATGGTCTTGTCAAGGTCCTTGGGAACTTTAGTCTTCCCTTTCCATGGGGGGACATAGGCAGGCAGCTTTGTCGAGGGGTGTGTAGGCTCAATTTCCTCCTCCATGCCCTCGTCCTCATCCTCTTCGATAATTAGGTCCTCCAAGTCTTCTTCTTCTTCATCTATCTCTTTGGTAGTGGCTTTCTCCTTGTCCTCCATTAACTTCTTGATGCGCAGCGGGTTCCGCGGGGACACATGTATGGGAACCATTGCTTGTTTTTCCTTCTTGGGTCTTGGCGTGCGCAGTGATTTCAGGATTTCTACCACAATCCTAGTGCCTTCCAGAGCATCCCCCATAGTCAGGGCCTGCGCGACCTCTTCGGTGGTCATTTATGTTATTTCCATAACTTCCTCAGTTGCTGCCATCGTGTCCATCCAGAAATCTATCACTCGCGAACTCAAGGGCTCAATCAATGCTTGGCACAAAACAAACAGGGCTCTGCTCAATAGCTCAATTTACAAATGACCAAGTGTTGTTTATTGGGCAACCCTTGTAGTTTATAACACTTTTTGAATTTGAATTCGACCGTTCCCCAAAAATCCGGTTCATTAATGCCCCCTTGGCAGCATATTTTCCCAAATCTTGCCCATAAATCATATCTTAAATGCCTGCTGTCCACTCCATTTGGTCTCAAGTCGAGCATCCCATCGTGAATAGTGACTTCAATGGTCACTTTATGGCCAACCTGTGCAACAGCGAACCCCCCATGTGCGGTCGCAGACCTAGTGACTCTTTTCTTCTGCGTGTAGCTTCAACATCGCGCAGATCCTGGGCACAATAGTTTATATTCCCGTGCTTCCTTTCAATTTCCTGGAGTGCTAAGACTGTACTTCTCTTAGCTAGTCAGGTGGTCACACCACCTGTGTAAAGTTTCATCATGTCATCCATCATGTTTCTTGGAAAATAGCTACCTTTTATTGTTACGGGTGGCAACGCGCACTTTATCATCTACAATGTCATACCCAGGTTGATTCGCTTAGTAATGTGCAGTCCAAGCCAAGGCATCAGACTGATTAATTCGTGGTGATAGGCCTCAAATTTATCATCGTGATCGTGCGCATCCTTCCTTATCACCCTAGTTTTCTTACCGAGAAAATCTTCCTTTATCTCATCCTCCAGCTTCTTGACTTCTGCGTCCACTAGAGCGCTTTTCTTCCTTAAGCGTACCCTTTCTTCTTCAAGTTCTTGGAGTCTAGAATTTCCCAGTTGGATTTCTTCTTCCAAGGTTCTGCAAACCGTCATATCTACCAGTGCTATTATGCGCGGTATAAGCTTTCCATGTACTATATGGCTTACAGCGTTTGCTTTATACTCTAGCCTTGGTGGTGCATGTGTCATTAGGTTCTTGCACATGGTCCTATACGCCCATAGAACACCTGGTACGCACAGGTCCCAGTAAGTCAGCTTTGCATTGTGGACCTTGTTCAGTACTTCATGTACTTTGTTAAAGGCTTCTGCGTGGATATCCTTCTGTGCACTTGGTCTTTCCATACTTTGTGGTCCCAACTGGAGGGGTCATTCATGCCATTGCATTACCTGCACTTGCTTACCGATCATGTCTCCTACCGCGAAGACTATGTGCATTCATGCAGGTTTTGCACCATATGCTTGTATCCACCTGGATAAGTGGGTGCACAGGCTGTTTTGTTCGAAAATATTGTCTGTTAATCTCATTGGAGGCTTCCCAAACTGCATGCGCATCATCCTTCTACATTCACACCAGTCCTCAAAACTTCTTTGGTGCGTATCCCACAATCTTGAGGGCGTAGCATGTAGTACCCATTTCAGAGCATCGAAGCGTTTCTGTTTTGGCACTTCTCTTTCAAATCTGTTGAGAAAGTCATCCACCTCACTTAACTCGTCATACGTAGGCAGATCTCTTACCTTTGTTGCTACGCAGTGCAGTGACCTCGTCATCATTTTACAGTTGAGCGTGGTTACCTCGTGTAACCCGTTCCGCCATTGCTCTATCTCCTCGTCGGAATCTGACATGCAGGAGCTTTCGTGCTTCCATGAGATTCAGCCATCCGCGGTTGGATTTACCCAGTCTTGCTCCTTTGTGGTTATCTTGCAGATGCAATCCAGATCGTCGTCGCTGTCATAGTTGCGCACTGGCTCCATGTAGTGCGATCCTTCTGCAGGGTCTAAAGGTACCACTACATGCAGAGACATTTTCTCAAAGATCATCTTGTGCTTCTTCCGATTTATCACTCCATTCATGTCAGTGGCCCAATCTATTCCCAATAGCGCAGGGTAGGTGTTGTTGTGATAAAAAATATCTATCACTTTGAAATCTTCTAGCGTGCTTGCTGATTCGATATCTACCGTGATTCCTTGCAATCTCCCCATAGGTAGGATCTTTTGCTAGTTCACCACTCGCAGTTGGATTGGATACCATTGCAATGCAGGCCTGCCCATGCTCTCCCATGTCTTATTTGGCAGGACGTTTACGTCCAATCCTAGATCTAGAATCACTTGGTCCATCTCATATTCCCCAATTTGCGTAGTCAATCTCATTTCCCTTCCTGTTCACGTTGTGTGCTTCTCGATCTTTCAGACTACACGCGGTTCTCTTGGCGCGGTCCCAACGTATCTATTTATGAGTACTTGTAGCCCCTTTATAGCCTTTTTGTTGTGCAATAGCTTCACGCATGTCTCCAAGAACATAGTGAGCATCGATGGGTCCATTTATGGCTCCAGTCTATCTTTACTTCTTGAAGTGGAGGCATCAGCGCAGATCCTCTTAGCTTCCACGAAGGTCTCCTTCGCGTGCTCCAAATCAGATTCTGGTTCCTTCGTTGGAGCCTTGCAAACCCAGGTACTTTCTTCAAGTTGCTTGCCTTTGTCATCCCCTGTTGTAATTCCACTCTGGAGCATGAAATTTACATTAGGGTCTTCCTCACCCGGCTCAAAACTCATCATTTGTAGGATCTGGGTCAGGGGAGGTTGGAGTGCTCCTTTATCGTGCAACCTCGCTATCAGCATGGAATAGTCCTCTGTCTCATGATCAAACAACTTACAATACAAGCACAATGGTCACGTTGGATTCATACAATCGCAAGGATAATGCCCTAGCCCTCTACAATTGTAACATATCAGCTATCCGTGACCTCTTCTTGGTCCCCCTCCACCTCTTCCTCGTCCGCGTCCCTGAAATCCGGTGCGTGCCATTTCTGTGTTCTGATCGAGGGGCCGTGTTTCGGCCTTAACCCTGTAGGTAGGAGTTTGGTTCGTCATCAATTCCTAACTTCTATAGGTGCGCTCATCATGTCCTACTGACCTACAGAAATTACAGAACAACCTCTGTGAATTCTGCGTATACTTCTGTAATAGATTGCAGTTATCTGTAACATGCTTTCCTCCTATATGACAAATTGCATACCATAGTGCAGGCACCGCACTTGGTCCTGCTTGTGCCTCTGGTCTTAGTGGCATTGGCCCTCCTCCCGCAAGGTAATTCACAAACACCTGGCAGTGGTCCTTTTCGTGCCCATGGCCCTTTCATTTTATGCACCACACCTCATTGCGCATCTCTGGGTGGGTTGTCCTGTCTTGTTTCAAACTTTGCATCTCAAGGCATAGGTTTTTCAATTGCGCATGAATCTGCTGCACTCCTAGGTTAGGATCTTGTATCAGAGTCTCATGCAATCTCATTGTGACCTACAAGGCCTCGGCCTAAGTACCTAGCCTCTGTTGTGACAACGCGTTCCATAGATGCAGTGTTAATGATGCTACAAACCATTCACTGTGTTTCCCATATGTTAATGTCATGTTCGCTTCACGAATTGTGCACTTCAATCTTTGATCAAATTCCCATGGGGTCTCGGCTAGTAGCATTGTGATTTCCTTGAACCCAATGATTGACTGTGCCTCTGACTTTGGCCTACTAAATTCTTTGTTTAGTACAACTTCAATATCCATGATCCCCACATTCAGATTGCCATTGGAATGCTTAATGTACCAGGTCAGCGCGCGATCCTGTAGAGCGCTGACCAATGTTGCCTTCTTTATATTGTCATTCGTGACTCCCTATGCTTCCCATACAGATTTTATGATGAACCAAAACTGGTATGGATCTTCATTCCCTACTCCCTTGAACATTGGTAGCTTTATCTCGCTTTCCATTTGGTGGTGGAGGAGGTGGTATGGGCAACGACGGGGGTGAAGACAGTGAAACTGGTGGTGGTGTGAGCGGGGGTGGTATGCGTAGAATTCTCTACCTTATCAGATTGATCGCACTTCTTGGTGAGACCTTCACGAGCTCTTCCTCACCCCCTTGCGGAGGTGAAATCAAGGGGCTAGTTTCTAGTTCTGTGCTACCTTTGTTTTTGTAGATTCCCCCACTTCCTGTAGCTCCAAACATCAATTTATTTGCATAACCCATTTTTCACACAGTAGCATTTTAATCCAAGTGTTCAAAGATTTAACATACTTACCTCGCAGTCCTTTGAGGAAGTGTTGTTTTGCCTCGTTATAACTGGCTGAAGTATCTACTGCGAATTCGGTGATGAATCCTCCTATGATTCGATTGAGCCAATGATCGACAACGTGCACAATCTTATCTTTTGATGCTTCCTGTCTGCACACCAATTCTAGAGTCCACACAATAGGTTTGTCAAGTTTACACCTTCCTTGGATATTTGTTAGCTTTTCTATCCACTCGTACAACTTAGTGGGGAAGGATGCGAAGAAAATTTCGTGGATCTCTGTATGTAAGTAGCAGTCTAACCCCTCTTCCTTTGATAGTTGAGGAATGTTTTCCTATGCCGTGAACTCGTGAATCTTCCTGTCCAACCAATATTCAATTCCTTTCTTTGTTAGATTCCAGGGATACGACATCAGACATCTCTATGCAGATCCCAATCCTGGCAATGGAACCATTTGTTGGCTTCTGGGGGCCTGACCTAGGTTCGGAGGTAATTAGCCAAACAAATCCCTGTACTACTGGCCCTTTCGGCAATAGTCTGCAGAGCATGGATTGAGGTCACCCAAAGTAGCATGGGAGGGTGCTAGAACTAGGTTTCCGCACCATTGAGATGTCCGAGAGGTTCGAATGATCCACTATTTTTTCCTGTGCGCAGGTCACTCCGCGCACTTCCCTGTTCCTCACGACCTGATACACTGCCTTCGTGCAGCCCTAACCAGGGGCTGCGAAGCTTCCGTGCTGCTAGAACTGCGCTCTACACTATTACTTGAGATCTTACTTATCTTCCTATACCAGTTAATTACCTTCGCGTACTTGGATGTCTTACGTTATAATTAGTTATACAAAACATTCATATAAGTTCGTGCAGTAAATAAATAGTATACTTGCAATTTATACTCAATCATATATTAAAACAGGAAAAGATGCATAGAATTATGGTAAACTTCTCTTTATTGATTCTTCCACCAATTACACACTCGACCTACCCTACGCACTCAGCTGCAGGGGTCTGCGCACTCAGCTGCAGGGGTTTGCGCACTCAGCTGCAGAGTCTTCCCCTACTCTACGACCCAAAGACACACTTTACACTTTTACTCAATCACTTAGACTTCTCATCCTTCTATTCTGCCTATCCCTTCCCTTATACACTTAGAGCCTCGCTCTATTTATACAATCCCATGGTCCGTAGACCATGGGTAGGTCTATTAAGCTGACATTACATTACAAAACGAGGGTGGACAACCCTGTGACTCTATCATAATTTCGTGCTCCGCGCCCACAATTCGCGGAGCTTTTACAAAAAGATTTGGTCAAAACTTGGGCTTTAAGCCCCAAAACATGCCTTGGGGGGGACTCCATGCCCAAAAACCCCCTCATGAGGTATGAAACATCTCACACACAGCTGGGAATCAATGGTACAATATGTTGCATCACTGGACCATCAAATGTATGAATCACAAACATGAAATGACCAATTCAAAGGGAAATATTAAGATCCTCTGCTCGATCTGAGGTGCCAAACAAAAATGGAAGTTGGAACCAAGATACACCACCCTCTAGGCCATTCTTTTGGAATAAATGAGCTGATGTTGATAGAATAGGGCCTGCAATAGGTTAGGAAATGAGGATCCTCAACTAGGGCACGAGGGAAAATAGTAATGTGAATGATGCACTGACACCAGGGATAATGAGTAAAGTGGTAATGAGGGATAAAGATATGACTTCCCTTGTTAGAGCATAAAGTGTATGGTTGACCTGGAAGCGACTGACTCAATTTCGAAGGGGATGGGGATAGTATGACTGGAGGCAAAAATGGGCAACACAAGATGAATGGTATGAAAATATGGATGGAATACTATGACATCATATGATGGGATGTGGAACAAACTCCATGGATGCAAGGGTGACTTAATGACGTTGCCACACAGAATAGGCCAAGTGGGGACCATAAAATCATGAGTAAATTATGGTTACTCATGACAAAAATTGACACATGGTATGACAAGTATTAAGAGGAGGTGGTCCTCAAAGTACAAGTGTCTCTTTATGAAGAAATTTTATTTTGAAAGGCGACAAAGTGACCTTTCTTGGAAAAATGGTTTCCTCGTGAAATGTCTAATCATCAAAAACTGAGGAAGACCCATTATAGAGCTCGATGATAGCTTTCCAACGTTGTTGACGGTTCGTCAAACTGATCTATGGTCTAGTTGGAATGGGCAACAGAGAAATTGGGGATTTTTCTATCAAAGGATGTTTTCCCTCCAATTTGGATTCATTTTCTAAGTGAGTTGTGGTGAATTTGGAGAGGAGAAAAAGGTCTTAAATATTATGGAGATCATAGTGGACAAACCAACCGTCAGAATTAGGATCTGCGAATTTCAAGTAGGTTGCCTTGCTCATCTCTTCAAGTTTAGTGGTTTGTTTTCTAGTTTTTGGAACCTGGCAGCTCCCTAAGAGACCCCTACTCTTGTTGGTCGCACCGCACTTTTTGGGCTTAGAAGCACGATCTGGATCGCAGGAAATAGTTGGAAACCTGTGAGCTCCCACCTTCTCAGCAGAAAACTACGATTTTGGGCTGAAGAGAGGGTTGGTCTGCCAGCCTGCTTCGGGCTGTAAGATGATTAGTGTAGACCAATATTTTCTTCTCTAAACTAAGAAGACATGTGGTGTTTTGTGGGCATAGCAGAGCTGAAAATCAATTGGCATGGATGAAACTTGGATACTCTTCGATTCAAGATCTAGAGGGATCAGGGGTTCTGAAGTTGGTAGAGAACCCATTTATGAGGGCAAGTGAGCCCTTGCTATCAAGAATTGTAAGCTATTGGGATCCAGACTAGGAGGTCTTCTTCATGCAAGGGCACAAGATTGAGCTCACATTACAGGATATTTACTTCTTGACTAGACCGCCTCCCCTCAGAGTGGTGGGGGATATACATTCGGCATTGCCTCATGGGAGGAACATTACTGAGTTTGTGGAGCATCATTGTCCACGGGATGTATGTGTCAAGTGCATGACTATCCCGATTGGTGATCTAGAGTGGCTAGAGACATGGGATGTTGCTGCATCTGTGCTATGGGTCTTGGGCAATCAAGCGTTCCACCACATCATTGGTGGGTAGATGATGCTAGTAGAGAGTGTTTTGGATGGGACCTACTATGGGTGGGCCCAGATGATGCTGTTGTCGGTGAAACAACATTTAAGTCTATGTAGGAGGCAGGTGAACCATGAGTGCGCTTTTGGTACAATACTATGTGCCTTCTTCTTTGAGAAGATACCCACCATCCATCCTCATGTACAAATCCAATATGGGGGCCCATAGGAGTCCAGGATGCATTGTTGGGGCAGCTACTACAGAGAGTAGGAGGATGGGGAGTCAGACAGGTATTCCAATCAAAATTTTTTGCACATTGGGATCAGATGACCCTCTACGTTGATGATTACCCTTTTAGCGGGATGAACTATCAGGGAGATCCTGACTTACCACTTCCACTCGGGTGAGCATGGGGATCAAATGATAAGTATTAAGTTGTTGTTTTTATGGTCCATTTCATATTTTTATCACATGTATATTGTATTGAGTGAAAATAATGTGGTATGCATACACAGCACCGGTAAAACCACCAGGATATGCAGGACGAGCCGCACCACCTGGGGCTACAGATCAGGGGAACAACATCATCACGACAGGGTTTAGAGAATAGTGCGCTACTCGATGATTTATATTGTAGATTTGAGGTACTTCTGACTAGAGTTTCCGTATTGCATGGGTTAGAGGATTGATACACGGATGACTGTGTCGGTCTTCCCTCAAGGTGGTGAGGTATCATGCAATGAATGGTGATGGTTGGTCAGGTGGAGTAGAGCCTTTGGCGCGGGATCCACTGGACAGTGACTAGATGCAGGGACATGTGGGTCCCTTTAATTTTGATTATTGTAACATGCTATGGGCATGTTGAATGTATTTAGAGCTACTGGCTCCAAACACTTATATGATACATAATATGATTATGCATTTTTGTATGATGATGATGGTTCGCCATGTGTTATGTTTTATGGTTTTCTTCTATGGTATACATGTGATAAATGCCAATCTAGAATATTATTTGGAATGGTATCTAAATAGTTATTCTTGCCTCTATGAACATGAATGAATGTAATGGTTTCAAATTTATGTACCAACATCTTAACTCGTATATATTTTCTAAATAGGACTTGGTTATGCACATGATGCACACCATTCAATTGCATGACAAGTAGTAAGGAATCTAAACAAACATGAAGATGATGGATGTGATGAGCAAGGGCATCGACTAACAAACCTATCATTGCATCATATTCGGCTTGATTATTGGTGGCAAATCCAATGCACACACTGTTTGAAAGTACTAACATATGCAAGGGGGTAAAAATGGCCTAGGCTACCAAGGCTAGATTCCGGGAGAAGTGACTCGCACCGTCAGCATGACCAATATATGGTGTGGATGATGGATCCATCTGAAAGGTGAAAAGGACAATAGATGAGATGATGCAATCTACCTAACATCATGGCAGAAATAAAGACATGCAAATCAAAGGGATATGCTATGAGTGACATTTCTTGAGGTAGAGTGCATTAGGAGAATTGGTAAGGAAGCGACCTTCAAAATCCTCCAAAAAAACATGCCCCCTTGCCTAAGTGCAAGGATAATTAGGGGTAGACATAATTTCCATGATGTCCTAATTAGACGAGAAGATAGGAAAGCTGGAGGAGGATTGACTACATGATGTAGCAACGTTACCTGGTGTATCAACCTGAGAAATAAGGTTCACATACCCATCATCTGTAATGGTAGATGACGAGCTGGTATATGGAGGATCTACGGATGTTGAGACCTGGGATTTTGTTGAAAGAGGTTTGATAGAAGTGCGTGAAAAAACCTCAGAAAGGTTTTCTTACGAGGAACTCAAGGATGATGAAAGGTAAAGGATATGGCCTGCGATGTTCGTCATCATGACATCGGGGGGAAGGATCACGATGGTGGGACTAGAGTCCCCCTGTTTCAGTTTACTAGTGGTACCAGAATCCACGGGTAGAGGAGTAGGTGTTCCACTATGAGTTGTCTCATATTCTTGAAGCACCTCTAGGCAATCACGAAATTCATCGAGATGAGGGAAACAATGGGAGTAGTGACCATGATGCTAACACAGGGCACAAGTGTGATTTGTGTGTAATGGTCTAAGTTTCTTGGGTGGACCTGACAAGTTAACATGGACTTCAGTGATATTTGACTGAGGGAATGTTTCATGAACCAAAGGTTTGAGATGAAGAAGCTCAGGATAACTATTGGTGGCATGCCCAACAAACTTACACAAAGCGCACAGAGGTGATGGTTTTGGGGCCTTCAG
Source organism: Pinus tabuliformis (assembly GCA_031772625.1). NCBI lineage: Eukaryota > Viridiplantae > Streptophyta > Pinopsida > Pinales > Pinaceae > Pinus > Pinus tabuliformis. The sequence goes on from CM062814.1 coordinate 415,060,726, forward strand.
GGTTGGAGTATCTTAGGGAGCCTTGTCCTTAGGTTATTTTCTCTTAGATTTCCCCCCCTATCCGGATGCTTTCGCAACAGGAGTGGGTTCCTGTTGAGGTTGTGATGGAATTGAAGCAGCATCAAGGGCCATAGGGACCGATTGAACTGGGGTCAAAGCGTGATAAAGTATTAGCTGATGAGGAGGAATGCTTGTAGGTGGATCTATGTACCATACTGGGATCCCTAGAGTCATGTTAGGAAGGACCATCGAAGCCATGACAGGGATAGAAAATACTCCCGGAGGGGGAAATAAGAAAGGTATCTGGCCTGTAAGCTAATGCCCTGACGTAATAGCTCCTAGATTGTTGAGACCTAGAGGAATGGTTCCTGGTGGAAACATAAGAGAGGCACCAAAAACAGAGGAGGTCCTAGGGGGCTAGATTAGGAGGACTTGGTTGGGATAGCAATAGTAGGGTGGCAAGGAGCTTCCTGTTGATTGGATGTACCAGACTGCTTGAGAGTAGCCCACGACGCTTGTAACATACAAAAACTCATAGAGTTAGCTTCTGATATGGGAGGGGGAGGACTAGGGAAAGCACCCAAAAATGAGGAATATTTATAGACTTCAGGTGAAAGACCAGTGAGGGGAGGTTAAGACTGCTTATTAGACATTGACGAGATGATGGACTCGGGGGAGGTTATGGATGCTGACTCATAGTAAGTCAAATGATCGATGGTAATGATCTTCCCTTCATGGGGGAATCACGTCTTGCGGAACACCGTAGACGCGATGCTTGACATGGCATATGTGTAACTACAACCTAAGATAATGTTGTAATCCAAAGGGGCATCAATAACTTCAATGTCGACATGAATATTCTTGCCCACAAGGGTCACTAGACAGTTGAGGTACATGCCAAGGGGATGGGAGGAGTGTCCATCCCAAGCACGCAAAGTGATGGTGGAGGGGGACAACTCAGCTGACTTAAGTTGTTTCCAAATAGAAGCGGACATCACATAGGTGGTTGCACTTTCGTCAATAATGCATTGGGAGATGATGGCATTACGAGCTCTAACTGGTATCTTGAAAGCAACAGATGAAGGCAATGAGGGATGTTCTAATGTATCAATAGGGAAGACAATCAGACAATTTTCGGAAGGATATAATGCACACAAGGCAGTTAGTAGAGATTTCTTTTGAGATGGGCACGACTGGAGGACTTCCAGCGTCGACATGGCAGCTGGAGATTGCGTCAAGTCATCTACTATACTTTATGTGTGGGAAGCTCAGTTAGAAGCCACATTACGGTGTAATGGTCCCTTTGGGATATTGGGAATGGCCTCAAATTTGGGTTGAGGGATCTATAACAGACCATTTGGTGTCGTAAGAGGCTCAGCAGATGCTTTGGTTTTGGACTCAGTGGCAGACGAAGTCGATGGCATGTCATATTGATGTGACCGAGTTTGCAAGTTGATATTGGAGGGGTTAACATCATCATAGTTCATCATAAGGATCTGGTAGTCACCGGAACCAGAGGGTTAGGGGGGATGGGCTACTTGACTTCGAAGAGGTTGAGTAGAAATAAATCCTTGCTGAGGGAAAGGATTTGTAAGAACTGTTGGTTGAGATGGCACATGATTTTGAGGCAATCGTTGACCTCTAGAAGCTACTTGAGCTTCCCACATTTGGCGCATCTAGTGTAAGAGAGGACACTCATGTGTATAATGGCCATGTACACCACAACATGCAAAAGGCTTGTTCATACAAATAGACTTGTTCTACTTGGGCTCACTACCTTGTTTCTGGTCGTTGGTGTTAGGCTAGTTCTTGTGGGGTTCACTAGGCTGATTACCTTGATTACCCTGGTTACCTTTTCCTTTATTCTTTTTCTTCACATTTTGGGGATTGGTAGCACTCTATTGTGCAAGCACTTGACACTGGGGGGTGGTGGTTTTTGGGGCTGAGGATGCATGGGAGGTTGTGGCACTAATTCTTGAGGGGATGGAGCACTCGACTGTGCATAAGGAGGAACAACAGTTTGGTAGACATGTTGGTGCCCTGAAAACATGTTGGTAGTAGGAGGGGCATAAGTGTTGGAGGAATTTGTTCCCCATTGTGGATAGCCATAACTTTGCGGAGTGTATGGTGAAGGGTGTGAAAGGGTTCCAATGATAATGTTGGCGGCATGAGATGCCCCTAGTGGATTGGCACTTCCAGGATGAGGGAGGAATGGAATGATGGTATAGACATAACCAGATTGCGCATAAATCAGGTCATATCTTAGAGCGGTTTGGAGAGCTTCTTCCTCGGTATGAGGAAAATGGGACGTGACATATTTCCTAATGGGTGCTAAAAGGATCCTAAGAAACCAATCTAGATAGACATGGTCTTTGAAGGGCATGGAACGATATATGCTCCTCCTTCAATGCCACTCTTGAACATGGTCAGAAAGGCAAGTAGTGGATGACTGATGAAATGAGCAATAGCTTCATACCAGTGTCATACCGAAGAGGTAACTAGAAATACGAGAGGAATGCTTTAGCAAGCGTCGCAAAAGTAGAATGAGATGCAGTGGGCTGGTCTACATACGATTTTGAGCATCTCCAGTGAGCGTGCATTGGAATAGCTGAAGATAGATGGATTCATCAGTAATGGAGTTGGACGAACACCACATGTGGAGGGATCGAACATGGTTGTTCGGATCCTCTCCAGCATTACCCTCAAACTTTGGGATGTCTGAGGGAAGCTTAGTCAGCATAGAAGGCCAACCAACATCATGGTGTATGGGGTCATTTATCAACTAGATAAAATATGATAGGATTAACGCAACCATAAAAGGGAGCATGGGGGATGTTGAAATAGTTCCTAAGATTGTTTCGCTTGATGTGACCACTGAGATAGAACTAGTGCCAACACCAGGTTGGGTTCTTGCACCAGTTGTGGGTCTATACATTGTGGCAATATGCAGTGAAGGAGGCTTGGAATTAGATGAGGAATCAGATGAACCAAGAGAAGAGTCGATATGGGGACTCAGAAGGCTATGAACTCAAAGCTGACGGGGAGGGGTAATTGCCCAAGCCGAAACTGCAAGTGAAGGCCTAATAGTCTCCGTGAAAAATGCCTTGGTGGTGCAATTTGGTAAGACACATGTGACACGGAAATGGTGAAGGGAGATCAACAATATACCTTTGTCTCGATGAGGGGAGATAAATTTATTATTTTAAGTCTTCGCTTGCTCGTGTAAACCAAGTGCCCTTTGCTTAAGGTGTGCTTGTGTGTGCAAGTGTATTTATTGATTAAGCCAAGATCGTGTTTGTAAAAAAGAAAAAAGCTTGCTGAAAATAAAGTGAAATTAACAACAGAAAATGAACAACAAAATAATTAAGTAAACCCCTCTGAAACTGGGTTTGCAAACATTGAGTTGGTTGGTGGTTAAATCGATGGAAAACGCACTAAAAATATCAGGATATCTGATTTTCGATGTGAATGGGATCAAGTCACACTATGCTGCTAAAAAGTGGTGCAGCAACAACAAAAAACTAGAGAGGAAGATCGCTGCAATAACAAAAAACTAGAGATGGGTGAAACACCTAGAGCAATCGATGGGCCACTAAGGCCAATGAAAAAACAAGTTGTAATATGAAACTATGGATGGTGAAAACCTATCTTTATAGATCTGAAACATAAGGGTACAAATATGGAAAATATGGCTAAAAGCGTTGCAAAAACTCAGGCTACTCACTTAGCTAAACTCCTCCTATAAAGGTGGAAGCATACTAGAAGCTCTAGGGGGCTAATTTCAACTTCGAAAAGTAAATTAGTGTAGATAAAGGCATAAACAGGATGAGACAGAGGTCAAACAACCCAGAAGACAGCTCTCTGCAAAACCCAGAAACAGATCTGACAAAAACCCCAAAACCCAAAAATCGCAGGAACTGACTTGTTTTCACATGAGATTGAACTTTTTGGGCTGAATGGTGCGCTTTGGCCTCATGATCGCATTTTTTGGGCTAAAAAGTGTGATTTTTTCTCTGTGGATCTCGGTCGGCAAATCTCAGAAAAATCTACCGCCTTTTTCATGGTTGGTTCCTATGACCTGCAGCAAAGACCAGAAAGCTTGCATAAGTAAGAAATTTAACAGATCTAGGGTTAAAAATTTAGGAAAAATTAAGAGATTGAAAACAGAAGAAACCCTAAGATGAAAACCGACGGTCACCCATGTTTCTGGATCTGATGTAAAAAACTGAGTGTAGTCTCCAATTTTCTGATTGGAAACAATAAAAAAATCCCTAATGGACTCGCCAATTTTGTTGTAGTGTTTTCTTCTCAAAGATGTACGAAAAGTATCCACTTAAGATTGTGGATGACAACAATATCAACAATATAAATGGATGCTAAACATTGTATATCCATAGTAACTGATAGAAACAAAACCTATCAAAGTCCTGATCTATGCCACAATCATAGTTAAACAACAAAAAGAAATAGTAGTAACTCCAATCATCCAATGGTAACCAGATATACAAAGAATAATTTTTATTATAATACCTCTGAAGGGAACAAATAAACATTAGTAGTCCCCCTCTATGGGATGGATTATTAGCTATCCTCAAACATCTTCAGCTTGTGTAGAGTCTCTCTTCTCTATAATGTATAAACCCAACAAAAATATGGTGTGCGACAATGAAAATAATCAGAGTTACAACAGTGAGTACAACAATCAAAATAATCAAAAGTGAATAATGAATGGAAACCCCTTCTATTTATAACAAAATATTGAGTTATCCTCGAATAATGAGCAATAATAAAATATTATTAACCCCATTCATGGAATAACCATTTGGAATATTTTATTATGTTTGTTTAGGAGGGAAAAACTATTTAAACTTTTATTTAGAAATAATAAATAAATAAATGATTTATTTAATTATTCCTCAAGGATTTAGCCAAATTTGGCAAAGAATAATAATTAATTAGTGATTAATTAATTATTCTTATAGAAAAATAAGATAATTAATTATTTATCTATTTATTTTTCATGATTTGGTCAAATATGATAAGGAATAATAATTGAACAATGGTTTAATTAATTATTCGTAGAAGAAAATCAAATAAATAGTGATTTATTTAATTATTCTTCATGGGTTTAATTATAAATTACTTAACAAAGGTGGTTTATTAAGTAATTTCTCACAGTGAAAGCGATTTTACTATGGTAAAACTGGTTTTACATGGTGTACTTCGATCCATCTAGTAAATTAGGCTAGATGATCAATTTTTTTTTATAACACTCATCCCTTGGAAATGGATCCCAAACTTCCTTCTCTTGGCCTATAAAGCTAACACAGGCCTGAGGATTGAGGAGGACCATTGAAGGTAGGCTTATGACACATAAATAAGGCTAGGAGACTATTCATCTAAGGAGATGGTTGGAGATTGTGAGAAGAGGATTGTAACATCAACACTTTGGGGTTGTATGTTTGTTCTCCATTTTATTAATATAAAAGAAATTGTTCTTTCCCAATTATATCTTCTCTGATATCATTTGTGGGATTCCTTGATCACTCACATAGGTTATGATTTCTCATTCATTCAATTTATGATATCTGTTGAGTTAATTAGTTCATTTATATTTAGTTCTATCTACTAGATTCTTTGATCCTATGTGTGCTTTTGTCTATGTAGATATCCTTCAAGACATCATGGATAAGTTGTGGGAGGCGTTGGAACGATCTCTAAAGCATCAAGGAGAAGTTAACGATCGAAGGCACTGAAAGGGATTGCATCAGTAATTTCGATTAAATGGTAAGTAACATCTCCCATATTGTGTTTTTGAGTCAATCGTAAGTTAGGGAAAGATAGTAGTTCCTTCTTGTTTGTTAGTACATTTCTCTGAGGTCTAGGGAGATCCATCTTGTATGCAAGAGGGTTTAGTCCACCTAACAATGGTAGGATAGCATGAATCTTGTTTTTTATGGTGGAAATGGATTGAACAACATAAAAAACCCCAGGGGAACCCAAATTATTAAACCTTGACAACTGTAACTAGGATTTCCAAAAAAATTCACTCAATTTTACCAAAATCTTGCCTGAATTTCCATTTTTTTCTAGGCAAATTTGATGCCCCTTTAGACTACATGTTTACGTTTATATTCTTCTTTGTCGATGTCTAAACAAATTCTATGGAACCTTTTGATCTACTTATCATCTATACTATGACTTGATTAATATCTCAACAAACACATCCCCCGTTGCCTTCCCATCAAAGCTATATAAAATATGCACACTCTCCTGAGACACATTATAATTGCTAAAGAAATCAATAATATTTTTCTGTGATAGAGAATGAAAGGCCCCTTAGCTTCATAGAACTCAACATATTCCTTATTGTTGTTACATTCACCTTGGTGCAGAGATTTATCATTATTAAACTTCAAGTGAAGAATCAATGCTCTAGCTCCTGTTATTTCTTTTACAAACCACTCTAAATCAAATTCAATGAAAATTAACTAGAAAGAAGACTACTAGTCATCATAACTAAAATTAAACTAAGAAAGTGGTTCATATTTCTTTAGAACTCAATAACAAAATTTGTTTGTATTTCATTAGAACTAATGCACACATTTTGTTCAAGGTTATGATATCAATGATATCACTAAGAACTAAATGTATAGTGAAATTTCTAGTTGTCAGCCAGAAAGGGCATGGTAAAGACAATGAAGGCATCTTCAAAGAAGTATCCCTACTTTTTTGCCAACATAACATTGACAATTTCAAGCCACCGACATGGAGCCACACCATGGGAAAGGCATCGCTTTCTCTGTGATCAGTGCTATCAAAATGTGGCACTTGCAAGTAATGGTTGTAAGGAAAATGTGGTGGGTATTTTAGCTACATTCATTACCTCTTATGTGACTGATGCAGGTGCCTAGATGCAGTAAAAAATTCAATGAAGTCTAGATCAAAATATTTCCAATGTGATGGGATGGTCACATGGTGATGCTGGGAGAGATTTTAAATGTGTTGTAAATGTTTACATTATGAAGTGAGTTTTATTTTTATGATAAGTTGGTGGAATTATTTCTTAATGTAAATATAGTTTGAGCTTCCCTTATTTTGTGGAGAAGGGAAAATGATTCATCTTGTGACTCTCGATTGTCACATGCTAGCTTTCTTTTTAAAGAGAAAGAGTGTTTAGAAAGGAGTAGAGAAGGAGGAGAAGATAAGAAAACCACCAAAGAGAGGAGAAGAGATAGAGGTCGAAAGAGGCTTGGGATGCATATGCCTGCATTATATATTTGGTTAGGTTTAACGTATATTTGAATTTGATTGACAAGTAACATGTTCATATGCCTTTACCTTTGTTAAATTATCTATATGTATATTTTTATTTAGAAATTTATTTTATTTGGGGTAAATGTAAATGACCAATCAAGTAAGTTAGGAATCTATGTGTGATTTTTTTTTTGGGTATGGAATATGAATGGATGAATTCACGAGGATTGTGATGTCTAAAGGAAAGAAAAAATCATGTAAGAAGGGAACTTGAATACCCTTCACAATTTTGATTATAGGTTCATTGCTAGGACTATAAAATGGAAGATGATTATGAGCATTGAAATCACAACATCAAGCCTTGTGTTCAGCCCTGGATCCATATGAATTTTTTGAAGATAATTTAGGAATAGTTTTGTTGTCAAAAATCAATGTAAACTCCTATTGAGATCTAGGGAGAAAAGTTCCAAAGGAAACACTCAATTTATTGAAATATGCTACAATTGTACATTGATATTGTAGGTTTTAACACTGTATAAAAACTACCTACAAACTAATTTTTCAAATAGAAAAATAATCAATGTCGCAAATAGAAAACAAATATACATAGAGATTTTCTCCTCGATGCCAAAACTAGGACTACCATATTGATTTTCCATTATGTTCCTTTAAATGTTACAATATATATATATATATATATATATATATATATATATATATATATATATATATATATATATATATATATATATATATATATATATATATATATATATATATATAGATATATATATATATATATATATATATATATATATATATATATATATATATATATATATATATATATAGAGAGAGAGAGAGAGAGAGAGAGAGAGAGAGAGAGAGATAGATATAGATATAAACTGAAGCATTCATAAACCACATTCCCAGGGCGCTACCTCAGATCCCGTGTAGGGTGGCTATCACTGCCCTACAAACCCCCCGATAAGGGGGGATGCCACCCCCACTGTGACCCCCCCACTATGCCCAACTAGTCGTGGAAAGAATATAACACATCCCAACAGATATGATTATGCCATGATGTTCTAGAGGAGTGATTGTGTGGAATAATTAGTAGTGAATGGAGGACTGTCACATAAAACACAGCACCATGTTTTCTTGAATGTTGTTAAAACCGTTATAGATTTGAGTTAGCCTTACAAAAGAGGTGAAGGATGGTTAGTGGAATCGTTCCTTGTGTTAAGGAGCAAGTTTAGATTGTGGGAAGTTGATTAAAACAAGCCAGAGTTGTTTCACCTTCTCGAAATTTGAAATACATTTTTTTTGGGCACTACGAAATCATTTTGCTACACCTACAAATTTTTTAACTATGCTAGGAGATCATTTCGTAGCACCTATAGGGAAAAAATTAAGGACTGCATGTTTGGGTTTCAAATGTATGTCTTTCCTACTTGTTGCACCATTTGGTAAGTTGAATCTAATGTGATTGGATGAGGAGAGAAAAATATTAAACATGAGAAAAATATCTCTCGTGGCCTTTATCCAAGTAAGTCCATATTCTTTATTTCACTACATCTTTTGAATAGTTCCTAAAATTCCATAATTGGGTTAAAAGACAAAGATGTTAGTGGATTTATCCTTGGGTTATTGGAAACCATGGTAACCTTGCTTGCCTTCATCAAGTGGTATCATAGCTAGATTTCTCTTTGCTGATGTAGTCAGAACAACAACCATTGGATTGTAGAGTTACAATACAACCGAAAGAGAAATGAAGTGATAGTGGAGAAGCTTGCATGTCAATAAAAGTTGATCCATGTTGTTATAGACATTTTTGGGCACTGCGACCCCAATCATACATGTCCATAAACCAAGGGCTTCTAAGTCCCTAAAAGTGTTGCTTCACACCCTAAAGGAGAAAGGTCAGCTGATTGCATCATCTCCTAGAAGTTCTCCATGGAAAACTGCTCAGAACTGGTCAAAACTGGACCATACAGACTTCTCAGTGCTAAGGGTGTGATGCATCCCACCTGCTCAGTGTAAAAGGTGTGATGCATACTGGATAGCCCTTCTGTACGGTGCGATGAGCGAGATTAGACAAATGGCAGAGAAGTTTGCAAGGTGGATGATCATGGAATCTTCCAGAAACTTCTCTTGTGACACTTGCCTCTCTGAATTCGCCCAGGGATGAGTAAGAGATCATGAATATCCAAGTGGAACCAAGAACTATCAGAGAGAGGACACTAATAGAAAACCCAACAGCTGATTCACCCCCCTGCAAACATCTATATATGGATCCCTCATCATAGAGATTCGGAGGCTAGAATCTTGTATTCTGTAAGGAAGTGCTGTTGGTTTCTTGGTCATGCTGGGAGGATGACGCTGGGTCATATCAATGAGTTGTAATCCTCTTTGCTATTCTTTCTATTAATAAAACTATTCGAGTTTTCCTCCACATTCTTGTATGTTTGATGATATATGCATTTGTGTGGTCAATATATATCTTGTCCTATATTGTTTATGATTGTAGATGTCTGTACTTCGATAGTGTTATGCTGCTTTGACTCTACAGGTGCTCTCTGAAGCAAGGAAGGAGCGGCAAAGATCTGCCATAAGGGAGAGGATCCAACCAAGCGCAAGACTGAGGTTGGTATGCTTTGTTCCCCTCTTATCTACTTCTCATAAAGGAAAGCAAAAGTAGTTTTAGTTTGTTTGTTTCTAAGATAGCTACCCATCTTAGTGAGACTAGCAGCTCCGAGTGGACACTAGATTTCCCGATAACAAAATGGCGACTCCGCTGGGGAGCGAGTAGCTTGTTTGCTTGTCTATATTTGTTTGTTTTATAAACTTGTAGACGGAGCCTGAAGTCAAGCCATCTAGCCTTCGAACTGCATTTTCTATGCAAGTGCAAAGTAGATCAATGTTACTACAGTCTATCTCCAGGTTTTGTTTATAAACTGAACAATCGATTTTCAAACATCCTAATTGCCCTGGTGGTGGCTCTAGTAACCTCATTAGATCAACCCCTGTGGTTTCTATTTATTGACTATCATTTGCTCAGCCTAAATTCCTGAACTGAGCTGCAAACTGTGACCAAAAGCCAAGTAAAGTCTCGTCCTGGTACCATCGCACCCTCTCTTCAAGGAAATTTGGATGCATCGCACCTCCCGTGTGCAGTAGGTGGGATGCATCCCTGTTTCCCTGTGTTACAGGTGTGATGATCAGAAAAGGCTAATTTTGCATTCAGATTTTGGTTTTTCTTCACTCTCTTAAGCTCTATTCAAGAGTTTTGTTGTTTGTGATCAGTATACCACTGAGGAAACCCCCTTCCTTTCCATCATTCTGCCTCCATCGTGCAAAGAACTGTGAATGTTTTTATGTATTGTGCACCATTTTCAGTTCTCTTCTACAAAGAAGTAGCATAATAGAACTGTCGTTTCTTGATTTGAAAGGGTTGCAAGCGTCATTTTCAGTCAAAGAAAAGGATCCTATTGTTCTTGATGATCAATTATACTGTTACTCTTGTATTTGATTTGAATTAGTAGTTTTTCAAGTGTCGAAAGCAATTTTCAATTCAAAATTGCAAAGTGTTGTCATTATCTTCCTTTCGTTTTGAAGAGAAATTTGTTAGTATTGTCACTTTGAAAAGATAATTCAGATTTGTGCTTAGCATTCTTTATTTCATTCACACATTAAGAAAGCGAAAAACAAATACATGCATGTGCATTTGCTTTTAGACTGCCTGTTGGTTTGATTTAGGACAGTGCATATAGTGTGTGCTCCATGCTCTATGTTGAAAGAATCTCATTTATCTTTCCTTAGTAGCTAGGATTTTCATTGCAAAAAGAAGATTAAATGATTGTTTATCATCTTAGATTGCAGTTTAGGAATTATATATCTATATTGCGCAGTGAACCTGAAAGGAAAATTTCTTAAGCAAGATCAACTGTAAAATAAACTCAATGAACATAAAAACGCTTTTGAACCTAATGCACAACATTTAGAAGTCCTTACCTTTTCTTTCCCCAAAAAAGAAGAACGAAAAAATATCAAATCACACCATCTCTTTAATAGGTAAATGCTTCTTTCTCCCCCGGAGCCATCAGGATTATTCGCAATAATATATCTGCTACAATTGTGAAGGTCTTATCAATAAAATTGTCATTTCTCTGAGATCTAGGCATAGTCAATTACAGATTTGATAATTTCCTTCATTCCCTTACGCAAATGATTCCATGAACGAAATTTTTTTCTGGTGCACAATACCATAAAATGGATTTCCTTACAATCGTAAATATGTTCTCATTCTATCTATTCCAATCTATTCCAATCTATTCTTTAAAATTAGAATAGATAGGGAATAAATTGAATAATTGTTCATTAGTAACATGAATAATAATGGAAAAAGGCTCGTATTGAAAGAATAATAGATTGGGTAAACTCGGGAAGTCCAGTTCGATTATGATCCGAACAAAGAAAGAGTTAAACGATCGAGCATTGCATAATGAGGATGAAATGCCTACCCAGCAATTGTGTGCTTTATCCATATAGATAAAAGAATATCGGGAAAATATAGTCATCATGACACAGGATCATTGCCAAAGAATTAGTTCTTATACAATTGATAAGATGATCACTACAGATCTATATATTATCATAATATGGAATGGATCAGTTAATCTGTCTTAAATTCTTGATTAGGCGATCCGAATACGTCGGATTAACCAGGATGATTGAGGATTTCCTAAAATAAGAGGAAGTTGTAAAAAATGTCCTTTTGTCTTTCCGGGGGAGGATTGAATCATTACCTTATTTATTATCTATTTATTTCCGAAAGATTGAACTGTTCGTACCCGAACAAAAAGAATTCGTTTCGTAAGGAAGTTGCTATTGACTCATTTTATTAATTAGAACCAAGAGATCTCATAGGAAAGATGGCCGAGCGGTTCAAGGCGTAGCATTGGAACTGCTATGTAGGCTTCTACTTACCGAGGGTTCGAATCCCTCTCTTTCCGTATCTTCGCCCTACTATCTATTTTCTTCTCATCCATTGTTTTTCCAATCTATTGAATCCCAATAGGACTATTTCCTAATTCCAGGATCAATCTATCTCTATTTGTAATAGAGAAAATAGAACGAACATCGGTTCGTGGTATGGGAAAAGTAAAGACTATTTTAAGAAGCAATAAAAAAAAGTATCGCGGATAACAAGTAACGTACGTAAGGATTATAAAATGTTTCCTTCGGGGAAGGGAAAAAGAAGGGAGAAGAACATAATTTCCAGATGCCCAGCAACCAACCCACCCCTCTCTTTCATTTCATTCTCGATTCAAGCTTGACGGGAATAATACTCTACGACCAGCAATTCATTAATCTTCAAATTGATCCATTTACTATCTATTATTTGATTGATGAATCCTTTATATTGTAAGGAATGAAAAGTCAAATGATTTGGCAATTTATCCCTCTGGAACAGATCTATATTCTTCTTAATGATAGCTCTCAATCTTTGTTGATCTCTTATAGTAATCACATCTTGAGGTTTGCAAGGGTAACTTGGTATATCTACCATATGGTCATTGACCCAGATATGTCCATGATTCACTAATTGTCTAGCTCCGGGAATGGTGGGAGCCATACCCAATCGAAAAAGAATATTATCCAAATGCATTTTAGGGAAATTCCAATAGGACTTGACCCGTTGAGCCTTTGGCTCTTCTAGCAATACGAACATATTTTAGCAATTGTCGCTCCATTAGTCTGTAATGAAAACGCAATTTCTGTTTTTCTTCTAGCCGGATACGATATTGAGATATTTTCCTGGAAGAAGACCGGTTCATAGAATCCTTTCTGTTTTTGGGTCTTTTACTTCTAGGCTAGAGACGTATTACGGCGTCGTAAAGCCTGGTAACTGTCACTTTCATTGTTGGTTGGGTGATTCCTCCGCTTTGAGACGATAAGTGCCAGTACAGACTTGTGCTCCCACGTACTGTCGAGTATATATTGGGAGACCAAAATAGGCTATATCCTTTATCCTTAGGAAGCCGTGTCTACCGCCCTATCGATCGCAATGCACTGAACACAGCATTTGGGAATATTGATTGTCGTACCGTAAAAAGTGTTCTACAGTTTTGCGATTGGTTTGGTAATCCCTCTGTCTAGATTTCCAAAGTAGTCTCTTTCGTTCCTTTTCAGACTCCTTAAAGGAAAAGGTCCATCTGAGCACTTTTCACTTCAAGCTCATTAAAAATCGAAGGCGACTAGAGTCATCTTTTGTTTTTTCTTGACTCTTAAAAATTGAAAAAGCAAGTTGTGTCAAAGCATCAAAAATTTATTTTAATCGGAATAATATTACTATTCCCGCGTTGGTCTTAGGTTGAGGAAAATGGAGTCCACCAACCAAATATTTCCCCTTGGAGGAAATCCTAGTCCTTTCTCCTCTTGGGGAGATGTTGGTGCACCCCATATGGTCACATTGTCACTTCCAGGATTGACGATTAGCTTGCCAATATGGCTCTTCTCAACCTCCGTCATTCAGAATGCCGTGATTCTTGAACAATCAAGTCAGCAACTAGATGATACTAGAGTTATCCCCCCAACCTTCTACTTCATCCATTTCTCCCTCTCCTCCTTCCTCTTCGCTTGATGAAGCTGGTAAAGCTAAAGATCAAGTAACTAAAAAGGAGAAGAAGGGGAAGGAGAAGAAGGAAAAGAAGAAGAAGGAGCAAAAGGAAAAAAGGGGTAACCGGGCATCGTCTAGCGAAAATCCACACACTGCACCATCCAAACCTAAATCTCCATGTGTCATTTGCAAAGGAGACCACTATCATGGAGATTGTCCTTACATCCCTCAGATTTTAAGGGACTGGTCTCCTCGTTTGCACAATCCGGTGTCATCAACCTCTGAAGATCATGTTGAAATTACACCGTCAACTAGTGAAAGCGAAGTATTTGGATAGAAAAGGAAATGTAAATTTCCTTGTAAACTATGTGAAGGCGATCACGTCGTCCACCGTTGTCCCTTCCTAGACGAAGCTAAAAGAGTCTTGGATAACTGTCCTGCTTCACTGCTACGACTTCCTCCTGGATACAAGAAACTCTTGCCGAGTCCATCACTAGTTGAAAATCTGACTGACACGCCATTGTGGTCGGTCGAAGCATATATCGTTAAAGATAAACCCTCTGAATCCACACCAGACAAAAGTCAAAAGGTCGAGGCGGCAGTCGACCCGGTCTTACCTTCAGAAGGTCCATCTTCAGATGATACAGTCACTGAAGAGAAAGAGAATGACACCGTTCAAATTGTTTTCATAAACACAGACTTCGATGAACATGGGGGCAATCTACCCGTTCCTTTACCGCAGGAAGGAAGTTCTTCAGAGTTGTATCCGGCTGCCTATTCGGTCCCACCTCCAAGCAACCTAGTCGTTTCCTTCAATTGGAACCTACTAGGCAAACCCCATTTACCAACTAGTGTACCATTCAGAATCATTGTACAAGCTTACAGAATGGTCATGGTCGATACCATCATAGATGAAGGGGCTTCTGTGAGTATCCTTTCATCAACTGCTTGGAAAGTGCTTGGTTCGCCATCACTTCTACCTGAGATGAGAAATCTGACAGGCTTCGACAAAGGAACCAGTCGACCGTTAGGGATCCTTCCCATTGTACCTATAACATTGAGAAGGAAAACCATTTATATGAATGTAATGGTAGTCCAAGGACCTCTAGATTATAATCTACTCCTTGGGTGTGACTATATTTATTGCATGGGAGCCATTGTCTCCTCACTCTTTCGAGTAATGTGTTTTCCGCATGAAGGAAAAGTGGTCCAGCTCGTAGACCAGCTTTCGTTCCCCAGCTCACACATAGCTAATAGTCAACTGCCATCCCTAAATGGTCTTTTCATGCAAGGAATGTCTCATCAATCTCCAGTCCGTCCACCTGAAGAACGTGAGTAATTCGGTGGTCATGACTGAAACCCAGGGGGCATGCACCCTGGTCTGCTTCGGCAGGAGAACTTCAGGTATAGGGTGAGTTTCCGCGGAGGATATATGACTAGTCTGACACACCTGTCCATTTAGGAAAATGGAATTAGACTGGGATAAGATACCTCCGTCAGAAGGTAGGCCTTTCCCGATAGAACAAATGTTTTGTCTGCAAATTGAAGGGTAACCTGAAAAGGTAGGCCTTTCCCGATAGAACAAATTTTTTGTCTGCAAATTGAAGGGTAACCTGAAAAGGTAGGCCTTTCCCAATAGAACAAATGTTTTGTCTGCAAATTGAAGGGTAACCTGGAAACTCTACTTCGCTATACCTGGGGGCATGCAAACCTTTTTGTGTGCAAGTGAAAAGCGACCAGCGTAACGCTAACTCTATAGTTCCACTGACTTCAACTGCCTAAGTTGGGTGAGTGGTCAAATCGACCGTTCGCCTTCATAGGGGCCAAATGGCACCGACAAAGTAAAGGAAAAATTTTCCTGCCTAACCTTGGTAGTTAGCTAACCCCTAGGACAGTAGTTGGTCATTCCTAACTTACATACGAGAGGCAGCGGAGCAGAGCTTCGAAAGGTGCAAGCTCCATAAAAATGGAATCTATCTATGAGATGTCCTTATTATATGACTAGCACGAGCAGTTTTTATGTGAAGTTCAAGCTCGTTAAAAATTAAACCTAAGCAATGAGCAAATGTCTCCCCCCCTAGTTTAAGCTTATTAAAAAATGAACCAATCTCTGGTAAATAACCATTGTGAATGCATTATCCTCAGCTTTTGAGCCTTGGTCGTGTTCTCATCATCACCTCCACTCTGTTTTTGGCCAATCATACGTCTCCATTTGATTGTTTACCCTTTTTGAGGAACATCTACGATGAGTGACCTTGTTAGCCATCCTTGTGACATTGTCGTGATTGGAAAATTCCAAACCTTACCTGGAATCAGCTGCTACCCGAAATCATCACTCGTTCCTCAAAAAACGAGTCTCCTTTAAACTCTTTTCATCTGACTCGTAAAATATGAAAAGATTGCCGAGCGATTGGCCTCTCCAACTCGTTAAATCTATCGGAAGTGCTATCCCTCCTCTAGATTTTAATCTTTTTGTACTTGAGGGATTATTACACAAAAAGATCGAGCACTTGTCTTGTTCGGCTCGTTAAAACTATCGAAAATTCATCCCTTTCGTATTATTTTATACTTTTTCAGACTTAAGGGATTATATGATGAAAAAGGATTATTGGAGTTTCCTTTCCGTCCCTTTTTCAGTCTCTCTAAAATTGAAAAAGGACCGAGTTAACATTGTCGTTAAACCCATTAAAACCAATAGCGACAAACTTGTCATATAGATAAGAACGAGTTTCACTGCTGCTAGGCTCTTTAAAACATAGCGATGGGTTCGCCCAAAGGGCGAACTATAGAGCAAGCATATGTTATCCTCCTCAAGCTTGATAAAAATAAAGAGGTACTGGTTAGCAATGACTGGGGAAAATTGGGAAGAAAACTCGAAGAAACTTTATTGGTAGCAAGTCGCTCTTGAACATGACACTTTCACTCCATGTCTGAGTCAGGTTGGGATATTCCGTTCACCGGTCATATTACCATTGGTCTATCACACCATCCACCTTTAGGGTTAACACTACCAATCCATTTCAGTGTCACCGATATGTTCAAGAGAAGTCGCTCAGAGAATTCACCTGTGTCTCATCTGCTGCAATACGTTCACGCTCCATTCTTTCATGACCGCCACCCTGAACCTTGTATCATCAGATTGTTTTCACCTCCACAAAAATCATTTGCTCCGTTTCGTGTCATAGATGTGGGATCCATTAAGCCCCTCCTATGACAGGTCGCTTCTTGTTGACATCAGCTCATTATCCAAGAATTCGACCTAGGAACAACCCTTTCAGTACTTTGAAGCTTGCATGCCTTAATGGCAAGTTTCTCACTTCTGGTGATAGGTTTACATCAATGGCCTTTGACCGAAAGATTTTACGTGGTGTTCAACACCAAGTCCCTTTTTCACACCACGTGAATTGTACTGTCGTACCTTGAGGGCCATCATCATTATCGGTGATTCCTCTCGCTCCTGTTAACAGCTTACATCATTGGCTGGTAATCAGGCAATGTCTTTCCATGTTCGACTCCAGAACATCTTTCACATGGATCGACTTGTACTCCGGGCGAAGATTGAACGAGTTAGAAGACCCCAGATCTAGTTTCATCCATCCGGGCTACGCTATATTCAGGGAAATAAAGACATCAAATGTACATCATTTCCAAACAGATGATCATTCGAATCAAAGGATGATGACTCCATCCAAATCATCAGTCTGCTACACAGACGGTTGTATGTCCTATGTACATGAAAATGAATTTATAACGCTGAGCATGGGAATTCCCGCTTCAGCTAGATCATGAAAATATTATGAAGATAATGTATTGTACTGTATCTTATTACAAGTCACCTTCCATCTCAAAAAACCTTGGATTCTCATGATAAAGCATTTCACCTGACATCAAAAGATTAACGACCTCATGCTTTAGGGGGCAACTGTTATAGACATTTTTGGGCACTGCAACCCCAATCATACATGTCCATAAACCAAGGGCTTCTAAGTCCCTAAAAGTGTTTCTTTACACCCTAAAGGAGCAAGGTCAGCTGATTACATCATCTCCCAGAAGTTCTCCATGGAAAATTGCTCAGAACTGGTCAAAACTGGACCATACAGACTGCTCAGTGCTAAGGGTGTGATGCATCCCACCTGCTCAGTGTAAAAGGTGCGATGCAT
Source organism: Pinus tabuliformis (assembly GCA_031772625.1). Lineage (NCBI taxonomy): Eukaryota > Viridiplantae > Streptophyta > Pinopsida > Pinales > Pinaceae > Pinus > Pinus tabuliformis. Next base: position 415,078,765 of record CM062814.1, read on the forward strand.
ACTGGATAGCCCTTCTGTAGGGTGTGATGAGCGAGAGTAGACAAATGGCAGAGACAGTTTGCAAGGTGGATGATCATGGAATCTTCCAGAAACTTCTCTTGTGACACTTGCCTCTCCGAATTCGCCCAGGGATGAGTAAGAGATCATGAATCTCCAAGTGGAACCAAGAACTATCAGAGAGAGGACACTAATCAAAATCCCAACAGCTGACTCACCCCCTGCAAACATCTATATATGGATCCCTCATCATAGAGATCCGGAGGCTAGAATCTTGTATTTTGTAAGGAAGTGCTGTTGGTTTCTTGGTGGAACATCATAGTGTTGGGTGATCTAAGATTTTCATGAGGTGAAGAAGGGCTTTCATGCTGGGAGGATGACGCTGGGTTAGATCAATGGGTTGTAATCCTCTTTGCTATTCTTTCTATTAATAAAACTATTCGAGTTTTCCTCCACATTCTTGTATGTTTGATGATATATGCATTTGTGTGGTCAATATATATTTGGTCCTATATTGTTTATGATTGTAGATCTCTGTACTTCGATAGTGTTATGCTGCTTTGACTCTACAGGTGCTCTCTGAAGCAAGGAAGGAGCGGCAAAGATCTGTCAGAAGGGAGAGGAACCAAGCAAGGAACCAAGCGCAAGACTGAGGTTGGTATCCTTTGTTCCCCTCTTATCTACTTCTCATAAAGGAAAGCGAAAGTAGTTTTAGTTTGTTTGTTTCTAAGATAGCTACCCGTCTTAGTGGGACTAGTAGCTCCGAGTGGACACTAGATTTCCCGATAACACATGCATAGATCGAATTTGGAGGTTTGAATACTACTTGAGAGTGAAAATAAGTTGAAGATAATAAGAACCTTATAACAAGAGGGGGACAAGTTGAATTCTCAGGAATTAAGTGAGATGATTGTAAGGAAGTTAAGAGTTGATATGATCTTGATAAAAAACAAGTTTATTGGTTGGAAAGGAATTGGTTCAACAAGTAGATTTGAGAAAAATCGTGGAAGATGAGATCTTGTTATAGATCTTATGAAATTGAATATGTTGTTTATGATAACTTGCTCATTAAAAGAATTGTGTTTGAATGATTGAATTGGTAGAAACTACCATAGAAATTAAGCTATGTTAAATAAGGAGGTGTAGGAAAATCTCTTAGATGATGAAATGGTGACAGAACTGAACGACCAAAATAAATTTGTCAAAAACTAAGAAGAGTGAGTAGTTTAAGATGCAATAGCCAACTGTAAACCCATTTTGCATGTGTATAATGTAAATAATCTCAGCAGATCCATGTACTGTATGTAATTACCTAGGCAAACCTACTTTTCTGGTGAGGATCTACATTTCGAGAGGTTTTTTGTCTCACTGATCCATTCTCGGATGGTTGACAGAGTTTTCCTTCAGCCTTACCCCAAAGCCGAAGTGGATTTTGTCACTGGGATCTTAGGGGATTCCTAGTGTTCTAGATCGAGTCTATGTAAAAGTGATTTGGGAATAATCCTAACCATTTAGTTAGGTTATTTTATTACAAATTGCTTGGTCTGCTGGATTATATTTGTGTCGCAAAATTAGGTAGTCTGTGAGGGTCTTTTGCAAATGGGTTTTCCCCCTTGAGATGTATAAAATGTGAAATCATGATGTAAAGTGTCTTTAGGGTTGGAAAAAAGATTTATCCCCTCACAGGCTAATTAATTAAATTTTCTAGCTAAAATTAATTAAAATCCTAAGCCAGAAATTTAATTAATTCTAGGTCCCAGGAAAATTTAAATTCTCCGAAGGCAAAATTCATCCGTCCTTAAAAAATAAATTTTAAGTGGTCCAGGGACTAAGGTAAATTATTTATTTTGCTAAATTTTAAGCCTTTGGTCCATGGGTTCAAGTCAAAGTAAAATTTTTGAGGAAATTAATTCTAAAATATAATTTTTGAATTAATTAAAATTCATTTAATTGAAAAATCTAAATTTCCTCAAGAATATAAAATTTTGATAGATGAGATTAAAATAAATTTTAATCCTCATCAACGATCGAGATTGCTTTGACGAGGATCACTTGAAATAGTTGTTGGAGGATTTATCATTAAATAGGAGGTCCATTGTCAGTGAATTCATCCAATCTATCGATCATGTACTAAGCGAAAAGATATCTTGTAATCTTTTTATGAGCAATAAAGAAAGACTTTGGGGTTAATTTCTGTTGGTGTTACTCTTTGTGGAAATATTGTAAGATGTGTCATTTTCATGCATAGATTTCTTTTTTTAGCCATTGATGATAGCTTTTCTGAAGAGTTATTTTAGTACAGGTATTTTTCTCAGTCGTTGGGGTTTGAATGATAATTTAAGTTTTGAATATAATAGCAGGTATCTCTACTTATCTGAATTTTATTATTGTTTTCTCACAATATGTTGATGGTTGAATTGAGTTTTGCAGGAAAGTCTTGATTTTTAGATCATCGGGCGTCGAGGAAGTTCTTGGTTGAACCAACCAACTCCCGATCCATGTTTTCTGAAGAGCCCAACTTAATTTGATCCCAATCTTATCATAAGATATTTTTTAATGGGTGATGCATGAAGGGTTTTGAGCTCAGTACTCCTCTAAAAAATTAAAAAAAATTAAAAAATTCAGTGCTAAATCGATAGATCTGGCTATTGAGAGCCTCAGATTATCACATCTGGGAGTGGAGTTGGACTCACACTCCCTAGATCTGATAGATCTGCCATTCATGTACATAGATCTGTAATTATTTTCAGTTTCCTGACTTGGGTTTTCTCGGTTTTATTTTTTGGGTTATTGTATATATCATTTGGGCGTTTCTTGTTGTCTTGCAGTTGTAGATCTAAAAAGAAGAAAATTGTGTAGAGTCTGGATCTAGGCACTGGAGGGTAAGATATGGATCTATGGGGTTCATTAAAATCGTTTTCCATGGGTATTATTCAGACATTTTGCAGTCCAAGGTTTTAAATTTAAAACATTTTAATCTAGAAATAATTTGAGTAGGGTTTCACTGGTAAATCTTAAGAAGAGGTATAAGATCTTAATCTGGAAATTTCTCGTCAGTTCTTGGGCTGCAGTTTCTCTGTTGCCTGGTTTTTCTAAGCAGAAATTTTCGAACTTGTTTTCACTGTCGTTTTCTGGAAAATTTCAAAATTATTTTTATTGTCTGAGTTTGGGTTTTTTCTTTAAAAAATTTTAAGATCTGGAAAATCTTGGGTTTCTTCTTACATTTTTTCTTCTGTCTATCCTCCCAGTAGTGACCCTCTAAACCCTTTATTGCTGCCATAGCTTGTCTTCCACTCAGATCCATGATTTATCCTCCTCCTGCAAGCAAATCTGCTAAACCTCGCCCTTTGCCTGAAAATCCCCACGCTGCCAAAACATCGCTCCATCTCATCACTCGATAGTTCTCCATCGTTGCCATACTCCATCAAATGCCACGCACCTACACCTCCATCCTTCATGCCTTTTACCTACTGCATGTACTCTCGCAGCCTCATTTCATTGCCTCCTTCTGCATCCCTGTGTCCTCCTTGTGATTCTTCATCCGCTGCTCCAAACCCTCTCCTGCGGCCATCTGCTCCTCACATTTATTTCTTCCGCACACCTCCACACAGTTCACATACAAAAAAAAAATCAATTTTGTTTTATTATGTATAGGTTAAGTTAGGGTTAGTTTCATTCTATTCATCCTTTTCTTTTTGTATTCGTATGTATTAGTTTAGAGTTTGTGTAATATTTTTATTTTATTTTCATTGATCTTTTGATGTGGTTTTATTTTTCGATTTTCATCTCCTTTTTTCTTCAATTGTGCGTTATTTTAGGTCACTTCTTTTTATTTATTTGACTAGGTCTAGGTTGGTTAATGATTCAAATTTTCTTTGGTTGTGCTTTGTCCATAACATCTCAAAAAAAAATTAAAAAAAAATTGATCTTTTTTTTTTTTTTATGTTTTATTTTGATTTTGGTTTTCATTTTTATTTACCTTTAAAAAATCTAAAAACATTAAAAAAATTCTAAACATTTAAAAATCCAAAAAAAAAATTAAAATGCTCAAAATTAAAAAAGAAAAAAATCTATAAGAATTCTAAAAATCTAAAAAAAAAATTAGGAATTGAATTAAAAGAAATAAATTAAAGGGATTTGCTCTCACGTTAAAATTCTTTATGTGGCCTATGGTCCATTAAAATTTTAGTTTATTTAACCCTCTCATTTAGTTCAATTTATTTATTTATCACATTGAAGTTATTGCCTAAGGAATAATTAAAATTTAAACCTAAAGTTCCTTAGTATTATTTGGTGATTAAATGCATTTTTTATATTTCTCTATGGTTAAGATGCTATAAATGTTTTAAATCATACTGGAGAAAGTCAATTGAATCTAGATCTTAGCAATTAATGAAAATCATTTTAAATCTTGAATCTCTTGCATGCTAAAGTTTTGGGCATTTACATTAATTGTTTATGATCGTCCCTTTGCCACATCTATAATTGTTTTCTGGATGACTTGTTATTACTTAGTCTATGGTTAATTCAATATAAAAGGCACTGGTCTGTAGCCATTTATATCTTTTAATTGTGTCTTATCTTAATCCGTCTATCGTAATTGACTGAGGCTTGCTTTAAATTCATTAAGTTGTTCATTATTAAAATCTCCTAGAGCCCGTGTTCCATAGGCTTTCTCATCAATTTACCTTAGGGACTACCCCCTTAACTTGGCTAGGAGAGAGTTTAAACGAAGTGAGTAAGGATCAAGAGTTACAACCCTTACTTTGAATGTTGTCGTGGTGCCTAGAAAATTTGTGCAACAACAACCAACAACTTTGAAAGTGGAGGAGAAAGAATTCTCAAGAAAAGGTTCTACTGCAGAGAACATAGAGAAGAGAAAAACCAGGAGGATGGACTGGTATGGGTGGCAATTAGCATACTTGTTATAGAGAAAATAAGGGCTTGTTGCATCTCACTAGTAGACAAGGAGAGTTCACAAGAGGAAGAGATGAAGACGACTTTTAGTAGTCAAAGCAAAGGTTCAGAGAAAAGTCACAAGAAGAAGAAGAAAAGTGCTAAAGAGATTGGAATCAAAGGAATGAGTGTGATGAAGAATTTGATAAGGAAATGGTTGTGTTAAGAGAAGAACTAATTCATGTCAAATAGTTAATACAAGAAAGTCAAGATGATTAGATTTATGGTTCTATAATGAGAAATCAAGACGAGGAATGGTGTTGATTTAAAGAACAAGAAGGTTTGCAACAACAAAGGGATGACAACAACAAGAAGAATTCTGCAGCGGGAGTTGTGTTTTGAAGTGATGAATGAACAAGGAGGTAATGATATTTTATTTTAAGTTAATTGAGGATTAATTTCTGATTACAAGTAGAAGTGATGAATGTTTGTAATTAAGGATGATGGAAACGAGCCTTGTAGTAGAAAGTGAGGAAGAACAAAAAAATTCTCAGAGGAAGAAGGTGAATAAATTGCATACAAAAGCAAGAAGACTAGAAAATGCTTAGATGAATATTCTAGAGGAAGGAGTTAATAAAAAATACTAGGGGAATACTAGGCATGGAAGATCTTAGTATGGTATTTACAAATAGGTTGATGGAGTCAACTGGCTACAATGGCTTGTGTGCAGTTCACCGTGAGTAGGGATAAGCTCATGGAAGAAGGAAATTTTTGACTACTGAGAGCCATAATAAAGGTTCAGAGAGAATTCACGGTAGATCAAGTGAGGACAAACATGATAGAAAATTAGTTGAATTCAAATTATAGCTAGAGATGATGAGAGGACTGCTACAGAAAAGTGAGGAAGACTAGTGTTACAGAAAAATTCTATGAAAGAAAGTGAAATGGAATTTGTCACAGGTGAAGCTGAGACATAAGATAGATTCTCAGTTATAGGAAAATATCAAGGGAGTTGACTTGTAGCCATGGAATAACAAGTTAAGAGTGATGAACACATCTGATGAAGTAGACTAAGATTTTATGAGAAACTTAGAGATAGAAAATTTCATCCAAAGACTGAATTAGAACATGAAATTGACAAAAGAAAAGTATAAAGGTATAGTTGGCTGTATCAAGAGACAACCTATGATTCTGTGGAAATTTTTTAGCAATGTGTTAGCAATTTTGAACAACTCGATATCAAGTAAGGTTCAAATTTCGTAGAAAATGCAATACAAGGTGATTAAAGATTTGGTAATATTTTAAAGTCTCATTGTGTAGGTGATCGTAGAGGAAGGTGACAATATTTTCATTAGCCTAGAGCAATAATACTCAAATGGTTCCAAAGAAGAGAACCAAGAAGATTCCAAAATCCAAACATCAAGAGAAAGTTTTGTGAGGTATCATGTAGCAGGGTGGAGGCTTGTTATTGCAGAGGCATGTTACAACCCACGAGTTGAAGTTGATACAAGAAGACTAGATGCATAGGACCTATGTTGGGTGCTAAAAGGTGTCTTTTAAAACTCCTAATTGCCTCACATTAATTATCAACCTAGGTAAGTCTTTTTATTCCAAGAGTGTACACAATATGTGCAAGCTATAAATCTAGAGAGTAATGCTTTAAAATAAGTTATTAAATTCAATACAAGAGTAAATGGATGCAATCATAAATCTCAAGCTTGTAACTTTAAAGGAAATAATTCATCTAAGCATCATGACTCAATCTCAAAAAAAACTGTAATTCAATCTTAATCAACCAAATTCAAATGATAATCAACCGAGAGCACCATAGCATTAACTGAGCTCTTTCAGCTGGACTTAAACTACTAGATAGAAGGAAAAAATTTAATCAATCACGCTCTATTCTGTAATTAACTAGAAATGATTCTTTAACTGATAACTAATTCAATCCATGATATGAATTAAATAAAACCAACTAGGATTGTGCATTAATGAAATGAATACCAAAAATCTGAATTAATGAAAATAAATCAACTAAAAAACTATAAAGTAGAATAAACTTGCAGGAAACGAAAAATGCATAAAACAAGGAACAACAGTAAGTTCCACCAGAGACTAGGCCCTAGCCACTAGCAAACACTGCTTAGCTATTTCAGAATATCCGAATGAACAACAACGCAAGTTGTATATTAATCATCAAAGTCACTTGTCATTACAATACAATCTTGTTCTTCAGAATCACACTTCTGTAAATTAAAATTACAATCCAAGTAAAAGATGAGAGATCCCTCTTCAGTCTTCCCTTTTATAGTAAAAAGGAAAAAGATAAATGTGATCCCTCAGGATTAGGAGATCCTGATGGATTCACAACTAAATGCTATCTTCAGACAATTCTTCTATCTTGCGTTAATCTTCTTGACTCGTTTCTTGGTTCGACAACACACAACTCGTCTCATTTTCCTTGATTAGCTTTCGCTGTTCTGACTTTGGAATAACAACTGTTCCTTCTACTGTTTTTCTACATAAAAAGTAACGAGAGTTAGTTTGGTCAGTCAAATCATATCAAGAGCAGTTTTATTCATTCCTTATCAAAATCCTATCAATATGTTATTATATCATGGCACAAAATGGATAATAAAGGAGGAAAAAGACAATAATCAAGAGTAAATACATACCTATTGTAAAGCTCAACATACTCCCATGCTTACCTTTTTTCATGTCCTCATGACAAATAAATAGTTCCTATGTAATGTAGTTAAGGAGTAGGCTGGAGAAAAGGTTTCTTTATCAGGCCTGAAACCGTGATTTTGTGCCAAATTTGCAAAGGCTGTCTATTCGTGTCCTTTAGGTAACTCATAGTCAAACCGATACCCTTTAGGAGGATACCAAATAATGGGACATCTAAATCAACATCCCAACCAATAAGGCCCTTCCCTCAAAATAAGATTGTTGTATGTGATTAACCGGCTTATAGTAGCTTTGAAGTTCCCATAATGAAATGGTTTTATTTCCTTAACACTATTAGTTGAGACCATCCATATCCATTTGGATGCACTCAAGGATCTTTCCAGGATGGAGAGGAGATATGTTGTTCCTTTCTGTACAATTTCCTTATGTATGGGCCCTAAAATTTGAATCACGCCTTCTTGTGTCATCAACCTTTTATGTTTAGAAAACAGTTGCAAAGGGTGAGTAGGCTTACTCCTTACCTAGAGATCCAACCTGTGTTCCTATCTTTGGAATGAATTATACGCCTTAAACCACTTAAGTTGATTAACTGCAAAAGAGATAAAAGCCTGGAATTGAATATCTCCAACAAAAGGGCTAGGGTTCTTATCCACTTCTTCTTCTAATATGAAATTATGCAGATAAAATTCGCAAAGAAGCCTTTGTACTTTTTCCCCATGTTCCTTGCAACAACTTATAAAATCTTCAGTTGTCTTTAATTCGATTAGCTTGCTAGCTCTAACGGATTTAATCTTTAACAATAAGTACCGTTCTAATAAGAATAGGGCATAATCTGTGGTCGGAGGCCTACATGTCAAGACATCTGAATATAGCAAACAAATGGTGTCTATCTGATTCTCGACTCTATCAAGCTTGGTATTCACCTTCTTCAACTTTTCTTCTTCCTATCTAAATCTGTCAAAAGTCCCATTCTCAGTTATGGTTAATTCCCTAAACTGTTTCTGCAACTCTTGATATTTTTGCAGAGGGATTGTCTCTTGTTCACATTGTTCTAGAGCAAGATGGGCTTGCATCAGTTCTTCCTATAGTATTAGGAGAATAGGATCTTTGCTTGACAGGATATCCTTGGCTTGTTCTTCTATTTGAGTGCCTGTGCTATGAGAGGATATTTCCTCAGTCTTTACTTCCTTATTGTGGGAGGACCAACCCTCCATTTGAGCGGCTGCATCCACTAAGTCCGCATGCAAATTTTCCTGGGTGGCTATTGTTTGAGTAGGATTGAGTTCGATTTGGGTTTTTTTTTACCAACCCTTACATATTTCTGTTTGCGTAGCCATAGAGACTACCTTAGGAGTAGTTTTCTGGGCTTTGCCGTTTGCAATTTCTTTAATCTTCCGATGTAGCCTTTTAACTGTCTTTTGAAGCTTTTGGTATTTTTGTCTCAACTTCTTTAGTTTTTCTCCAGCTACTCACCTCTTTCGAGGAGCATCTTTTACACTAACAGGCTTGTCAATAGCTTCTGTATCTAAATATTCCTGTTGTTTATCATGGTTGTGTTCCAATAGAACTGTGTCACCAGACTGGTTGTTTGATTCATGAATAACTTCTGTGTCTGCTTCCTTTTCCTAGTCTGTAGCTTCTGAAGAAGGCAGAATTTCTATATGCCCAGAATCTTTTGGGGATTGAGCTCCTATTAGGTTAGGATCAAGTGATCCTCCAGGATGCATGTATGCATTTACATTTTCCACGACCTGAGCCATCCTTATCTGAAAATCTTGCGAAATATCATTTTCAGGGCTCATGGTTGATGTTTGAGGAGGTTCTTCTTCATTTTCCAGTTCATCATCAAAGTGTTGTGCTCTTTCTTGCTCTGAATCCGGTCTCTTGTTCTGAATTTGCCTCCTCCCCTGGTTCTGATTCTTAATGACATCCTTCCCCTTGTTCAAGTTTTTCCTCTGGTTCCGACTCAGAGTCCTGTCTACTAATTGGTCTGGATGGTTCCGCAGGTTTTTTGCCACTATCTTGTGGATTTACAAACATTCTTTGGGCTAGATGTAACCTTGCAGACCACCTGTGCTTATGGGGTTCAATGTTTGAGCGGGTAGTCCTTTTCCTTTTTGGAACAGGGCTCTGCTGGCTTATCTCCAAAATTACATGATTTTGGATTACAAGGTTTTGACTAATCTCCAGGGGCACTATGAGACCATCCCAAGTTAAGCTTTTTTGAACAAGGTTATGGTTAAAAATTAGTCTAATCAATCCATGGCAGCTAACTACGGTTTCAGGGTGCCTAGCCCATCTTATTCTGTCAGTGGTATCATGTGGCAATGAATTCAAGAAAGATGGCAAATTAACAGTGATCTTTAGTTTTAAAACTACTAAAAGTTTGAGTTGTCATGGTCTTACCACGTCTCGTCATCCATCATAGGTAATGTACCTCTAGACAACACTTGCCAACTCATGCCATGGTTCTGCCAGAGAAGATGGTTGTATGCCCTTGCCTTTCTTGGTTAATTCCTCGTCTGCATCTCTGAAAATGTCCACCGCGTCTTGCAACATTATGTGTTTTTTTTGCCATGTAGTTCCTTCCACCGGTAGCCCAGATACTTCAGCTATTACAACATCTGATACTGTGATTCTTCTACCTCTCACTAGGGATTTCCCATTCTGTAGATGCTATAGAAATTCAATAGCGATTTCCTCACTAGGGGGTTGAAATCTTGTGAAATATGATATCCACCCTGCGCGGACCAGAATTTCCCTGGCTCTGTCGGAGACTTCCAGCACTAAAGGTTCTCGGCGCACTGTCTTACCACCCATAATGCTTGAGTTCTTCCTACTATTGCAAAGGATTAGTGCAATGGAGAAAACACAGCAACATACATCAACAGAGAGATAGAACAACAAGTAAGTTGTAACAGCTAAGTTTTCCAATGTTAAACGATATTTCTATGAGAATTCATTAATTCGAGGACTATTATTTTGCCACATGCCGCATGATCATAGAGTACCATATCAACCTATGAAATCCAATAAAATAGTTATAATGCATGCACAAGTGTAATGGAGGTCCCCTCCCTCCTTCAAGATGAGAGGTCGCCTACGACCGAATGGATGGGGAATGCTGTTCTGACGGCAACGTACAAGGGTGAAAGATATGGCATTAATATGAGACAGAGTACGTATATTAATGAGAGGACTGTAAAAGGTATGGATATAATGAAAGCGAGGTGTGTAATGATGGTTATTTTTAAGAGACAAGATGCTTTGGTTAATTTGATAGGTTATGTAGTAAGGAAAAAGGACAACAATATAGAAGAAAACGATGCTTTGCTGATGATATTCCGACTGAAAGTGATATGATTGATTAAAAATATTAGCTCATGCATAAAGGTTCAAGGTAGGGAGAAATTAAGGAAATAATTTTTTTGATAAAAAGAAAAGTAAGAAGAGGGTATTATAATAATTATTGATGTTGAAAATAGAACTTTAATACCATAAGCAGAGTTTCTATTGCCAATGGACGTCCATAGCCTCGACAGATTTTCTTTTTAACCCATATGAGCCAGGATCCTCAATTTATAGTTGGAGAATTCCATTGTTGTCTCTACAGAAGAGATCAGTGTGCTGGCAAGGTAACCAGATGACCACACTACCATTCACTGTGAAGTAGAAAAAGCGATCAGGCCGGATCATGATGAGACCTCCTGTTCCAAGGATATTTTAGCCATCCATTGGATCATAACCCTGGTGTGATGGCCATAGTGGGAATGTCACATTGCTACATCCTTATGAACATGGTAGGCTGGCTCTTAATGAGACACCCTATCCTCTATCTGTAGGCAACATTTGTTGTTATTACACATTTTTATAATAAATAGAGGGAGGCTCAGTACTCCTTAAGAGCAGGGGTGGTGGAAGAAGTTGAACATATGAATAGAAAAAAATATACCCATAATCTCACATATAATAGACAGAGACGATTATAATAAGGAGGGGTGGAACCAACATGGTAAAGATGATCAATCAATATCATATACAACAAAAATCAATACTGTAATGTAATATATAAATAATTTTGTCCCTCCTTTAAAAAAAAAAAATCTATCATCAAGAAGCTGTCATGTTAAAGATCATAACGTTAAGGTTATTCACCTACTTCAATAGAATCCATAATTCTTGTCCTCATAAAAGTATTGTACTTCATGCCATGAAAGGGAATCAGAAAAAGGGGGCTGAGATGAGCTAGGAATAATCCTGCAAGTGCTATTCAACATCACAATAATGCAAGGAAAAGGGTGTTGTTTAGAAAACACACGACTTCAAGAAGAAAAAATGTTGTTCCAAAGAAGGAACAACAAAACACTCTAAAAAAAGGGGTATTTGAACAACAAACAACAAAAAGTGTTGTTCCAAATTGGAACAACAAACATGCAAGTGTTGTTCCGAAGTGGGAACAAAAAAAAAAAGTGTTGTTCCGAAGTGGGAATAACAAAAACAAAAAGTGTTGTTCTGAAGTGGGAACAAAAAAAATGAAAAGTGTTGTTCTGAAGTGGGAACAACAAAAACGAAAAGTGTTGTTCAGAAGTGGGAACAACAAAAACAAAAAGTGTTTTTCTGAAGCGGGAACAACAAAAACAAAAAGTGTTGTTCAGAAGTGGGAACAACAAAAACGAAAAGTGTTATTCCAAAGTGGGAACAACAAAAACGAAAAATGTTGTTCCGAAGTGGGAACAACAAAAACGAAAAGTGTTGTTTTGAAGTGGGAACAAAAGAAATGAAAAGTTCTATTCCGAAGCAGGAACAACAAAAACAAAAAGTGTTGTTCCGAAGTGGGAACAACAAAAACGAAAAGTGTTGTTCTGAATTGTCAACAACAAAAACAAAAAGTATTGTTTCGAAGTAGGAACAACAAAAACGAAAAGTGCTGTTCCGAAGTGGAAACATCAAAAACAGAAAGTGTTGTTCCGAAGTTGGAACATCAAAAACGAAAAGTGTTGTTCCGAAGTGGGAACAACAAAAATGAAAAGTGTTTTTCCGAAGAGGGAACAACAAAAATGAAAAGTGTTGTTCCGGAGTGGGAACAACAAAAACAATAAGTGTTGTTGTGAAGTGGGAACAACAAAAACAAAAAGTGGAGTTCTGAAGTGGGAACAACAAAAACAAAAGTGTTGTTCCGAAGTGGGAACCACAAAAATGAAAAGTGTTGTTCTGAAGTGGGAACAACAAAACCGAAAAGTGTTGTTCCAAAGTGGGAACAACAAAAGTGAAAAGTGTTGTTCCAAAGTGGGAACAGTAAAAATGAAAATTGTTGTTCCGAAGTGGGAACAACAAAAATGAAAAGTGTTGTTCCGAAGTGTGAACAAAAAAAACAAAAAGTGTTGTTCCGAAGTGGGAACAACAAAAAAAAAAAGTGTTGTTTCGAAGCTGGAACAACAAAAACAAAAAGTGCTATTCTAAAGTGGGAACAACAAAAACAAAAAGTGTTGTTCTGAAATGGGAACAGAAAAAACAGAAAATGTTGTTCCAAAGTGGGAACAACAAAAATGAACAGTGTTGTTCTGAAGTGGGAACAACAAAAACAAAAAGTGTTGTTCCGAAGTGGGAACAACAAAAACAAAAAGTGTTGTTTCGAAGTGGGAACAGCAAAAACAAAAAGTGTTGTTTCGAAGTGGGAACAAAAAAAACAAATAGTGTTGTTTCGAAGTGAGAACATCAAAAACAAAAAGTGTTGTTTCGAAATGGGAACAGAAAAAACAAAAAGTGTTGTTCTGAAGTGGGGATAGCAAAAAAGAAAAGTGTTGTTCCAAAGTGGGAACAAAAAAAGCAAAGATTGTTGTTCCGAAGTGGGAACAACAAAAATGAAAAGTGTTGTTCCAAAGTGGTAAAAACAAAAATGAAAAGTGTTGTTCCAAAGTGGGAACAGAAAAAATGAAAAGTGTTGTTGTGAAGTGGGAACAACAAAAACAAAAAGTGTTGTTCCGAAGTGGGAACAAAAAAAACAAAAAGTGTTGTTACGAAGTGGGAACAACCAAAACGAAAAGTGTTGTTCCGAAGTGGGAACAACAAAAAAAAACTTAAAACCCATAAAATCAAATCAACAATCATATTTATAGTTTTTACAAAAAGAAATAACTTTTTACAACAATGAACCTGCCGAAGGATTGCCTACTGCAGCTAGAATTTGCATGGTGGAGTCCTTGCATATTTGTTGTTAAAAGGATTCTCTTGTAAGTTGTTTTTGGTAGAGGCACACCCAATGCCCATTTGCTTTGAAGGAAATACCAGACCCATCAATGGTAGCCAATGTAAGAGTGCCATTGTCATGTACTTCCTTTATTTTATAAGGGCCTAACCATCTAGTCTGGAGTTTACCGGGGAAGTCTTAAAACCTGGAATCGTAAAAAAGTGCCCAGTTGCCCTAATGAAATGTCTTTTTCTTAATTAGGGAATTGTGCCACTTGGCTCTTTTTTGTTGAATGAGTGCAGTATGATGTAGAGCCAATAGCCAAATTTCATCTAATTCATTTACTTGTTGTAGTCTATTAATATAGGCTTTAGTTAAATCTAGTCCCACTTCCTTGGCTATCCTTAGTGTTTGTATCTCAGATTCTATGGGGAAAATGGGTTCCCTACCAAATACTAGCTGATATGGAGAGTATCTAGTTGTGTTCCTCCAAGTCGTGTGATATGCCCACAAGGTCTCTAGCAGTCGAGTCACCCAGTCTCATCTGTGCGATGAGACTGTCTTCATTAGAATAGCTTCAATTACTTTGTTGGTACTCTCCACCTGCCCGTTTGCCTGCAGGTGATACGGAGAGGTAATTCTGTAGATAATGTAATGATTCTTCACTGTAGCAGCAATCTTGTGGCCTACAAATTATGGCCCCCATCAACAATTACTTCTTTGGGTAAGCCATATCACACAAAAATTTCGAAAAGAAAATTATTCACTGTTTCCTTTGTTGCTCTTGGTAATGCTACTGCCTCCACCAATTTAGTCATGTATTCTATTGCAACCAATATATATGATTTCTGATTGGATGGTGGGTTGATCGGCCCGACAAAATCTAATGCCCATCGCTTAAAGGAAACTATCACCAGCTGTGGATGTAGGGGCATTTGGAATTTAATTAGATTGGCTAGGGCGGCCCATCCTTTGGCAACTATCATATGCTTGGACAATTTTTTTATCATCCTTAAAAATCGTGGGCTAGTAGTAGCCCATTTGAAAAATTTTATGTCCAGTTCTGCGGTCTGCAAAATTTCCATCGCAAGGTCCATCGTGGCAAGCTTTTAAGATATCATAAATTTCGTCTTCCCTGATACACCTGCAGATGTGCATATCGGCCCCTGTGTGAAAAAGGTATCCTCCAATCCAGGAGAACCGAGTGCTGCGCTGTACTATTAATTTCCTTTCTCTGGGTGTCAAATGTTTGGGTAATTTTCCCACTACTAAATAATTCGCCACATCTGCGTACCATGGTGTTTTTACAGCCACAACAAACAGGTTTTCATCCGGGAATTGGTCTTCTACTACCATTACATCGTCTTTTCTTAGCACTTTGGAGAGGAAATCTACCACAAGGTTTTCCCTCCCTGGTCGATCCTTTATAGTTATGTCAAATTCCTGCAAAATTAGTAACCATCGTGTCATTCTTCCATTCGTAATTGGTTAATTAGCTAAATATTTGATAACAGAGTGATCAGTATACAGAACTACAGGGTATCCAATTATATAATGTCTGAATTTGTTAATAGCATAAATAACAACTAGAAAATCGTTCTCTATTACTGTGTAATTCAACTCAGCAGGAGTTAAGTTTTTGCTAATGTAATATATAGCATAGGGTTTCTTGTCTTCTTCTTGGCCAAGAAATGCTCCAATGGCTGAATCTGACGCGTCCGATGAAATCTGGAATGATATATCCCAATTCAGGCCTCATAATACTGGTGTTGTTGATAGTAGCTGTTTCAACTCTGTAAAGGCAATGTCACATTTCTCAGTCCATATAAAATCAACATTTCCTATTAAGGCACATAATGGTGCATCAATCTATGAGAAGTTATTTATAAATCTATGATAATATACTGCAAATCCCAAAAAACTACGTACCTCTGTTTGGGTGCAGGGAGTAGCTAATGAGAGGATTACCTGTATTTTTGCTAGATCTACCTGAATTGTAGTTGCTGAAATGAAATGACCAAGGATTAGGTCGTCTGTCATCATCATATGGCACTTCTCGTGGCTTAAGCATAGCCTAGTAGTGATACACTGCTCGAGGATTTTCTCCAATGTTTATAATGCCTGTTCAAAGTCATCTCCATAGGGTGTGAAATCGTCCATGTTAACTTCCAATCCTTCATTTATCAAATCTGCAAAAATACTGAGTGCGGATCTTTGGAATGTAGCAAGTGCGTTTCACAATCCAAAAGGTAATACCCTGTAAGAAAATGTTCCCCACGGGTAGGTAAAAGTAGTTTTATCGTGGTCTTTAGGGGCAATCTCTATTTGGTTGTAGCCACTGAAGCCATCCAGGAAAGAGAAGAATTTCTTCCCTGCTAGTGTATCTAGGACTTGATCGATGAGTGGAAAGGGGAAATGGTCTTTTTGCATTGCCTTGTTGAGTTCTCTGTAGTCAATGCATATCCACCATTTCCCATTATTTTTGGGGGCCACTACTAATGGAGAAACCCATTTACTGTTAGATATAGGATAGATAAAATTCACATCTAATAGTTTTTGAAATTCTTCTTTAATAATATCCTTTAGGTGAGGATTTAATCTAAGCTTAGGTTGTCGAATGGGTCTTGCATCTTTTTTAGTGTAAATGTGGTGCATACATAGCTGAGGGTCAATCCCTTTCATGTCTGGGTAATCCCAAGCAAAAGCCCCTTTATATTTCCTAAGGACTTGAATAAGTTTCTGTTGCTGGTCATCACTCAAATTACTGTTAATGTTCAGGATCTTCCCTAGCTCGATTTCAATAGGTTTGCTATTATAGACAGTGGTTGTTGGTATTGGTTGGTCATTGATATCTCTCAGGGAATCTTCTTCAATTTCATTGTCAAGGACTGCTTTAATCATGTGACATTTCAAACTAGACACTGTAGCAGGATGATTGATAAAATTATTAATGACATCGTCTTCTATTTGGTTTTTAAATTCAAGGGCGTCTGCCATAGTCAATGGTTACCGAATATTTTCTGTTAAATATGTTACATGTTGCTTCCTAGTTTTTACAATGGTTAGGCTTGGCTGAGCAAGAGGGTATAAGGCTAGATTCTTCACATCATTCCCTCTAGTTATGGTCATACTACCTGTTCGGTAGCTGATATAAGCATCAACGGTTGCTAGCCAAGGCCTTCCTAAAATTAAGGGATGTCCATCTAGCCGGTTCCTAGGGTTAATAATCAAAAAATCTGCCAAATATTCCCAAGTGTCTACAGAAACCATCACATCTGGTAATGTTCCTTCTGGCCTAATGACTGAACATTCAGCAAGTTTCAGCAAGGTAGTTGTTGGTTCCAAGGCTGTGATGCCAAGCATTTCACAAGTTGTTGTTGTGAGAATGTTAATGGCTACCCTTAAATCAACTAAAGCATTGGGAAAAGAGCGGTCATTTATCTATACTGTGACAATGGGGTTTCCCGGGTCTTCATATTTTACAGGTGTCTCTTTGCCTAGTAATAAATCAGGCAAAGTCCTGACAACATGGAAAGTTGGGGTTATTTTTGTTTGCCTCACAGACTTCTTTATACACAATTATTTAATAGTTTTGGCATATATTGGAATGTCTTGAATAGCCTGGAGGAGGGGTATTTTTATACAGATATTCTTGAGTTCACCCAGAAGATCAAAGTCGGGGTGTTCAATTGGGCGCGGTATCATCAGTCTTTCTGGGAATGGTGGGAAAGTAGTTATGATCTCTTCGGGAGACTTCTGTCCAACTGTATCTTCCCCTCGTTGATCATCTACAGTCAAAGGTCTATTTGGGTGTGGTTCTTTAGGTTGCAGATTTTTATCCTCGTGTGGAGTGATTATACGTCCAGATCTTAACTTGAGTTCATTACACTCTCTCAACTCAGCTTCAGGGTCTAGACCCTCAATGATTTGTACTGACTGGATTGGTCTGTTGTTGGGATTTGGGTTGGGTTAGGCTAGGAGTTGCGATCGTATATTAGATTGAGGATTCTGCTGCAATGTGTAATGTGCTGGTTAAGTTGGTTGAGATAGAGAAACTATCCCCATAGGCTGGTTCATGGATCTTTGTGAGTTTGATTGCCAGTTCTGATTTTGTGAGGTGGAAGGGGACCATTGAGGTGAATAGGGATATTTCTGCCAGAATGGTGGAGGGTAAGAGGGATTTGGCCAATTGTTGTTTTGATTTGACTGGTTCGGCCATGGTGGCATAGAAAATGTTTGAGGTGGCCAAGTAGAGAAAGGTGGCTGGTTCTACCATGCTGCCCCTAATATTGCTAAGAATTATATTGCGAGGGAGGAAAGAATGAAGATGGATCAGTAGGCATACCTGTCTAACGTGCTTGCCATTGACGACGCTGGTTTAGTAGATATACTAGTAGATATACTTCTTCCGCTTCCTTGAATACTGCTTTTAATACTGGGAGCAATGGGAAACTTTCCGTGGAATTCTCCTTAATGCATATGGTGCATGATTGTATCATATATAGCTGGAATTCTTTATGACTGTGTTTCTTTTTGCAATAGGGGCAGAAAATAGCCAGGTTCCATTCTGCTTCAACCTGCCTTCGTTTAGCTTGCATGATATCCGATTGTGTTGTCAGGGTCCCCAGGATATCAGTCTTGAAATCTTCCAATAGATTGTCGATTTCGACTCTTTTAATGCTTCCTCCTGAGGCTTTGCTATCTCTGGTGATCGCATCGTGTCTGGCTAGTTTCAACCTTGTACTACCCTTGGAGCACCTGATGCACAAGTCTATAATATTGTCATAATCTTCTTGATAAATATCACCCTTACCCATTATATTCAGTGTTTCTACCCATTGGTCTTTCATACCTTTAATCATTGTGGTTTTTAGAACATTATCAGGCAGATTTGCATAAGGAGATCTCTACAGATTATATTGGAAACACTGCACATATTCTTCCAGAGTCTCGTTAGGCTTAGCTACCATTTGAAAGATTTCATCTTTTAGTTCTCTAGTTCGGCAATAATCTTGGTATTTTTTAAGGAACGATGTTTTCATATGTTCCCAATCATTGATGGTACCTCCACCAAGTCCCATAAACCAACACAAGGTTGCTCCCTTCAAAGTAGAGGATAACAATTTCAGCTTCTAGGGGTCAGTGGTGTAATCATAACCCCTACATAGGACATCAAATTCGAAAAGGAATGCATCAGGGTCTTCTGAAGTTAGCCCATGAAAGGTAGAAATATTCTGTAATGGGATAGCTTTCATGGGGGCATTGACAACTGTGCCCATAATAGGGTATTGTAACGTAGAGGTCTCGGGTTGTCGTTGATTATTGGCCATTCGGTCAAAAATATGCCAATATTCTTCAGGGATCTTTGGAGCTGGAGAGTTGTTCCTAGGATGTTAAGAAGAGACTGGAATGATTTTAACAGCGCTACCTCGATCCAGAACATTGGGTGTCCTTTGTTCAATCACTACTTCAGGAGATCTAGGTTCTGATGATTTAATTTTAGGATTACCTATTTCTCCTTCTCCTTCACAGAGGTTGCAAGACTTCCCTTCTTGTGAAGGGCGTGGTTGTGAATTTTCAATATCTTGAAAACTCTGTTCAGACCCTTCAGTCTTACTGTGAATCTCAGTGTTAGCTATAGATGGTGATCTTTTGGCCTGAAGGGAAACAATAGGGTGTCTGGTAGCAATAGCTTAGGGTCCTACTCATGACTGAGACTCAACTTTTCTTATGATTTCGTAAATAAAGGTTGATCGTCCAAGGGTCACTGGTCCCTTAGAATTTTCAGGTTTGGGGGGAGGAATTATATCTTTTTCTGGTCTTTTCTTCTTAGTCATTCATAGAAAAATACAAACGTTCATTTCTATCTTAAATTCCTACGCAATCCTAGTAGAAAGCGGGCGGAGGAGAGAGCATTTTACTCACTCATTATGCAGGTTCTTACCTCTTGTTTTTAATACCCAATTCACTCTCAGCAGACAAACATCACTCTTTGTAAAATGGCAACACTCTCCCCGACAATGACGCCAAAATTTTGGGTGCTAAAAGGTGTCTTTTAAAACTCCTAATTGCGTCACATTAATTATCAACCTGGGTAAGTCTTTTTATTCCAAGAGTGTACACAATATGTGCAAGCTATAAATCTAGAGAGTAATGCTTTAAAATAAGTTATTAAATTTAATAGAAGAGTAAACGAATGCAATCATAAACCTCAAGCTTGTAACTTTAAAGGAAACAATTCATCTAAGCATCAGGACTCAATCTCAAACAAAACCGTAATTCAATCTTAATCAACAAAATTTAAATGATAATCAACTGAGAGCACTGTAGCATTAAATGAGCTCTTTCAGCTGGACTTAAACTACTGGATATAAGGAAAACATTTAATTAATCACGCTCTATTATGTAACTAACCAGAAATGATTCTTTAACTGATAACTAATTCAATCCACGATATGAATTAAATAAAACCAACTAGGATTGCGCATTAATGAAATGAATACCGGAAATCTGAATTAACAAAAATAAATCAAATGAAAAGTTGTAAAGCAGAATAAAATTGCAGGAAACGGAAAATGCATAAAATAAGTTACAACAATAAGTTCCACCAGATATTGAGCCCTAGCCATTAGCGAACACTGCTTAGCTATTTCAGAATATCCGAATGAACAACAACGCAAGTTGTATATTAATCATCAAAGTCACTTGTCATTACAATGTGATCATATTCTTCAGAATCACATTTCTGTAAATTAAAATTACAATCCAAGTAAATAATGAGAGATCCCTCTTCAGTCTTCCCTTTTATAGCCAAAAGGAAAAAGATAAATGTGATCCCTTAGGATCAGGAGACCTTGAGGGATTCACAACTAAATGCTATCTTCAGATAATTCTTTTATCTCGCATTGATCTTTTTGACTCATTCCTTCGTTCTACTGCACACGACGCGTCTCATTTTCCTCGATTATCTTTTGCTGTTCTGACTTTCGAACAACAGTTGTTCCTTCTACTATTTTTCTACATAAAAAGTAACGAGAGTTAGTTTGGCCAGTCAAATCGTATCAAGACCATTTTTATTCATTCGTTATCAAAATCCTATCAATATGTTATTATATCATGGCACAAAATGGATAATAAAGGAGGAAAAAGACAATAATCAAGAGCAAATACATACCTATTACAAGGCTCAACAACCGAGAGGTCATAAATTTTCGTACCTTGGGAGTCTGATGCAGGTGCATACATGGAGCACACAATTTGATGAAGACTAGACCAAAACCTTGCCAATGTGATGGGATGGTCACATGGTGATGTTGGGAGAGATTTTAAATGTTTTGTAAATATTTACATTAGGAAGTGAGTTTTGTTTTTAGAATAAGTTGGAGGAAGTATTTCCTAATGTAAATATAGTTTCAGTTTCCCTTATTTTCTAGATAAGTGGAAATGATTCATCTTGTGAGTCTTTTTTCTCTAATGTTAGCTTTATTTTTAAAGAGAAAGAGTGTTTAGAAAGGAGTAGAAAAGGAGGAGAAGAGAAGAGATGCTCCAGAGTGAGGAGATGAGGCAGAGGTCAAAAGAGGCCTGGGATGCATAAGCCCATATTGTATATCTAGCTAGGCTTAATGTATATTTGAATTTGATTGACGAGTAACATGTTCATATGCCTCCAAGTTTGTTAAATTCTATGTATGTATATTTTTAATGAATTTTGTTATCTTTCGAGTGACTGTAAATGACAAATCAAGAAAGTTAGGAATCTACATGTGATTCTTGTTTTTGGTATGGAATATGAATGGTTGAATTCACGAGGATTGTGATGTCTAAAGGACAAAAAAATCGTGTAATAAAGGAATTGGAATACCCTTCATGATTTTCATTAGAGGTTGATTTCTAGGCCTATAAAATGGAAGTTGACTCTGAATATTGAAATCACAACATCGAACATTGTGTTTAGCCCTACCTCCATATGAATTTTTTGAAGATAATTTAGGAAGAATTTTGCTGCCATAAATCAACATAAACTTTGATTGAGACATAGAGAGTCGAGTTCCAAATGGAAGACTTGATCTATTGAAGTATGCTACAAATGTGTGTTGAGAGGAATGTGCCACAATGTTCTGGAGTAGTAACAATGTGGCATTTACAATGCATAGAGCATTGTCACATAAAACAAAGTACCCTACTTTGTTGAATGTTGTCAAAACGCTTGTATATTTGAGTTAGACTTGGAAGAAATGTGAAGGAAGGGAAATGGAATCATTCCTTCTATCAATGATCAAGTTAAGGCCGTGGTAAGTCGATTAGAACAAGGCCAAGTCATTTCTCCTTAAATTCGAAATACAATTTTTATTTTTTTTGGGCATATGAAATCAATTCATACTTCTTAGAAGTTTTTCAAATACGCTACAAAATTATTTTGTAGTGGCTATAGGAATAAGCTTTCAAGACATCGTGTTTTCGGTTTATATTCCCATTTGGACTTCCCATTTCTCCATTTGGTAATTTGAATATTATGTGATTGGATGAGGAGAGAAAAATATTGGAACATGAGAGTAAGATCTCTCATGGCCTTTATCCAAGTAGGACCATATTCTTTAACTCATTTTGTATTTTGAATATTTCATGAAATTCCATAATTAGGTTTAAAGACAAAGTTGTGGGTGGAGTTAGTCGTGGTTTATTGGCAGTCGAGGTAACCCGACCTGTCATCATCATCGATCCCTCTTTTTATCAATCTGAGATTCCATAGGATACCTTTTAGAGAAGTTTTTTCTTTATCAACATTTGAACCTATGCTCACCAGATCAGCACATTTCTGGCACTGAAATAGTGGCACCTTTGTTGGAAGAAGTTGGGAGTGGAAATGAAATAACAATATTGGGAACGAATGTACAATTAACATATATTTTTTAATTATTATTTACGAATGTATTTTTAAACGAATTTTTCATCCCCACAGCATTTGAGACCCACATCAATTAATAAAAACTTTAAATGTCAACGACTGGCTAAAAAGTATTATTGAGTGTGAAGGTACCTGTGCGGAGGAAGCATATGTGGAGGAAGTTGTGTGGAGGAAGCTATGGGGAGGTGGGTGTGCGAAGGAAGTGTGTGTGGAGAACAAATGATTCTGTATAGAGATTTCACTAAGCAAAAAACTTTGTGTAGGGAGAATGAATTAATTAATCATAGAGGTAGGGATTCAGGGAAAATTTTATGGGCTAATATTCGCAGGTGGGCTAATTTTCTATATATTTTCCAAAAAAAGGATTCGCCAATTTTTATTTTTTTTCTAAAATGAATTGCCCAAATTTTATGTTACACCATTGTTTTACCTTAAAAATCACCAAAATATTATATCTACTAATATAAAATCATTGGAAATCTAAATATTTTTACAAAATTATCACCAAAAAAATTGCAATTTGCGTAATAAGAACTAGTAACATTCACCAAAATTTCTAAAATTTAAATTAAACTTCCATCCAAACAAAATACCCAACAAAAATGATATTACGAGGCAACTATTATTCTATTTTTTTTTTACATAAAATCTATTTTGTTGGGTGCTTCAGAACCTTTTGATAGAAAGATAACCACAATAATTAATCATGATATCATTATACATTCAAAGTGAAGCCCTATTTCTTCTTGCAACTTATTTTTGATCAAGTCATTTCAGTGGAGGCTTGTAACACTAGAAATGTAAATAGTTCTCCTCGAATGCATGAGAAAACATACAATTCTTGTTCCCCCGTTTTAAATTTGTAGGATTTTCTATTACAAGAATTTTGACTAAAATTACCTATGTATTCAAGTCATTTGATTTGAAAGAGGTAAAATATGTTTGTGATTTTAGTTCTATTTCAAGATTCTCATGCGGTCTTAATTAGTTATAGCACTTGTTCTCCTAAAGAACATGTGGAAGGATTCTAGCTATAGCACTTCCTCTCCAGAAAAAAACATGTGGAAGGAGTCTAGTTATAGCACTTTCTCTTCTGAAGACCATGTGGAAGGAGTCTAGTTATAGCACTTGATCTCAAGAAAAACATGTTGAAGGAGTTAGTTCAGTATACATCCATCATAGATTTGGATCTACTAAACATTTAGAGATATCAAATACTTTAAGATCGACTTTTTTTTAATGCAAAATTTGAAAGACTTACAATTTAAAAGATTAGTTTTTTTTTAAATATATTTGGTAGATCTGAAATTAAGATACATCTATAATCATTCATAATAATATTATTTATATTTAGAGGAATTTAGCATCTTCCTTTACAAAAATATTCTTATTTTAAATTATATTTAAAATTTGTAATATATATAATTACATTAATATAGAATTAACATTTTAATTCATTTTATCAATGTGATATGCATATAATTATTTTATATATTACAAAAGGTGTTTGTTATAAGTATTAAGGTTTTATATATTTTTTAATTAAATTTAAATATAAAACTGTGAAATATAATGATTTTGTTTATATATATATAATTGTTAGGAATACCAATCAATATTATTTTAATTTATTTTAATGTAATATACATACTATGTTTTTTTTTCTAAAAATTATTTATAATTTTGTTAATAAAAATAGAAATGAAATATAAAAAATATAGTTGAATGGATTTAATATGTTTATTATTTTTTTATAATTATTATATTCATTATTATTATTTGATCTAAATCTTGCCACAACATCTCCTCTATATTCTATTAAAAAGTCTTTGTCAAATTGATTATAGTTCTAAAATATCATCATTACTAATACAATCATTATTATTTATTTTTATTTTAATGTGATATAAATATAATTAATTTTTTAATTAAAAAATTAATTGTAATTTTATTAATAAACAACCAATTATAATATAACAAATTCAATCCTATCCTTTTATTATTTTTGTAACATACTAATATAACCAAAAAAGCCTCTTCATATTTTGCCACCCAGTAAAATGATTCTCAATGATTGGAAGAGGCTTTATTCAAACACACAGACTAATTTTCGAGAGATTTTTATTTTCAATTTATTGTTCAAATTTTAATGTTTAGGTTTTTAAATCTTTTTAAGAAACTTCAGCGAATTTAAGCCATATCAACGTGCTATTCCGACCATTGAATGTGTTTAATAGTATATGCTATTTGTAGATGTGGTTAATTTTTTATTATTAAAATTGTTATTATTAGTGCAAAACTTTGAAATCTTTTTAAGAAACTTCAACGAATTTAAGCCATATACAACGTGTTATTCCGACCATTGAGTGTGTTTAATAATATATGCTATTTGTAGATGTGTGGTTAATTTTTTTATTATTAAAATTGTTATTATTAGTGCAATATATTGAATTGTTTTTCATATTTTTTTCTCAAATTTAAACCATACACAATGTCTTATTGTAAGGGTTGAATGTGTTTAATTGATACATTATTTGTAAGGCATTTTATGATTTTACTCTCCGTAATGAAATTAATTGACATTGCGAGAAAGTAAGGATTAATAACTAAGTTGAGAAAGTAAGGATTAATAACTAAGTTAACGATTTTTTTTTGTAATAGGTGGACTTATTGAGAGGATGATGGGTTCTCGTGCGATTTCAAGGAAATAAAAAAAATTCTTATCATCTGAGCAAAATATGTTGAAATTAGATGACAACGAATTCCTCTTTAGTTAGATTGAGATCCTATTATTCAGCTTGCGATTGTAACAAGACAACCTTAGTTAAAATATGGATATGAATGCATTTAATGAATTCAGTTTTGTTCGTTTAAATTCTATAATCCATGTGTGCCCATAGACGCTGATGACTTGAGAGAGTTCAGAGGAACGATTGTGCTGATTGTAATATCCATATTTTGAATAATAAGAGAACCAATACCATTGCTTCGTGAATGTTTCCCTCATGAGGTGAAGGAGGGTTTTACCACGTAAATCTGTGTGTTTATAATTTTGTCTATTTTGTCATTGTTTTTCTTATTGGTATTTTATATATTTTCCACTGTGTGGCTCTAAGGATTACAAGAAGTGGTATCAGAGGGGTTGGAGGCTGCCTAAGCGGTTTACGGGACGTGCGACAAAGGTTCTAAAGATTTTTGGCAGTGATGGCGAAGACACAGAGATTGAAATTTGAGATCGAGAAATTTGGCGGGAGAAATAACTTCGCGTTATGGAAGGTCAAGAAGCAGGATATACTGTGTGTGCAGGGTGTTGTGAAGGCACTCGCAGGAAAGGCAAAGAAATCCACGAGTATGGATGATGACGACTGGGAGGAAATGGAAATTCGAGCTCTCAGTGCTATTCATCTGTGCTTGGCTGACGATGTATTATTAAACATCGTGTCTGGAACAACAACAACAGGGCTCTAGACAAAACTACAGAGCCTGCACATGACGAAATCCTTGACGAACAGAATCCTCTTGAAGCGTCAGTTGTTTACCTTGTGTATGAAGGAAGGTATGACAATATCAGAACATTTAAATACTTTTAATACTCTTATTTGTAAATTGGAAAGAACGGGTGACAAAATTTCGAATGAAGGTAAGGCGGTTATACCATTAAGTTCTCTCCCTGAATCTGGGGATCATTTCATAACCTCTATTAGTTTTAGTTCTAATGAGGCTATTAGCTTTGATGATATTGTTGGAGCTATGATTTTTGAGGAGACTCGAAAGAGATCTTCTCTGGAAACTTCAACATCAGAAGTTATGATGGCCAGAGGCAGAACTACTGAAAGGGGACAACATTTGAAGGGCATAGCTAGATCCAAGTCGAAGGGAAAAAAGAGAAAATTGAAGTGTTGGTTTTGCAACAAATCAGGACACCTCAAGAAAGATTGTTGGAAACGTAAAGAATCATCTAAGGAGGAGGACTCTACAAAGGAGGCTAACATAGGCGAGAAGGATTCAGGTATGGTTGATGAGGTATTATCTACGCCTATTGTCTCACAGTACCATTACGACTGGTTACTTGATTCTGGGGCATCCCATCACATGTGTCTACATAGGAATTGGTATTCTACGTATCAATCTATTGATGACGAGGTATTTTACATGGGTAATGATGTTACATCTAAAACTATTGGGATAGGGAGTATCAGAATTAATATGTATGATGGGATTGTTAGAACACTGACAAATGTTAGACATGTGCCTGACCTTAGAAATAATTTGATATCTTTGGGATTTTTGGATTCTAATGGATATAAGGGTTCAGTTCAAGGTGGAGTTTTGAAGATATCAAGAGGTATTTTGATTGTCATGAAAGCTAATAGAGTCGGGAACCTGTATAAGATTGAAGGGAGAACAAAAATTGATCACACTGCAATCGCATCAGAGAATGCAGGAGAATTCACTCACTTATGGCATCAATGATTGGGTCATATCAGTGAGAAAGGAATGAAGGTACTTGCTGATCATAAACTACTTCCTAGTTTAAAAACTATAGATTTGAAGTTCTGTGAGAATTGTATTTATGGGAAAAAAGCTAGACAGAAATTTAAACCTGGAAAGCATACAGGTAAAGATATCCTTGACTATATTCTTTCCGACCTTTAGGTTCCATCTCCGAAACTCTCATTTGGAGGATCATCATATTTTGTAAGTTTTATAGATGATTACTCGAGAAAAGTTTGGATATATTTGCTAGAGAGAAAAGATGATGTTTTTGACACTTTTAAGCAGTTTAGAGCTTTGGTTGAAAAGAGCACTGGCAGCTCCATTACATTTCTTAGAACAGATAATGGAGGAGAATTTACTTCTAAGGAATTTGATAATTATTGCAATAATGAAGGGATAGAAAGGCATAGAACCACTATTTACACTCCACAACAGAATGGAGTTGCTGAACGCATGAACGAGACCCTTATCGAGAGAGGAAGAAGCATGCTCAGTAATGCAAAGTTGCAGCAGGAATTATGGGGAGAATCTTTGCTTACAACTTGTTACCTGGTTAATCGATCACCATCGACAGCAATTGACTGCAAAATTCCGAAAGAGGTATGAACAAGAGAACCATGTAATTGTTCTAATCTTAGAGTTTTTGGTTGTGATGCCTACACACTTATTCCAAAGAGTCAGTGGTCCAAGTTAGATCCTAAATCAAAGAAATTGGTTTTTATTGGATATGGTGATGGTATTAAGGGGTATAGATTATGGAATCTTACTACCCATAAGATCATCATAAACAAAGATGTAATATTTGATGAGATTTCACTCATGAAATCTAATGAAAAGAATGCCATGAAACATGTTAATGTACCACAGTTACAGCAAATTCAATTTTATATACATTCATCCACGGGTAAAAGTCATGAAGATGTCCGTGAGCAGGATATTCATGAGGAAATCATTTAGGAGGATGAGTAGACTGAAACACCTCACGAAATTAAGGTAATACCACAGCAAGATCTAAGAAGATTTGCACGGGTCAAATCGATTCCAAGTAGGTATGATGATTTTGTCACTTCTGTTGCTCTAATTTCTAACAAAGGCAAACCAAGTTGTTATAAAGAAGCAATAGAGGTTTCATATAGTGACAAATGGAAACATGCCATGAAAGAGGAAATTGATGCTTTGATTAAAAACAAAAATGGGATCTGGTGGAACTTCCAAAGAATAGGAGAGCAGTTGGTTGCAAGTGGGTATACAAGTTGAAGAAAGGAGTTGATGATACAATTTCGAAATACAAGGCAAGGCTGGTTGCAAAAGGGTTTTCTCAAGAAGTAGGTATTGACATTCATGAGATTTTTTCATCAGTTATAAAAATTGTTTCTATTCGTATGGTGTTAGCACTAGTTTCATTGCTTGATTTAGATTTGGAGCAGCTAGATGTTAAAACTGCATTTCTACATGGAGATTTAGATGAGGAAATTTACATGGAACAACTGGAAGGGTTCTTTCAAAATCGCAACAAGAGGTTTGTTTGCAAACTCAAGAAATCATTATATGGCTTGAAGCAGTCTTCAAGGCAATGGTACAAGAAGTTTGATTCCTTCACAGTGAGCCAGAATTTTAGCAGAAGTGAATATGATCATTGTGTTTACTTTAAAAAGTTGGATAATGGCATGTTCTTTATATTGGTGTTATATGTTGATGATATGCTAGTAGCAAGCAAAAGCATGGTTGAAATGAGTAGGTTAAAGGCTTAGCTGGCTAGAGCATTCAATATGAAGGATGTAGGAGGAGCAAGGCAGATCTTGGGCATGGAGATACACGGAGACAGGACAAAAGGCAAGCTATGGTTATCACAAGAGAAGTATGTGGAGAAAATACTTCATAAATTCGGTATGGACAAGATGAGACTAGTTAATATCTCTTTAGCTTCACATTTTAAACTTTCTTCAGGTTTATGTCCTAGTAATGATGAAGAAAAGGAGCACATGTCTCGTGTACCTTATGCTAATGCGGTAGGAAGTTTGATGTATGCGATGGTTAGTACGAGACTAGATATTTCACATGCAATTGGTGTTGTCAGTAGATACATGAAAAATCCAGGTAAAGAACATTGGGTAGCATTGAAATGGGTGCTTCGGTATCTTAGAGGCACAAGCAGTTATTGTATCACTTTTGATGGTTGCGCTGCTAAGATTTGTGGTTATGTTGATTCAGATTTTGCAAATGATTTGGACAAAAGGAGATCTACTTCAGGTTATGTCTTTACTCTTGCAAGTGGTCCTATTAGTTGGATGTTAAAGCTTCAAAGCATTGTTGCTTTATCTAGTACTAAGGAAGAGTATGTATCTACTTCACATGCTTGCAAAGAGGCAGTATGGTTAAAAGGTTTATTGGGTGAGTTGGGACAGTTTCAGAAAAGCATAAAAATTTTCTGTGATAGTCAAAGCGCAATTTATTTGGCTAAGAATCCAACTTACCACAGTAAGTCGAAACATATTCCAGTTAAATACCATTATGTAAGACATGTTATTGATGACGGACAGGTGATTCTTGATAAGGTCCACACTCAAAAGAATTGTGTAGACATGTTCACAAAACTGGTTATATTAGAGAAACTGTGATGGTGCTTATCTTCTCTTGGCTTGTAGAAAAGGTGATAAGAAATGAGCAAGGTATTAGGTTAATTGTTGTCAAGGTGGAGATTGTTGAAATTAGATGACAACAAATTCCTCTTCAGTTGGATTGAGATCCTATTATTCAGCTTGCGGTCGTAACAAGACAACCTTCGTTAGAATATGGATATGAATGCATTTAACGAATTCAATTTTATTTATTTAAATGCTACAAATCCATGTGTGCCCATAGAGGCTAATGACCTGAGAGAGTTTAGAGGAACAATTGTGCTGATTATAATATCCATATTTTGAATAATAAGAGAAGTGATACTGTTGCTCCGTGGATGTTTCCCTCATGAGGTGAAGGAGGGTTTTACCACGTAAATCTGTGTGTTTATAATTTTGTCTATTTTGTCATTGTTTTTCTTACTGGTATTTTATATATTTTTTGCTGTGTAGCTGTAAGGATTACAACAAACTAAGAGACACTAAGCATAAGAATGGAGTCTTTTTTATTAAAAGAAGAGACATTTGGAATAAGAATGAAGTGTTCTCGATTATTGTACAATTTGTTCTGACACCACCACCCTCATCTCCATAATCCAGCAGGGGTGGCGCAAAGGGCAGTTTATAGTTGTTAATGGTCACACATATGGTTTTCAACGCATGGATACCAACACTTTTTAAAATATGTTGCATGTATTACACGTTCCCTCACCATTGATGTAAAAGAGATAGATAAAATTACATGGAAAACACTTTTACTCAACAACTCGAGTAAGCATTCCAGTTTTATCTATTTGATTTATTTTTTATCTCATCTATGCATATGAACCTGCATATGAGAAGGGATAGGAGGGTGGCCTTCATAGACCTAGAGCGTTGTGCATATCAGTCTATGAGTTACTGGGGTTCTCAGTATGTTCATCTATTTATATACTCATTTTTCTCTTGATGCAGCAACAACAATTGGTATTTTGTTTAAAATGTAGAAGATGACAGTTCATGGTGGCTGCGGGTATGCCATGACAAAATGAAATGAAACATTTGGATGTCAGAGATGGTGATTTATAGGAAGCATTATTTAGAGAGATTAACTTTTTATTCCTTGTTGAATTGATAACTTTGGATCATGTAACAATCTCTATTAAAAGGGCCATGCATGAGCCATGAGCTTCTTCTTGGAACTCTTCTTGGTTAATTGGCATTATTCCTTGCCAGCTTTGCACATTCTGTCAATGTAATTTATCTGTATTTTTTCATGAAGGACTATAATGCAATGAAGGATTGAGCATACAACCATGGAGTTCGATTGTGATGTAAAGACATCTAAGCTCTCAACAACAAGAAAAAAAGATTATGTTACTGTCACTTGTTGTATTTCTTATGAATGTGTGATGCTTTTACCCTGTTTATGGAAATAATGCATGTTACATGTTAAATATGCCTAATATGTATAAAGACAAGTTCAATATTGCGATAGAATGCTTTGTATAACGTTGACAATGTTATTTCTGGTGGGCAACTGACTAGAGGGGAGTCTAAGATTACATGGACTACAAGCTCACGTCGTGCTAACTTTCTTATGGATTATGGCTTTGTGTCTGTAGCGAGTTAAGGTAGGGGAAGAAAGAGGTTGCAAAGAAATATCATGGTTTCTTTTCCATTAGAGTCTGACTAAGCCATCATTTCTTGCCAATTCTTGACCATGAATGAAGTGCAAGCAACCATTTTCTTCACCATTGGTCGTCATTGGAAACATGAGCACATCCCTAAAGTTAGTAGCATACTCTAGAAAGACTCCAACTCTCAAGGACTCCCAAATAAATAGTCTAGCTCATGCACATCTTTGTTTAACATAGGTAGGCAAATTCACAGGATATAAAATATAATTTGATATGCTAGAGGAAAACATTATTGAAAATAAGATATCACATGGTGATGAATACCATTTCAATGTAATTAATAAGCATAGTGTGGGTGAATTTGATCATTTAATTATACTTATTAGGTATCGCTATTCGGCACAAGATTCTCAGTATAATTAGTTTTGGGAATTCTGCACCAACCTTATATGTTCAAATTATAGGCACCAGTTAACTTGATGCATCTATTTACCTCCTTATATGGGAGGTCTGCACCAATCTGATAAGGTCAAACCAAGCATAGATTGAGAGTAACTTGATGCATATATTTAAGGAAACGCTTTTGTTGGTGCGTAGTATAGCTATACTCAATAGGCTTAGACATGTGAGGTAACAGTCGCTTCTTAAAGTGCCAAAATCTTCAATTTCTTACAAAATTGTTATATTTGTTATCGGTTATCAAGTTTTTATTATAGAACAGAGGAGAAGGGATGAAGCTCCGGTAACGAAAGTGGGCTCATACCAGCAAAATGAGCAAGAAGGCCATAATACTTGCGTTTAATGGCAATGGGTATTGGAAGAGGAGTGGCTGCTGAAGATACTAACAACATTATTGCTAAACTGTTGAACGGAGTTAATTCAAGAGATTGACTTTAGCGGGGTGAAGGGTTTGTTAATTCAAATTAGCAACCTATTCGAATCACGACCGAGGAGGCTCCCCAAGCACGTGGAAACAAGTTTACAAAGGATAGAAGACATCTTGAATCCGATTGATGACACCAACCGATAGCAAGAGCAAGGGTGGCGTCTCCATTGCCACAACGCCCTTTCCTCGAGAAATCGAGTTTGAAAAACCAGATTTGATGCCCTTTTGCAAGAGCTTCAATTTTCCATTTCTAAATCCTCCAATAGTTAGCAGATTACGTTGCAGTCTCAGCACTTTCTTCAAGCTCTGCCCAACTTCGACGAGAGGGCCTTTCAATGTGCCCGTGAATAGATGTATATTTGGCCGAAGGAAAATCCTCGCAAAGGTCGCAAAATTGGCGTATATGGTAGATCGTGACTGAGAAAGAAGTCCCTCCTCAAAATCATCTACAATAGCTACAATAACTACAAGGAAGAGGTCAATGGTTTCTTTGATGTATTCATTTTGGTTACAGAGTATCTGGGAGCTTTGAGATTGAACGGTCCTCTATTTTCTGCTGGAAGTAGTTCACTCAAAGCCTGAGTACAGTGCTTTGATAAAAAATGATGTGCTTTTTATGGCAAGACAGCAAGGCTGCAACATATTAGGGATCATTCTAGTAGTGTTTTGATATTATTTGAATTTCTTCTTGATGCTTGCGCACTTGTGCCTAATGCTCTGCTCTGCTGCAGTTTGCATCCTTATGCTTACCATGAAAATTAAGAATAATATTTTAAGAAAATTATAAAGATTTTAAGAGAAAAAAACCATAATAAAATCTCGGTTAAGTTTTAAGCTCAATAATAATTAAATATGTGGGTAGGTTAATTAGTTAGAGTAGTTAATAGATTCTCTTTTCTTAAGGGTACTTATCCTCTACTTGTATACGCGTGTAAATTTTAGATGTGCCATATATTAATAATTAAATGTTTTAAAATATTTAGATATAATGTAGGATTAATTTTGATAAGCTACATTTTAAAAATCAACTACTACGTAAATAAAAAATTATGTCATACATTAGCATAATTAAAAAGAAAGTTTATAATATTGATAATTTAAATGAAAATAATTAGAATAATGCAAAAATAAATTTTATATACATCACTTAATATAAAATAAATAATAAATTTAAAAAATAAATGGAAGTAAATTATGAAATAATCAAATTTATACACCTAACCATTGAATGGACTATGAATGTGTGATAGTTAATCATAATGGAAGAGGGTTCGACGAGCTCCATTATCTTTAGTCTTCTAGTGGTGTGCCCATATTAATGATAACTATGAGAAGCTCCTAGAAGCATTGTTTTAAGATGAGTAAAAGGGAAGAGAGTGCTTATTGGCAATGTACTGCGGCACTTGTTGAAAGTGGTTTCATGTAGCCTCGATTCCACTAGTTTTCCAACTGAAGTTAAATGCCTGGTGACAATGTGGGTTTGTTCGCCTCTGTCTAATATAATGAAGATTCGGCCCCGAAAGGATGTCAGACACAAAGCTTGAATTTTGAGCATTTCGGTCGCTTAAGTTGCTACGTATCTGAACTAAGCTATTCTTCACCACGACCTCTTCCTTTACAATTTGACTTCTGCTGTCTTTGCCATAGCTAGCATATCCAACCTAAACAAATTAATATTTGTAACGAAGCGTAGAAGTAGGTAGAAGAACCAAGGAAAATAAAAACTTTATTAGGAAGACTTTGCAAAGTGAGGAGAATGCTTCGAGGATATTTTGGTTTCCTCACAACCCTACTTGGACACAAACATGTGAGCCCATGGTTGCAGTGACGTAGAAATGTCAATGAAGGTGGTTTAATATACATTAAATCAAGAGATTTCATATGTGGTCACCATGATTGCGTGCATCCCAGCCAGCGAGAACCTCTTTATTTGTTTATAGTAGGTATGTTAAAATGCAGAGAACTTCACTAATGATGATTTTAGAAAATCAATGGCAACGTTAAAGTAAATTGTTTGTTTGAATTATATTAGAATTTTTAGAAGATACATAGAAAGCCTATTGACTCAATAGGTGAATGTAGTTGGTTTTTTTTTGTGATTACTCTAACAATTATAATGTGATCTTGGGAAGATTTAGGATTAGTGGTCAAACAATCTAATACAAAGATTGGAGAGAGAAGTTAAAGATTAAATTAAATATGGTAAGAGAGAAAGCAACTGTGTGCTTGGGCACATATGGATAGTTGTCTTGGTGTGTCCAAAATGAGAGGCAGAGGATCCAAGTTGTCAAGGATCAAAGTTGGTTTGTTTGGTCCAAGGGTACCCGAGACCTTTTATCTGGAAATCAAAGAAGTAATACATTCTGACAAGATATAAATGAGCTTATTATATAATAACTTTTTCATCATAAAGGAATTTTGAATGTTTGTTGTACCTGAACAGAAACGGTGTTGTAAGGAGTGCATGACTTGTTGCACCCAACACCCAAATATTTTGGTCCAAGTTGATTTCCCAAGGTGTTTGTTAATCCTTTCTAGACTAGGCATACATAGATTAATGTGATAGAACATGTAATCATGTCGCGTGCATCCTTCTTATGCATATGAAGGATGTGACATCAAGTTTCATAATTTTTTGCGGGTAGTAATTAAACATGTATCTATGCTTCATGTGTAATTAGAGAAACTATATCTCCAATTAAGTGTAATTGGAGATATTGTGTTTTGATTAAGGTGGGTATGTGAGATGGAAGAATCTTATAATGTAAGGTAGCAAGTTAAATAAATTTTAATATATTGATGAACCATGTAATTGAAAAGGATTCCTAGAGCACTAGTGAGTAGAAGTGATGTACTCATCTATCACAGTAAGTGGATTTTTTTTATATTTACATCAATGATCATTTTTTAGAATGAAATGTTTGTGTGTACGAGTACAAAAGGAACGAGAAGAAAGCTCATATCTAAGAAACTGAATGTGAATATATAGTTGTGATTCTTGATGCAACAGAAAAGAACAATTGGTGTTAGTGCATGTGATATTACTATAGTATTAGTGAAATATGGTCGTATCAAATGATGGTATACATTCAATGTTAAAAATTGTATCAATTTTGTGAAATAAAGTCAAGATAATATTATAATACAAATCACACTTTCTGTTTGTAAGCAACTCTAAAGTGTAATATTGTTTGATTTTATGTAGTGGTCCTTCAGAATGTATGTGCATCATATCTCGATGAGTGGAGTTTTCCATTGAATGTACATGATTTAATTTCCACATAAGCATGATGAGGCATGTGTACCCCCATCTAATTCATAGAAATATGAAAACCCCTTTGCAAGTGCAGATTTGTGGTAATTTGAAACCACTTGGTTTTATGGTTTGTTGTCATGTTGATGTATTATTTGTGATAAGTAAAAACCTAGAGGGTTTAGTTCCTTGGGAGAGTAATGCAGGAGCATTGAGAGCACGTTGAAGGTAAGCCATGTAAACCGAGAACGTGGTTGAGGGCAAGTTGAAAAAACCTAGAGTAGGGTTATAGGTTCGACCATAGCTAGGATTTGTTTGTCAATACCAACCTAGATCCATCATAAATATTAAATCTAAATCTCTCACTTCTCTCATGCTATACTCTCTCACTTCCTCTCTTCTTCTCTCTCCCTCAACTCCTCTCTCTCCTAATTTCTCCCACTTTCTTTCTCACCTCCCTTTGTCTATCCCCCCATTTCTCTCTCTACCCTCCAACTCTATCCATATCTCCCTCCCTCATTCCTCTCTCTCCTCCCATCTTCCCCCTCCATCTCTATATATCCCTCTCTTTCTTCCATTTCTAACCCTCCCTCTCTTCTCTCCTTCTCTATATCTTCCCTCCCCTCCTCTCTCCCTCTCTCTTCATCTCTCCCTTGTCACTCCCTATCCCTCTACTTCTATCTCTTTATTTCTTTTTTCTTCCTTCCCTCTCCCACCCCTTCTAGCTCCACCTCTTTCTCCCTCCCTCTCTCCTTTCCCTCCCCTCTCTCTCTTTATTCCTCTATCTCCCTCTCTTTTACACTTCCCTTTCTCTCTCTCCCCCCCTCTATCCTTTCCCTACCTTCCTATCTCTATTCATTCCTCTATCTCCCTTTCTTTTACGCTCCCCTCTCTCTCTCTCCACCCTCTAGGTTGGTCATTATCTCCGTCCCTAGCCCTTTCTCTCCCTCCTCTCCCCCAATTCATCCTTATGGTGGAGAATTTTCACTCTATGCAATCAATGCTTTATGTAATGTATAAAATATTTTACATTTTATTTTTTATTGTGAAATGAGTTATGGTTTTTATAACATGCAATATTGGTAAGTCATGATATTAGCTCATGGCATTGTAACAAAACCTATAAAATTGAATAGTATGCATGGTAAAGTGGGGTTGGATATCTATGGTAAAAAATCTTCTTATATTATAAGTATTAATTTTTTATGTGCTTATTAATGAAATTTAAATATGGTTATGGAATCATTATTAGATATTTGTGTAGAGATTTTTTATTGTGAAGCTTTGGAACAAAACAATAAAAGAATAAAATAATAAAAAATAATGGATAAGAATGAGACGTAAAAAACTGTGAGACATACTTCCCACCATTATTTATGTTTTCTTTAGAACTTATGTACGAATAAAATTGTAAATATGTAAACTTACAAGTGGTTATTAACCACCAAAATTTATGCAAGTTCGTATTCTTGAGCAAACAATTTACTTATCTAGTTCACATCTCAATCCATTACTTACTATGAATGCAAGACCATAGGATGATTTGTCTATCAACCATTATTAATTTAGCGTGACCAATGTAACTCATAATTATTTATGGATTTTTTGCCACTAGAGGAGCTAAGGTGATCTCTACAACAAAATTACAATATAATAAAAAATCGAATTTTATTATTTTTATTACTCTAACATTTTATTATTAATTGAGAAAATATTTAAATTTTTACACTACAACATCTCCACCATGTTCAGTTCTATTTTACTTTTAACCTTTTTATTATTATTTTTTAAATGAACTAACATCTACCCCTATATCGAGCTGACATTGACATTAGATTAAATTTGTTAAATGTTAAATGTTGAACATTTACACTTGACATCTACGCGCAATAGAGTGCCTATTTGGCATTTTTTAATTATATATTTTTTTATTTTTTATTTTTAATTGTATTTTATTTTTAATTTTATTATCATGTAACTTAACCAAATCAAAATGTAAAACATAACATAACATAAGCTTACAACATCTTTTTTATACTTGGTTGGAGAGCACCCCTAGATACAATTAACACAATTAGTTGTTAACTGGGTTTGTTAGCATTATAAATGCTACTTGCCTTATGTGTGGTGCTTTCGAAGTAAATGAGTGTATTCTTTGTTTTAAGGAGGTTGTTAGAACTAGTTAAATTAAAAGATATTCTCCAATTAAAGAACTTCCTATATTGGTATCTTGTTGAGAGATTGACTCAACTAAATTAATTGTATGAGATAATTTCTCAATATTAATATATTTTTTATATATTTATATTATAACATTTATTTATTAATATAAATGTGCTTATGCAGCCCCAAGGGATAGCTCAATTGGTCAAGTTCCCGTTGCTAAAGTACTTTCCCAGTTGGGAGGTCACGGGGTCAAATCTCCTCGACGCCCTCGGGGTTAGGCCGGTCACGGGGTCAAATCTCCTCGACGCCCTCGGGGTTAGGCCTGTTAAGAGCCTTCGGGCAGATCCCTTCGGG
This sequence comes from Pinus tabuliformis, assembly GCA_031772625.1. NCBI lineage: Eukaryota > Viridiplantae > Streptophyta > Pinopsida > Pinales > Pinaceae > Pinus > Pinus tabuliformis. Next base: position 415,116,831 of record CM062814.1, read on the forward strand.
TGTTAAGAGCCGACGGGCTTGGAATGAAGTTACCTCAAACCACTAAGACTATTAAATCAATTAAAGTGTCAACTTACTTATATTTTGATTTTCAAATTACAAATTATAAACATATACATAAACACTATATTCATTATTACAAGTTTAGATTCATCTTAACTACCAATCTATTAAGCCCAGATAGGGATGATTAAAAAGAAATTTGATCCCTCTTGGTAGATCCATAATTAAGATGGATCTAGGCTTGTTTAATTTCCCCTTGAATAGATTTAAATACCATGGCCCATTTTTAGTTTTTTTATTTTATTTTATTTTTACCAGATTATTTTTATTTTATTTTTACAAGATTATTTTTATTTTTGTTTTTAACTATTTTAACACAAATAAATCAAAATAAAGAGGGATGATTAAAAAGAAATTTTATCCCTCTTGGTAGATCCATAATTAAGATGGATCTAGGCTTGTTTAATTTCCCCTTGAATAGATTTAAATACCATGGATTCTTATACCACGGGCCATTTAGGCTTGTTTAATTTCCCCTTGAATAGATTTAAATACCATGGATTCTTATACCATGGGCCATTTTTAGTTTTTTTATTTTATTTTATTTTTACCAGATTATTTTTATTTTATTTTTACAAGATTATTTTTATTTTTGTTTTTAACTATTTTAACACAAATAAATCAAAATAAAGAGGGATGATTAAAAAGAAATTTTATCCCTCTTGGTAGATCCATAATTAAGATGGATCTAGGCTTGTTTAATTTCCCCTTGAATAGATTTAAATACCATGGATTCTTATACCACGGGCCATTTAGGCTTGTTTAATTTCCCTTTGAATAGATTTAAATACCATGGATTCTTATACCATGGGCCATTTTTAGTTTTTTTATTTTATTTTATTTTTACCAGATTATTTTTATTTTATTTTTACAAGATTATTTTTATTTTTGTTTTTAACTATTTTAACACAAATAAATCAAAATAAAGTGTACTATATAGATTTCATAAATCAATACATTTCAAAATATTCATTTACTTTTATAAAAATTTATTTTTCCATTTATTTATCTATAAACAATTCAGTAATTTTCCAATTTTTTTTACTTTTTTTTAATTTTTTTTTCCTAATTTTTCAGAAACCAAATGTAAATAGAAATCTCATTTCTTCTCGTGTTACCATTATACTAAATTTAATTATTATATAAAATTCCGCAGATTACAAAATATTATGATGTAAATTACTATAGTAAGAAAACATAAATTGGAGAACTTTGTTTCTACGTAAAATGTGATAAGAGTAATTAGCCAACTCTTCAAGTCACCTAAATATTAAATCATCGTACTATACCCCATTCCATCCATAAATATGGAGAAAACCCTTTATTAAATAAAGTAAAACAAAGGTATCTTATGTTTGGGGCATAAGAAGGGTTAACTGAATGTTCATGGCAGGAGAAATATTGCAACATTTTAAGGATTTGAATGTGAAAGGGCATTGTCTCTTAAAATTAACCAAATTTCATTCGAGAGGGTAACTCAAGTTTGCCCAAGATTTCCCACATTTGTGGGGTATAATTGTGAAGAGTAATTAAATTCAACTAATAAATGCATGCAACATGGTTTTTAGTCTCTATGTTATGTCAGATAAGATTACACTCTTTTTCCTGAAAATAAAAAACTTTTTTAGTCTAAGATTACACTCTTTTCCAGACAATAAAAGACCATTTGAATTAACATTAATTCAACTTTATTTAAGATCGAAAAGTTTTGTTAAATTGTTCAAATTACCATTCTTTATTTAAAATTACCATTCTTAATTTAAAAGATTAAAATAAGTTTTTGGTATTTTCATTTTTTTTATTTAACATTTCATTGTTTCATGGAATAAGATGGGACTTAATTTTCCATTGTGCAAATGGAAAATTATTTTTAGTTATTAGAGATTAAATATAAAATTTATAAAATATTAAAATATTTTTATATTTTATAATATACATTGTCTCAAGACAATTTCTTCAATTGATTTTATCAAACATATTTCTTAGTAGTTATAGTGGAGGTTTGTATTCAAGGATTTAAAATGAGTCATTAGAGACTCAACATCATGCTAAGAGTGTACACTCAAGCTTGCTTTGGAGTTTTAATAATGATTCATTTAATGATTTGCATTGGACTAGAACCTGGTACTTCCTCGCCTTATCCCACCTTCACATTGATATACTACTCTAAATATTCAAATTAATTAGGAATTGATTTACGAAAAACATCTTTACAATTTCTTATTAGAAAGAATATGACACTAGCTATCTCAAATAGCATAAGGAACTCATAGCTATAGATATGAAAATGATCATTGTGGGAAGCCAAAAAAAATAATAAATGTTATGCTCATAAGTACTCAATTTATCTAGAAAAAACATACAAATTTTATGAGAGAACATAAATACTTTCAAAAATAAAAGAACCTAAATAGGTTATCAATGTTCAGAAAATATTAGTACATTTCACAAATATCTATACATCTAAACTTAAGTAAATCAACCACTTCTAATGCAAAGATTCTACCATGTTAGATGTATATAAAAAGTTTCACCAAAATTGTACGAAGGATTGATATTACAACTACATGATGAAAAGAGGTCAATAATCTAGTTGTAGTGGATGGAGAGACAATAAGACCATTTGAAATAGGATCTAGAGTGTATGTAAAAGGAGGAAAGCTAGCGTATTCAAATTATGAGATAGTACATTATAAGCTATGAGTTATAATTAAAGTACCAATAGAATCACACTAAATTTCAAGCTTTCGTAGAGATGCAAGATAGCATAGGTAGTCCTTAGTTATGGGTTCATTCCTACCTATGGATTATTAGAGTTGTTCACACGTAGAAGGTAGATCATCATATTCCAAAATTCAAGCTCATGTTTGCACATTTCTATATTTATGCTAGCAGGATTAATATCATGAACAATATCCAATAGAGCATGATCTTGGGCTCAAGAATTTGACACATGGAATATTGATATAATATGGACTCGTCTATAGAACCACTAGATGTTTACATGGAGTAGCCATTACCATATCAATGTAGAACCCTAAACCAACCCTTATCATCCATAAGTGTATGTCCAGTTGAGTCTTGCGATGTATTTGAAACTACTAAATGCCACAAGTTCATTTCTTTGGTTCTATTTGGATGATACTATATATTGGATATCCTGTGATCTTATAAGTGTCTCTAGCTCCTAGCATATCAATGTCGACATATGAGAAAATTACAACAACCTCAACAAATCTTCTAAATTGTTGTTGTAGTGGTACTTCACTTCATGTGCTAGTTTTGGTATCTCAATCCTCTTTATTGGCCCTCCAATTTTCTAGCAAAGTGCCACATTATAACCATTTTTGTTTTATCTTATTCCTACAGCCAAAAGTACATTCTTTTAAATAGATGTTGTTGTTCTATCAACAAAGAACTTCAAAACGTTTTTGTTAGTTTTGAAATATATTTTATGTATGTTTACACATTAGAAATAAAAGGCTTCGGTAAACTTACACAAGGATGAAACAAATTCATTATTATGAAAACTAAATTGTTATAAATAATAATAATAATAATAATAATAATTATTCTCATAAATAATAAATAAATATAACAATATGAAAATTCTCCACTCAGCGATTTAAGCATAATATTTTTTAGGTAAATACCATTTCTGGGCTTTCCTAAAGAAATGTTGTCATATTCAAATAGCTCATAGGCCCCAGTTTCGAGTACATGTTTTACAATATAAGGGGCATGCCACATGGGCTCGAATTTAACATCACCTAGTTTATCATGTTGTTGATCATATACCAAGACTAGATCCACTTTTGAATATGAACGGTGTCTTACATTTTGATCATACTATGCCTTAGGTTGTTACTTTTGAGTGTTGCTAGCTAATGAAAACTCACAACGAGTCTCATCTAGTTGTGCTATGTACATAAAATATTCCTATTGTACATAAGTCGTTGGCAATAATTGAATTTTTAGTTTCAAAGACGTTATTTAACATTCAATTGGTGTAACTGCTTCAAGACCGTAAACCAACTAGAAGGAACTAAAACCACTGCAAGTTTTTGTTGAGTTATGGTATGCCCACAAGGCTGGAAAAAGTATTAGATGCCAACTTCATTTATGAAAACCTAAAATTTGTTTAATCATGGTGGTCAAGAGCTTGTTAACATCTTCAACTTTCCCATTTTCTTTCGGGTAATATGTAGTAGAACTATCATGACACATGACTAGCTTTGCAGTAAGACAATCATCATACATTTTCGAAAATGGTGACCATGGTCCATGAACATGGCTTGTGAAACCCAGAACCTAGAAATCACATGATTGAATATGAAATGTCTATGTTTTTCCATCATCCTTATATGTAGGCATCTCCTCGGACCATGCCCCCTGGCTGAGTGAGGGTTACATGTAAGGAAATCAATGCCCCATTTAGGAAAAGGACCAATAGCATTGATTGGGTGAAGAGGAGATGGAGGTGCACGCATTTCGTGATCATATATTTGGGAATTGTCGCATTTCTGGACTGCAATTATACAATATTTGAACATCGAAGACTCGAAATATCTAGCACATAGGATATATTGGGTAGTGGAAAACCCTGGCATATAACTACCACACACTCCAGAATGGCATTCATTCAATGCATTTTTGACTTCCTTGTGAGTCAAACATTCTTTGAAGATGGAATCAACACCATGATGATAAAGTGTATCCCCAATAATAGTGTATTGTTGGGATTGTATAGAATACGACGATGATCGATTCGACTCAATTTTGGCTAAAAGGTCTGGGTTTGACGACAGATGATGATATCTCTATACGAGGGGTCTAAAGTACTGATAAGAAAGAGGGATTCATCTGGGAAAAAATCATTTTCCAGGGTTTCCGTCTCAGTATTGGGAAAGTCACATAATAATTCAACAAATACTAATGATTTCTTAGATTTAGATTTTATGAATTCCAAATCAAATTCTTGTAGGATAACTATCCATTTATAATACTCCCCCCCCTAGAAACCATCTCATAAGAATTTAAACTAGGTGATTGCAATCGGAAATCACAAATTGTTTTTCGCAATAGGAAAAACTCCCAAGGAAAATTTCTCCACATGTGCATATTTGCATTAGAGGAATTTTGAGGTCTAAAATGGGCATCCTAAGGAAATTATAAAATAATAGTGGAAATAATAAAATAATATTAAATTACATCATCAAAATTTAGAAGGAAAAAAGAAAAAACTATTTTTTCAACTAATATTTTCAACTTATATCCATATGGGTTTACTCAAATTCTGAGTAGAAACAATCATTGGATGCAAAATTTGATTCATCATCCAAGGAGTACCCATGTTGCATACTTTCGATGGAACCTACAACATGAAAAATAAAAAATACATGAAAAACGTGATTGCAATCACATCTTTTCATGTATTTCTATTTTTTGTGTAACAAGGTCCATCGAAATTATGTAAGATGGGTACTCATCTGATGAGGAATTAAATTTCGCATCCAATGGGTAGTCACACTCTAAATTTGAGTAAAACCTTAGGGAGATAAGTTGAAAATAAGAGTTGAAAAAATAGTTTTATTATTTTATTATTTTTTAATATTTTTACTCTTTTACTCCAAAAATGGTGAATCGTCCCCCATGGTTGACATCATCATCTTGAATCCTATTGTTTTTTATAAAGTCTATTTTGGTTGTACATTTTTCTTAGGAGGCTCATTTTAGACCTCAAAATTCCCCTGATGGACTTCAGTTTTTGTAAGATTTTTGCTCAGGTAATATTTCACATGCTCATCATTCAATTCATCTTCCTGAACTAAGACCATAGAAATGGTAACATCATATGCAACTAGATACAAAAAGTAGTCTTGCTAATAATTGCGAGGATGGAACAATGATGTATGGGTCAATTTGCATTCAATTCCATCAAATGTGTTTTGAGCAACTTCATCCCATATAAATGAGATTCCCTTTTCAAGAGTCGAGTAAAACCTTTAGTTATCTCAGCTTAGTTTTGGATGAATCGACTTAGAACGTTTCCTTTCCATTGCAAAATTTGGAGTTGGCGGAGGTTAAGAGGAGGAAAATTCAGAATAGCTTCTACCTTGATCAGATTGACATGAATTCCTTCCTTTGAAACGACAAATCCTATTAATCGACAATATTCCACAGAAAAAAAAAAAAAAAAAAAAATTGTGAGGGTTCAAGTGTATATTTTAGTGTGGACATCTAATAAATATAGCTCTAAAATGTGTTGGATGGTCTTCCCGTTTCAGCGAATGAGTTGGTAAGCCATCCAAGTAAGGTTGTACAATATGCTTGATATCGTGAAATGCGTAAGACAAAATCAATTCGAAGGTTTCATGAACATTATTTAATCTGAATGGGAGTTTTCAATAAGAAAAAGTCCGCCATGGAAAAATGAATGTAGTTTTATGCTAATCAGCTGGCAGTATGTTGAGTTAGTTGTATCCAGAAAATTCTTCCATGAATGAAGAGATTTCGTTGCCCGCACAATCACCAATGATTTGGTCGATATAGGGTGTAGTATAGTTGTCTTTGGGACAAGCCTTCTTAGTATCCCTGTAATATGCACATACTCTGATGGTTCCCTGATTTTTGTTAACAGGTACAATATCGGAAATCCAATTAGTCAACGGAACTCGGTAGATAAAACCTGCTTTAAGGAATTTCTTCACCTTAGCATTAATAACAACAACCTTTCATGGATGCACTGGATGTAGTCATTGTGTGATAGTTTTTGCATTCAAGTAAGTATCAATCTCATGAACTACAATACTGGGGTCAATTCCTGACATTTCCTCATAGGACCAGGAACAAATGCCACAAAATTCTTGAAATAGGGCTTTGTATGTTTGGATTTCTTCAAGGGAGAATGAAGTACCTATGTGAATTTTCTCGATAATTCCTGTTTTGCATCAGATATCAATGAAAATTTTTGTATATGTGCTTCCTAAATTATTTTCATATTAATCTTGAAGAACTGACATGGGCCATTCTAGATTAACTATGATCTGAGTTAAAAATATAGTTGAAAAATTACTCACGATTTTATCAATGTTAGGGAGAAGATATGAACGATGATGATAATCGTCCCATGGAATTTCATGCGAAGTCATGAATTCCATAATGATCTTGGAAACATATGGTCAAAATGTTCATGAAGTCAAATTGGTTCCAACAAAGGCAATCGAGAACAATCATTATTGGTCACATTCACTTGATTAATTTCTGAATATCGCGGATCAGAAAATGATTGAAATTCCTGGTAAGCCAATTCAAGCAGTCTCAAAGGCATATCATTTCCATACGAGGTCAATTTAGATTATAAAGGAACTATTCACAGATAAGAAGATTCCATAGTGCTTGATGTGATCATGTTAACCTGGGAAACATTAAAAGGAAAGTTCAGTGGAAGGAGTGCAAAAGTTCCCATCCATGATGAATCCTTAAGAAAACCAACACCAATATCCTCATAATGAGTAATCATTTTTCCGATGAAAGGTACACTACCATGGAGTAATGGTCAAAAAAGTAGTAAGACAACTAGTCTACTTTATTATACTTCCTTGATGGGTAAAATGTATCATGCGAAAAAGCGATGAGACCATATCAGTCATAGCATAAGTCCAACTTCGAATGAGAAAGAGGTTGTAATCGAGTTGGTCATCAACAACTTCAACTTCGATCGTGATCATCTTACCTTCTAACCCTATGGGTAGATCATTTAGGATTCCATAAGGATGAAAACCTCTTCCATCTCAGGATTTCAATGTGGTAGGTGATTGATTAGTAGTTGGAAAACCCAAATATTTCCAACAGGAAATAGACATGATACACATACAATCTCCTTGGTCAATAATCGTGTGAAACACTTGTTTGGTTTTGAGAAAAACTAGAATTTGGAATGTGAGTTGATTTAAGAGTCTAAGTATATGACTTTCAAGATCAAAGATAACAAGATTTGAATCATGAGGATCAATTTATCTAATAGTTGACAATAATAGCTTTCTTTGTGTTGGACATGTTTGCAGCACTTTAAAAGTTGAGATTGTTGAAGGAGACATATTCAGGTCTTCAATAATGTTATAGTTCTGAGAAGCTCTAACATTTGGGTTGAAAGATGGTTTTCAAAGAAAACCTTTGGGAGTCGGTCAAATGATCATATCAGGGTTTAGTTTTTGAATGTATAACGATTTAAAAGGAGGAGGAGGAATTGATCTAGAAGGTTGATTAGATGGACTAGATTCGTTCCCATCGACAACAGGACCCTTAGATCCATAATATGTTATGAAACCAGCTCACAAAAGATAGAAAAGATAGATCAACGCCTTAGAAATAAGCCCCTTCGAGGGGAAAACCTCCTTTACATTACACAAATGAATAATTCTTGCATGATTCAAATGACAAAACCTCCTTTCTATATATAGGAGTCTACAGGTTCACAATATAACCAAGCCAACCTAACAATAAAAATATAAAGGCATAAAAATAATAATAGATGGATTCTATGGGGCACAATAATAACAATATGGGGACAATAGGGGCACAATAATAACAATAAGGGATATAACGACAATAGTAATGGGGGGATCACTAATATTATAGGGACCTAACATGCCCCTCTCCTTTAAAAAAGTTTTGTCCTTACTGCTTGAGTAGTTCTGGATGCTTCTGTATAAAATTCTCATCTTCCCATGTGGAATCTTCAACAGGTAAGTTCTTCCACTTGATAAGATACTCTAAAATTGATCTATTTCATAGTTGTCGAGTTCTTGTTTCTTTGACTGCTTCAGGTTCCAATATGATTTTTCCTTCCTGATCAAGTTCTGGGAATATTGTCTAAACTGGAAGCTTGTCACCTATAACCTTCTTTAAGTATGAAATGTGGAAAACTAGGTGCATTCGAGAAGCTGCAGGAAGCTCCAATTTGTATGCCATAGTAACTATCTTTTGCAACACCTTGTACGGACCATAATACTTTGGTGATAATTTCTTATCCTTATTAGCTTGCTTCAGGGACATTTGTTTATATGGCTGTAACCGTAGGAATACCCAATCACCTACATCAAAACTTTTTTCGCTGCGATGTTGATCTACATGCTATTTCATTATATTATGTTCCAAGGTGAGGTTATCCTTTAAGTGTTGGAGAACTTGTTGCTGATGCTTGATGTGATATTATACTGATTGAACCTTAGAATTTTCTCTTAAATATGATGTGATGGATGGTAGATGATATCCATAAAGTGCAATAAATGGGGTCATTTTTGTTGCAGTATGGAAGGACGTGTTATATCACCATTCATCCAGAGGCAACCATTTGACCCATTGTGTTTGTTTATCACATACAAAGCAACGAAGATATCCTTCCAAACATTTTTTTACTATCTCAGTTTACCCACCAAATTGAGGATGATAAGATGAGCTATGAGCTAACTGAGTACCAAGACAAGAAAATAATTATGTCCAAAAATTTCTAGTGAAGGTGGGATCTCTGTCACTTACAATAATCTTTGGGTTTCCATGAAGATTTCGAATTGTTTCCATAATTGCAGTAGAAATTGTACTCGCTTTAAATGGATGATATAATGCACAAAAGTGTGCATACTTGGTAAGTTTGTCCACTACCACCATGATAACAATCTTTCCTTCGAACTTGGGTAAACCTGTGATAAAATCCATTGAAACCTCCTCCCAACATCGGCTTGGAATGGATAAAGGTTGTAATAGTCCCGGAGTCTTAATTGTTTCAACTTTATTTTGTTGGCAAACCAAACATTCCGCTACAAACTTTTGAATATCCGATTTAAGGCCATCCCAAAAAAAATCCTTCTTAAACCTGTGGTAGGATTTTAGAAATCCTGAGTGCTCCACAAAGGGAGAGTTGTGAAATTCAATAAGAATATTTTGTTTGAGTTGGGAATTCTTACATAGGTATAACCAATGCTTGTACCATAACGAATCATTTATCTAGATAAATGTATCAGATGTAATGGGATCTTGTTGTATTTTTTGAATGAGTGCCCACACTTCCTCGTCATTCTTCCACTCGTCCCTTGCTTCGTTTATCCAATCTAGTTGGATAATAGAAATGGTGCAAAGAAATGCTTCCACATCCTCATCCTTTCTTGAGAGTGCATCTGCCACAACATTTTGCTTCCCTTTCTTGTATATGATTTCAAAGTCATAACCCAACATCTTTGTGACCCATTTTTGCTGCTCTTTTGAAGATAATATTTGTTCTTAAAAGTATTTAAGACTATCATGATTTGTTTTTACCTTGAAGTGTCTTCCCATTAGGTAGGGTTGCCATTTATTAAGTGCATGTAATATTGCCAACATTTCCTTCTCATAAATAGCTTTGTGTAAATACTTTCCTTTGATTGGACGACTTTTGAAAGAAATGGGTCTTCCTTCTTGCATTAAAACAACACTGATTCCATTTCCCGAGGAATCACATTCCACAATAAAGGTTTTTGTGAAGTCTAGTATAGCTAAGACTAGTGCTTGACACATTGCCTCTTTATGATGTTCAATAATGTTGTTAGAGGTGCTGCTATTCTCCCATAATTCTTAACAAATTTGCGATAATACCTTGTAAACCTGAGAAATCCTCATAGATGCTTTGTGGATGTGGGGATATTCCATTCCTTAATGGTTTTCGTTTTGCTAGGGTCTACCTTAACACCTTCATGAGATACAATATGACACAGATATTCCACCTCTTGTACTCCAAAGAAACATTTTGAGATTTTTGCATATAATTGTTTCTCCTCCAATAGTTTGAGTGCCATGTCAACATGTTGGACATGATGCTTCTATTGTACCTCTGAGATAGTGGTAGGTCAGCTACCAATGCCAGAGCATCTAAAATAACTGTTTTGGGGTTTTTGTTTTTAGTTTTCGAAGACCAACGAATGAACACAAATGTAGAATTGAAGTAATTAATCATTTGGGTTATATTAATATTTCAGCAAAGGGCTGCTATAAAGCCTTACACCGTGATATAGGTCAAAAATAGTGGTGAGAAGAAGAAAAGAAATAATATGATTATCATAGTTTCCATATTGTAAAACAGAACAATCATAAGTAGGAAAACCTTCTAAACTACGTTCAAAAGGTTCAAGGTAGTATACTTAAGCTTACACAAGATGCTAATGATTTATTGATCAGAGGGGATTAGCTAAATAGTCAGTTCATTAATCCATTCTCTTAATAGATGATCACTTCAGGAGCTGATAGGAATAAATTGAGACACAATTATCCCTGCCTAGATATCTCTATAAGTCATAAGCATATGAAGAAAAACATAATGATTGATAACTGGAAAAACTTACAGGATAACACAAACTGTGTAAAACCAAATTTAGAATCCTTTGCTTTGTATTAAGGTTCTAGAAAGACTAAGTACATCAAATATCTAGAAAAGATTCCTTCAAAGGTCGCTTCCAGGTTCAATGTAGAATTAACAATCAAGACTTAACAAGAAATGAACAATGAATCTTGAACTTTGAACCTATAACAACTCAAGAAGAGAGTTATTTACGCAATTATGAAACTAAAAAATATCCTAAAATTGATTGATATTTATTCTAGGAAAGGAAAGATTTTCATGCAAGAAGATAAGGGAAACTATTGAACTGTTTCTTGTTGTCCCTTTTATTCAGGTTGTGTTGGCTTTGTTGGTTGATATTTTTCCCTTTAAGCTGCTAGATTGATTGTATCCTTGGCATTGGTTGCTTCCTTCAGTTGATCTTTCATCTGATACTCTTTAAATTCTGTAAATATCCTTTGACCCTACTGAGTAACCATTACTGTGTATTTTTACCTTTACTGTGCATTTCAGGTTTTTACTGTGTTATTCAACAGTAAATCCTTTTAGATTTTATGTCACATGGCAAAGTAATCTGATATGATCTTTGTCTTTGTCTTCCAACTATACACAGGCTTTTTTCCTTTGTAAGCTTGGAACATGAGTCTTTACCTGCAAAACACAAAAACTTGTTAGGAAAAAAAAGGTGACACAAGGTCTTCAATGGATTTATAGATATTGCAGGGATATTGGAAGGATTCCAGAGCATATCAGAAGTAAAATGATAGTTTTATTGGTCATAGAGGCTTATGGAGGCTTCACTATGAAAAGCAGGAAAAACAGAGAAAAATGGTGATTTTTGCGTTTAAACGGAAAAACGGTCTACTTTTTAGAATATGTCACAAAGTGAACAATGCCTATTTTGTTGTTATGCGGGAGGTGGTTTTGGTTTTCATTGCACCGCTTATGAAGTGCGAGTGGTTTTGGGAAGGCTCACCCAAAATAACCTGAGCATGAAACGTAGCAAAGGGAGGTCATTTGAATACAGCTTTTTGGGTGGGTAATTCCCGTACAGAGAGTCAACCCAAAATCACTGAGGGTTGTTGGATTTAAATGCCTTAGATCAGACAGTGGTGGAGCGAAGGAGAAGTACGGAGAGGCTCAACGATTAATTATGGTGGAAATGGATTTATTATGGGTTAAAACTGAGATTTAGTGGTTAAATGGAGGTTAAGGTTAATTTCTTCGTTTAAATCATAAAAATGATTTAACAAAGAAATCCTTCGCAAAACATGGTTTGGAAGATTTGAAAACATATGAACGTGGGCAGATAAATGTTGTCGGGTCTGATTTTATCGCATATCGCAATCTCCGTTTAGCGGAGGAAGGCACATTGCAAAGGAATGAGATAGGGGCCGGATGCAGCAGGGAAATATATCATGGTTAATACTGCGATCGAGTCTGGGTACCCATTGCAATTGCAAATCGCAATGGCAGAGGGTTATTGGTTCAGTCGGGACTTGCGATGAGGGGCGGATGTGATATGGGAATGAAATATGAAATATATTGCATCGGGTCCGGGCCCATCACAATCGGAGATCACAACGGTGGGGAGAGTTGGTGCACGTTGAGAGGGCTTGCGATCCACTGATGCAACATTTATTAAATATATAGTTTTTGTAATAAAACTAAGTGTTTCGGGGTATTTTAATAAAGGAGTTAGTATATATGGGAAAGGGAAATTTTAGGGGTTTTAATACATTAAGTTAGTGTTAATATGAAAATATGAGCGGAAAGGGAAAATATACTCGATAAGGGGAAATATAGGTGAAAAAGGGAAGTATAGGTGGAAAAGGGAAATACTCTAAGTATATTGTTTTTAATAAGTTATTTTCCTTCACATATATATATCAATACTTAGGCTAAACAAATTTTTGTGGGTTTTTTGGGTAAAATGGGATTTAGCATGGGTTTCTCACTTTTACTAGGCAAAAAGGGTTTTGACCTTAGGAAAAAGGGTTTTTTTTTTTATGGAAAATGGATGAATATGAATGTGTGAAGGTGGGAAAGGGAAATTAGTGTATATAGGGATGAATGGGGATGAATGGGAAGTTAATTACTTGATCTAGTAGATCTTCATTTTCCTTGTGTAATTGCATCATGGGCATAGAAACATGATAAATGTACATTTTTTCCAATCAATAATCAAACTTCTACAACCTTTCTCTACTTAACCTTTGCTTATCCTATCATTTTTCTTCATTTAATGGGTGCATTTAAGCCAACAAACCCTTTTCTTTTATTTTTATTTTACAAAAGTAAACTATCTAATTCTAACCTTATAACATCCAAGGGCTCAGATTAAGCTTATGATCACCTTATTATTCTCTACCTAACTACTGATCTGCCAAGATTAAACTGTTTGGCCAGATCTTTATTCTCTAACTATAACATCAAATTTAAAGTATGGAGCAGTCAAGATTAAATAGTTTGACTGTCATGGGTTGTGGGATTTATGACAAGCTGCACACAACCATTATTTTGTAGAAAAAATAGTAGTGGCATTTAGAATTTCTCACTTTCAGAGTTTATTTGTTTTCTTTTCTTTCTAACCTAAAATTTTCTTTTTGTCTTGATTTTTTTTAGGACATTTGACCTAACATTTTCTTTGATATGGACATCATGATCAAGATATTTTTCACTAACATTTTATTCACTATTGTTATGTCCATATCCTAACTTAACATTTTTTCAAAATATATTTTTTATTTTTTTTACTATTTTATTCTATCTTATCAAAACCAAAAAATGCTACAACATTGGCTCCAGCTAGGGACTGCTTTCTCTTGTAGAATGCAGAGAACCTACAGATCCATATGCCTTCTTGTCGAGCTATGAAATCCTTGCTGTAAGAATAATCACACTGACATCTTGAAAGGTAAAAGAAAACTTGAGTATTTACAATGAAAACTATTTCAACCTATTAGTACTAAATGTAATGTTTGATAAACCTTCCATTTACAGGATAAGTGGAATATAGCCCCTCAAGATTCTGCAGCACAAAAGTGTTGTTACCCTTTAATTCAGCAATTGCTAAAGGTCCAGACCATAGATTATCAAATTTTCCATGCTTTCCTTTCTCTTCTCTTCGGGCATCCCATATTAGAACTAGATCACATTCTTTAAAGTCTCTTTCCCTAGCTCTTGTGTCAAACACGGTCTTCATCTTATTCTGATATTTCATCAATTTGTATTGAACTTCATCTCTGTTTTCATTAAGTTCAATAATCTGATTTATTCTTCTTGAAAAATCATTAGGTTCATCTATAGAATCTTGTAGGAATTTTAAAACAAGGAAGGCCAAATTGGTAGGGAAGATTGCATATTTCCCATAGAGTAATTGAAATGGAGATTTTCCAGTTGATCTCTTTGGAGTAATTCTGTTTGCCCATACTGCATAAATTAAATGTGATTCCTAGCTCTTCTTATGATCAATTAGAGTCTTTTTGATTACCTTTACAAGGATTTTGTTGGATGACTCTGCAAGGCCATCACCTTGAGGGTAGTATGGAGTTGAATGATGTAACAAAATCTGATATTTCTAGAAAAAGTCAATCATTTTAACACTAGCAAAAGTTGTTGCATTATCAGTGACAATTTGAGTTGGGCAACCAAATCTAGATAAGATATTCTCTTCAATAAAATTAATTACTACTGAATCAGTAAAAATTTATGTCTAGAATTGCTTCTACCCATTTAGTAAAGTAGTCTATTGCAGTGAGGATCCATCTATGCTGATTACTTGAAGTGGGGTGAATCTCTCCAACAAAATCTAAGCCCCATTGAGAAAAAAGTTCTGAAACTATTGATGGAACAAGTGGAAGGGCTGCTAATTTTTGTTTTCCAACAAACATTTGACAAGGAACACAACCTCTGATCTTTGCGCCTACTTGTAAGAACACTGTGGGACGATAAAATCCTCCCCTCATAATCTTGTATGCTGTTGCTCTCCAAGCATAATGTCCCCCACAAAATCCTGTGTGACACTTGTAGAGCGATAACTAGGGTCTCTCACACCACCAATTATTCCACATTATTAAGTCAATCCGGGATCATTTTGTTCTTTCAAGGAGTAACTCAATCCGAGGTTGTTCTGTCCAAGTAATGCTCAGCAGTATAGCGTTCTAATGACTTGAAAGGAAACAAACACTAAGCTGTAATTAAACCAACTCAAAAGATAAAATCACACAAGGCAGTTGATCAGTCAAGGGTACGGAAACAATAACCCTTCCCTTTAGAAACTGATAAAGAAAGAAAACCAAAGCATGGACTTATAGGTATGGGAGTTAGGCAGTGTCTTGCTGGGCTCATGACAGCCTTAGGCCTGCTATCACGCGAAAACAATAAAGGCAGATTAGCGAAAGTAAAATGGAACAACAATTCTCAAATGGAACAACAAACTCAAATGGAACAACAAACTCCGATGTATGTACACGTTCTAGACTACTGTAGCGATCCGAGAGTAATGTATGATGTGACTATGTTTCTGAACAAAGTGGTATTATCTTCAAGCCTTGTAAATACTTATTTTATATGAATCCAATAATGATAACATTCATACCAATATCTTGCTATAGAAATGGATGCAATTCGAATAGATTCACTTTGTGTAATACAGAGACGTGGGTTAAAGAACTTATTCAGATTCAGATATTAATTAAGAAGCATAGTCTATCATATAAAAGATATATCGAATTACTGAAACAAGAGAAATAAGCAAACCACACAAATCACCGTATGATACAACAGCAAGTGACCGTCGGAGATGGGCCCTTGGCTACCAATGGTACACTGCTTAAAGTTACTCCAGATGCAGAAACGAAGTGAACACCAAGTCCTTTATATTGATTGCATTAACAAAAGTATACAAAATCAGGTCTTAACAAAACTTAAAGTTGTTCTGAAGCTTGTGATTCCAACAACAGTCGTCCCCCACACTCGATGGCGTGGTACCTTTATATAACAGAAATGACGGAGATATCTAGATACAAAAGATAAGCTTAAAGCAGCGATCCCTCAGGATCGAAGATCCTGAGGGATTCGCTAATCGTTCAGTTCTTCTCTTTCCCTTCTTGCGTTCTCCGTCTCGGTATCCTGCGTTCTTTTCCTAGACTATTCGGCTCTAATTTTACTTGATCTTGTCCGCATCCGGTTCCCTGTCGACGGGACAACAGTTACTTTGCTTTCGCTTCTTGTTTTTACTCGATGATTCCCTGTTTCCGCGTCCTTCTGCATAGAAAACATCAATTATTAGTGATTGAGCTTCGTTTGTCCATTTTCACACAATTTATCAAAACCCTTATATTCTTTAGACTCATAATGCAGAAAAGGTTAGAAATATTATTGAAAAACCACTAGATTGCATGTCAAAAAGCATTCCTTCCAAGTGCTCCACACACCCCCCTACTTACCCTGTTTCATGTCCTCATGAAAACGTTATAATTGACATGCAAGGCTGTGAGAGAGTAGGCCGGAGAAGGGATCTCACGAAGAGGTCGACAACCATGATTAGCAACTAGATGGTCAAAGAACTGATCTAACTAATCTGCAGGCATCTCATATAGGGCCTGATATCCAGGTGCAGGATGCCAAATAATTAGGCTGCAAAACCGATACCCCAACCAGAATGGCCCTGCTCGCAGAATCCGTTCCCCATAGAGACTCAATCGGCTGGTAGCCATTTCAAAATTCTCAAAGTTAAAGGGTTCCCTGAGCTGGATGTTTGGGTTAGAGGTTCGGTAGCGAAACTTTGTAGCATGGAGGGCATGGTCTTTAATAGTCAGGAAATACTCCAGACCATTTTTTGATCAAGTCTTCATGCATGGGACCTAATATCTTCATGACATCTGGGATCCTCATCACACTCCTATGCTTTCTCCATAATGCTGTTGGGTCCCTAGGTTCATCTCGTACCCATAGGTCTAAACTATTTTCTTGCCTCTGGAAGATGTTGTAAGCTTTAAGCCATTTTAACTGATTCACCCCAAATGAGATAAAGGCTTGAAATTGTATATCGCCAACGAAAGGGCCAGGATTCAAATCAGTTTCTTGGTCTAAGACAAGATTGTGCAGGTAAAATTCACATAACAACCTTTGAACTTTAACTCCATAGTGCTTGCAGCAATCTATAAAATCATTAACAGTGTTGATATGGATAGGTGCTCCCGCCCTAACAGCGTTTATTTTTAATCTCAAATATCGTTCAAGCAAAAACAAAGCATAATTTTTAGCAGGGGCTCTACAAGTCAAAACATCAGTATATAAGGAACACAGGGTGTCCATCTGCTTAACAACACTATCTAGTCGACGAGTTACCTTAGCAACCTTTTCCTGCTCCTTCTGCCATCCTTCAAAGGCTTGGCTCTCAGACTGATTGATGTTTCGAAGTTGCTGTTGGAGTTCTTCATATCTTTCCTTGGGGACCATCTGTTCTCGCAACTGCTCGACCTCCTGCTGGGCTTCCTTCATCATTTTATGCAAGGTTCTGGTTTTTGGGTCTTTCTTCCACACAGCCGTAGAAGCTGGAAGTTTAACCTGGACCTTCCTGTTATGTTGTTTGGAATTTCGGACCCGAATTACACCCGAGGGGGGTGCTTCTGTTTGAACCTCTTTGCTATCCATTTCCTTTTTAATGCGAACAAAGGGTTGCTTTGGTCTTCCTTCCACCGGAGCCTCTTGTTGTTCCATTGGAATGTCCATTCGTTCCTCCGATCCAGATGGAACAGCAGTTTCCATTGGAACAGCACCTTGTTCCTCATTATCATTTGGAACAGCAGACTGTTCCTCGACAGTCGGTCTCCTGATGGGGTTTCGTCCATCAAAACGAACTCTAACCCTCGAGGTTCTTGCTGCCATGGTCCTCTTCCTTTTCCTTGTGGTTTTTTGTATTCTCAGACTGGCTTTCAACATTCTAATTTGTTGGCGGAGTCTGGCTATCGTGCCCAGCATCCTCTGGTGCTTCTTCCTCAATTTTTCAATTTCCCTTGCCTCGGCAGAGGGTTTGGCCTTCAATCTTACTTCTTCTTCCTCTCCTGGAACATCTTCCGGCGTCCTGGGGACAGATTGTCCCGGATTGATGTCTTCTGCTTCATTACCATAGCCAGGCAGGTTTTCTTCCCTTGCCTCTTCTGCATGCCTTTCCTCGGGTAATTCTTCTTCTGCGGGGCCATCAAGGACGCCTCCTGTACTGGAGGCTTGGCTGTATTCTTTCATATTGGCCAGAACTGCTGCCAATTCCTCTTCTCCTGGAGGGTCTTGCAACGGGCTACCCATAGGTTGTGCGTTTTCTTCTTCTTGATTGTCTCGCTTGGTGGTCTCTTCTCCTTCAGATTGGTCGTGTCCTTCTTCAATTCCTCCTTCTGGCTGGTTAGTTCCAGCCTCTGATTGCTCAGCATTTCCTTCGGGTAATTCACCTTCCACTTCTGGAGGTTCGTCCTCGATTTCGATTGGTTGGGTCGCAGTTTTCTGAATCTTTTCCAACCTTCCCCGTATTCAAACCAATCGAGCTGACTTCCTAGGTCTTTCAGGCAGGTTGGGAATGCCCACAGGTTCTCTAGGTTCCTCTGGTCGTTCCGGCGTATCGGAGGGTTGCTTCCGTTTCGAAACAGCATGCTTTTCTGCCGCCGACTTCTTACGTTTCTCTGATTGTTCCGGTGTGCTGGAGGACTGCTTTTGTTTTGAAGCAGCATGCTTTTCTGCTGCTGGCTTCTTATGTTTTTCTGAACGTTCCAGTGTGCTGGAGGTTCGTTCAGATTTTGGGGGTGGTACAGCCAGTCCCTCTTTAACTGTTTCGACCAATTCCTCCCAGGTGCTTTGCTGTTGGGTAAGACTGTGGCTTATTATTAGCCGAATCAGTCCGTGGTGGCTCACAACCGTATCTGTGTGCTGAGCCTTCTTCAGGCTTCGGGCCGCATCATGTAATAAGGAATTTAAAAGGGCAGGGAGATTTACAAAACATTTTCCCTTTAAAACAGCTAGAAGTTTTAAGTGACGAGCCCTTACCACATCTTTTCTCCCTTCGCAGGTGATATAGCTCTGCACTATCTTCGCCAGCTCGGTCCAGGGTTCCCCCAGTGTTGTCAACAGAACTCCTTTCCCTTTGACTGTTAGACTTTGGCCTTCGCTTTGGAAAATTTCCATTACTTTCTGCAGTCTTTCCTTCTTCAGCTCCCATCTGGGTCCAACAGCTAGTAATCCTGAGGTTTCTGCAATAATGTCCTCCGTAACTTCTATCCACTTTCCTCCGACTATAGAGTGGTTTTCCTGCAAATTTCGCAGGAATTCCAACGCTACAGCCTCATTCGATTCTTGCAGGCGGTTGAAGTAATTCAACCATCCTGCATTTTCCAGAATTTCGCGGGCGGCAGCGGACGCGGTCAGCTTGTGCGGTTCACTTCGGATCGTCCTCCCGCCCATAGCTTACTCCAGAAATAGACTCAGGAATGAAACAACAACTGTTTGCAGTATTTACCAAGCAGAGAGGATACTCGATGCTAGTTTTAGGAAGGATCTTCGCAGAGCATGCAACAAAGAGAAAAATTGTGGATGGCAGTCCGTAGAATGAGATCATCATACCGTTAAATCGTGTCATTATTTTGCCCGAATGGTGTGCAGCCACGTAACCATTGGAGTAATGAGGTCACCTCCCCCCCGCGATCTGATAGGCTGCCCCCAGCCATCAAAGAGAGGAGCAGCAGCCAGTCGGGAGTCAACTCATAAAGTACAATAGGTAGAAATTATGCCATGTTGTAAAAGGAAAATGGAGTACCGAAACCGAGGCAGAAAAGTGGATCGCTTTTTAGATAAGCCAGTGTGACATAATGAGGAACCGAGGGGTTGGACGTCTGCCAACTGTACCAAGTCTCCAGTAGTCATTGTCAATTCCGTTGCCATGATTGGTGATAATATTCATGCGATAATTATATTAGGGTGTGACATATGATACATGCAAAGGATATAAAAGACAAACAGACTTAATATCATACCTGTTGGTGTAAATATTATGACTCCAATGCCATTAACAGAGCTCTGCTGCCATAGGTGTTCATAACCTTGGCAAAGTTGTTTATCTCACCCTCCGGAACCATTATCCTTTGTGTATTTACTGAAGAGTGCTTTGTCAAAATGCAGGCCATTATGCTGGCTTGGTGACCAGATAACCATAATGCCATTCACAAGGTAGGCACGAAACGTGGTCAGGCCGGCTCGTGATGAGACCTCCTGTTCCAAGGTTTGCTTGTTATTTTACCTTTGGACCATATCCCTGGTGTGGTGGCCGTAATGGGAATGCCACTTCGCTTCCATCCTTATGATCATGGTAGGCTGGCTCTGAATGAGACCCCCTATCCTGCATTTGACGATTTCATATCTTGTTTTTATTTTTTCTTTTATTCTTCTTTTGCAGCACACTTCTTTTTCTTTGTTCACTTACACATAAGGGTGGTTCCGCACTCCTTAAGAGCGGGGAATGGTGGAAGAAGTCTTACAATCCCAACAGATAGATATAAATCGTTTGCTCTTATTCCTCAGTAATGATCAAGAAAGTTTTTAGGGAGATCGACATGATAAAAATTACCAAACCACGGTTCAGGAATAAGATAATGACAGTGAAGACGAAAGTTAATGTCCCTCCTCTTGTCTTCTTATATATACTGACTGTTAAAATAGTAGCGATTTATGATATGCTGGTTTCGGTATATCATGCTTTATGTTCATTGCATAATGTCATTGCTATATCTAAAGGATTTAGGAGAGCATAATCGCAAAACGTCCAAAGGAGCAGAAAGGTTCTGATGGTGTCCTCTCTGAGAGAATCATGTAGATGACTTATCTTGTGGAAAAGAAATAGCAGAATTAACCAAATTCCGCATCTTGGAAAAAGAAATATGCGAGTGTTGTTCCTTTTCGCAAAGGAACAACAAAGCACAAAGAGTGCTGTTCCTTTTCGCAAAGGAACAGCAAAAATTCACACGTGCTGTTCCTTTTCACAAAGGAACAACAAAAATTCCAAAACACAAAAGTGCTATTCCTTTTCGCAAAGGAACCGCAAAAATCCACACGTGCTGTTCCTTTTCGCAAAGGAACAACAAAAATCCACACGTGCTGTTCCTTTTCGCAAAGGAACAGCAAAGAAGTGCTGTTCCTTTTCGCAAAGGAACAGCAAAGCAAAAAGTGCTGTTCCTTTTCACAAAGGAACAACAAAGCAAAAAGTGTTGTTCCTTTTCGCAAAGGAACAACAAAGCAAAAAGTGTTGTTCCTTTTCGCAAAGGAACAACAAAGCAAAAAGTGTTGTTCCTTTTCGCAAAGGAACATCAAAGCAAAAAAGGTGCTGTTCCTTTTCGCAAAGGAACAACAAAGCAAACAAAGTGTTGTTCCTTTTCGCAAAGGAACAGCAAAGCAAAAAAGGTGCTGCTCCTTTTCGCAAAGGAACAACAAAGCAAAAAGTGCTGTTCCTTTTCGCAAAGGAACAACAAAACACCAAGTGTTGTTCCTTTTCGCAAAGGAACAGCAAAACACCAAAAGTGTTGTTCCTTTTGAAAAGGAATAGCAGAATCACACGAGTGCTGTTCCTTTTGAAAAGGAATAGCAAAATCAAACCAGTGCTATTCCTTTTGAAAAGGAACAGCAAAATCAAACCAGTGCTGTTCCTTTTGAAAAGGAACAGCAAAATCAAACCAGTGCTGTTCCTTTTGAAAAGGAACAGCAAATCAAAAAGTGCTGTGCAAAATAAGGTAACAAAGATACTACAAACAAAGATGAAAAGAACATATGTACAGGGTGTTATGTACAAATTATGAAAAACGAGTTGCTTAAGTTATAGGTGAGGAAGATTTCGCTTCCTCTCCTAAGATCTCCAAATCAGTATCTTGCTATAGCTGTTGACAAAAGGATTCCCGAGTAAGAGGTCTTCGATAGAGACGAACTCGGTGGCCATTTACTTTGAACGTATGTCCAGAACCGTCAATTGTGATCAGAGTGAGGGTCCCATTGTCGTGCACCTTCTGGATCTCATATGGTCCTAGCCAGCGAGTTTGGAGTTTCCCCGGGAAATCCTGGAACCGAGAATCGTATAACATAGCCCAGTCTCCTTCATGGAAGACTTTATTCTTTATAAGTGCATCATGCCACTTAGCTCGCTGTTGTTGCATTAATGCTGTGTTTTGTAATGCAGAGAGCCTAATCTCATCCAATTCGTTGATTTGTCGTAGTCGATTGATCTGTGCCTCATTCAGATCTAAGCCGACCTCTTGTGCAGTTCGTAGTGTTTGGATCTCAAATTCGATAGGAAAGATTGGTTGTTTCCCAAACACCAATTGATAAGGTGAATAGCCTGTCGTACTTCTCCATGTGGTTCTATAAGCCCACAGTGCTTCAGGTAGCCGAGCAGCCCAATCACGCCTGTGTGATGCGATAGTCTTTGTTAAGATTGATTCAATTATCTTGTTATTGTTTTCTACTTGTCCATTTGCCTGCGGATGGTAGGGGGTAGTGATCTTATGTTGGATATGATAGTTGTTAAGTGTTGCAGCTAGTTTATTTCCAACAAATTGTGGTCCACCATCTATAATTACTTCTCTTGGAAGTCCATAACGTACAAACAAATGGAACAAAAATTGCATTACCGAATCTTCTGTAGCCCTAGCTAATGATTCAACCTCAACCCATTTAGTAACATAGTCTCTTTCTACCAGGATGTATGTCCTCTGGTTTGATGGTGGATTAATGGGCCCGACGAAATTGAGAGCCCATCGTTCAAATGGCTCAATAACCACTTGTGGTCTCAGAGGCATTTCATCAGCTTGACCAGGTTTTCCTGCTCGCTGGCAGCTGTCACAGGCTTGTACAAACTTTTTCGCGTCCTTAAAAATTGTAGGCCAATAATATCCTGCCTGTAGTACTTTGTGTGCTGTTCTTTTGTCGGCAAAGTGCCCCCCGCATGGTCCATTATGACAAGCTTTTAGGATGTCTAGGATCTCATCCTCTCGAATACACCTCCTAATTTGCATGTCTGCCCCTGTATGGAATAAATGGTCTCCAATCCACGAAAATCGAGTGCTTTTTTGAACAATTTGCTTTCGTTCCTGAGGGGTTAGGTGTTTTGGTAACTTACCCACTGCAAGGTAATTGGCGACATCAGCATACCAGGGTGTTCGAATGGCAATGGCAAACAGATGTTCATCAAGGAATTGATCTTCTACCGCTGCTGTTTCGATTGATTTGGGTATTCTTGAGAGGAAGTCGGCTACAGGGTTTTCCTTGCCGGGTCCATCCTTAATTGTGATGTCGAACTCCTGCAACAGGATCAACCATCTAGTTACTCTAGCATTCGTGACAGGTTTATTTGCTAGATATTTGATAGCAGAATGATCTGTATATAACACAACAGGATAACCTGTAATATAATGCCTAAATTTATTAACAGCATGAATTACAGCCGGGAATTCCTTTTCAGTAACAGTATAATTGAGTTCGGCAGAGGATAAATTTTTGCTAATATAGTAAACAGCGTATGGCTTCTTATTCTCTTCTTGTCCTAGGACTGCACCGATTGCTGTATCCGAGGCATCAGATGAGATCTGGAATGGTAAATTCCAGTTTGGTCCTCGAAGGACTGGAGCTATTGACAACAACTTTTTCAATTCTTTAAAAGCCTGGTCACATTTCTCTGTCCACAAGAAATCAACATTACCAGTTAAGGCATATAGAGGTGCTGCAATTCGTGAATAATGTTCTATAAATCGTCTGTAATATCCAGAAAATCCAAGGAAACTACGTACCTCTTTTTGAGTAGTGGGGGTAGGGATGAGCAAAAGAATCTGAATTTTAGCAGGGTCTACCTGGATGCCAGCTACTGAAATGTAGTTCCCTAGAATGAGCCCTTCCGTCATCATCATGTAGCACTTTTCGTGGCTCAGGCAGAGTCTGGTAGCAATGCAACGTTGTAGAACTTTTTCCAGGGCCTCCAGAGCTGGATCAAATTCATCCCCATACGGTTTGAAGTCGTCCATATACACCTCAAGTCCATCGTTTATTAGATCTGCAAAAATACTGAGAATAGCCCTTTGAAATGTAGCAGGGGCATTACATAGGCCGAAGGGTAATACTCGATAGGCAAACGTTCCCCAGGGGCACGTAAAGGTAGTCTTATCCTGGTCTTCAGGGGCAATTTGGATTTGGTTATATCCACTGAAGCCGTCCAGAAAGGAGAAAAATTTCTTCCCTGCTAACGTGTCCAATACTTGGTCTATAAATGGGAGGAGAAAGTGATCCTTCTGTGTAGCCTTGTTTAACTCCCTGTAATCCACGCAAATCCTCCATTTTCCATTTTTCTTGGGTACCACCACAAGGGGAGAGACCCATTTACTGTCAGAGATAGGGTAAATAAAGTTAACGTCTAAGAGCTTCTGAAGTTCGTCTTTTACTATCTATTTTAGGTGAGGGTTGAGTCGTCTTTGTGGCTGACGGACAGGTTTTGCATCTTTCTCTATATAGATGTGATGGGTGCATAATTGAGGATCAATCCCCTTCATGTCAGGATAATCCCACGCAAATGCATCCTTGTATTTTTGTAACAGATTAACAAGCTTTATTTCTTGATCTGATGTAAGATTGGCGTTAATATTCAGAGTTTTACCAGGTTGAATTTCCACTACTTTGCTATTGGCAACAACAGTTACTGGTATTGTTTGGTCATGTGGATCTTTTAAAGGATCTTCTTCTAGCTCACTGTCAAATGCTGCTTCTATCATAAAACATTGCATATGTGTTCTAGCTTCAGTTTGACTAATAAAATTGTTAATGGCGTCGTCTTCTGTTTGATCTTTAAAGTCTAAAGCCTTCTGTATAGTTAATGGAGATCTGATATTGTTAGCAAGATATGACACAGGATAAGAGTTAGTTTTAATCATTGGCAGGCTTGGCTGTGCTGGAGGATATAAAATTAAATTTTTAACATCTGATCCTTTAGTTATAGTCATGTTTCCCTACCGGCAGCCAATGTAGGCATCGGCAGTAGCAAGCCAGGGTCTGCCTAGGATTAACGGATGTCCATCTAGTCGGGTTTTAGGACTAATTACCAGGAAATCTGTGGGATACTCCCAGGAATCTACGGAAACCATGACGTCATTCAGAGTGCCTTCCGGTCGAACTACAGATCGATCTGCCAATTCTAACAGAGTAGAGGTAGGTTCTACTGACGTGATGCCAAGATTTTGGCAGGTGGAGGTTGTCAAAATGTTGATTGCAGCTCCCAGGTCAACTAGAGCATTAGTCAGGGTTTGGCCATAGATTTGGACAGTTACAATTGTTCCCGGGATCTTCATATTTGATAGGTGCCTCTTTTCCTGATAATAGGTCAGATAAAGTACCAACTACTTGGACTCTAGGGTTAGTATTTGTATTCCTCCTTGATTTTTTGATGCACAATTCTTTTATGGTTTTTGCATATATAGGAATATCTTGTATGGCTTGGAGGAATGGAATCTTTATATACAAATTTTGTAATTCTCCCAAAATGTCAAAGTCTGGAGATTGTATAGGTCGAGATATGACTAATCGTTCTGGGAAAGGAGGAGAGGATGTACTTGCTTGTTTATTGTTTTGCTCTTTGTTTTCATCCTTCTGTTGTGGGGGTTGTTCTATTGGTAACTGATCTTCAATGCGAATTGTTTTGTCTCCCTCTGTTTCTATTATTCGTCCAGATCTTAACTGAAGATCATTGCACTCCCTTAGGTCAGATCCAATCTCTGATGTGTCTATGATTTGGATGGATTGGACTGGCCTATTATTAGGATTGGGATTAGGTTGGGCTGGGAGTTGCGGTCTCAGATTAGACTGGGGATTTTGTTGTAAAGCTGGCAGAGTTGGTTGAGGGAGTGGGATAGTTCCTGTTGATTGATATGTCGATCTTGGCCAATTGGTCTGCCTGGGTGAACCTTGTGAGGTGGGGGGAATCCACTGCGGGGGATATGAGTTATTTTGCCAGTATGGTGGGGCATAAGGAAAATTTGGCCGACCGAATTGGTTTGTTTGATTCATCCATGGGTTTGAAGAGGGAAATGGTTGTGATGGCCAGTTTGAAAATGGGGGTGCAGATTGATTTTGCCATATACCATATTGCTGAGTATTATACTGTGGAGGCTGAAAGGACAAGGTTGGATCCGAAAACATACCTGGTTGCTTAGGCTGCCATTGGCGACGCTGGTTAACAAAGTATGCAGGCTCTGGTTCCTCTTCTGCTTCTTTGTATACTGCCTTCAGTCCAGGGAGTGAGGGGCAGCTTTTAGTAGGATGATCCTTTGTACAAATAGCACATGCTTGGACTGAATCTAGTGGACATTCCTTGTGGCTGTGTTTTTTTCTGCATCGGGGGCAAAAAATTGCCAGATTTTGTTCTGCCTCCATTTGCTTTTGTCTAGCCTGCACAATATCAAGCTGTGTAGTTAATGTCCCTAAAATATCAGTTTTGAAATTTTCTAATAAATTCCCAAGCTCTACACATGTTACCCCCTCTGTTGAAATTTTATTATCTCTAACAAACCGGTCGTATTCTGTTGGTTTTATTCTTGTGCTACCCCTTGAACTCCTGATGCATAACTTAATAATATCAACAAAGTTTTCTTGGTAAATGTCCCCTTTTCCCATGATATTCAATGTTTCAATCCACTGTTCTTTCATACCTCTGATTAATGCAGTTTTCAACACATTGTCAGGCAAAGGTAATGATGCATAGGGGGATCTTTGTAAATTATATTGGAAGCGTTCCACATATTATTCTAAAGTTTCATTTGGTTTGGTCGTCATTTGGAAAATCTCATCTTTCAGTTCCCTTGACCTACAGTAATCCTGATATTTCTTGAGAAAGGCTTCTTTCATCTCTTCCCAATTGTTTATGACTCCACCACCTAAACCCATAAACCATCTCATAGCTGCTCCCTTCAAAGTAGAGGGGAACAACTTTAGTTTTTGGGGGTCAGTGGTGTAATCGTACCCCCTGCATAACACATCATACTTGAATAATAATGCATCAGGGTCTTCGGATGTGAGTCCATGAAACGTTGGGATGTGTTGAAGCAGAATTGCCTTCATCGGTGCATTCACAGTAAAATCTACTATAGGATATTGTAAGGTAGAGGTTTGGGTATTTTGCTGATTCTGCGCCATGAGATCAAATATGTGCCAATATCCTTCCGGGATTTCTAGGAGGGTGTTCCTAGGTTGGGAAGGGACGGACTTGGCAGGGGTTGGTTTAATGGCGCTTCCCTTATCTGGAATTTCTACGGTTGGAATCTCTATCTGAAGGAATGGGGTGCCTTCAATATTAATTCTGGCTGCGCTCCCCTTATCTGGGCTGTTTAACAGTTGGATTATCCTAGAAGGAGACCTTGGTTCTTCTATTTCCCCTGTTTCCCCTTCTCCTTCACAAAGGTTACTTAAGTTCCCTTCCTGCAGCCGTTCTGTCACAGAATTTTCAATTTCTTGATAGTCCTGTTCATTAGTCTGGCTGTGGACCTCAGCAAAGGCTCCAGATGGTGATGCTGTAGCCTGAAGGGAACTGGTAGGCTGCTTAGAATTAGTTTTTCCAAAGCCTACCGACGGCTGAGATCCAGTTTTCTTGTAGATTTCGTCTATAAAGGTCATTCTACCAAGGGTCACCGGTCCTTTGGCTTTAACTGGAAGCTTGATATTCTTTTCTATCTTTTTCTGCTTAGTCATGCACTCTAGGAAAACTACTAAATCCTATCAACCAGCAATTCTACTAAGAGAGCGGACGATGGAGCAGGGCTTTTACATGCTCCGTACGTAGGTTCTTACCTTCCGTTTTTAAAATCCAACTCCCTCCTAGCAAATTTGCGCACTACTCTATAAAGGACGAATGGCTATTACCCCTTCCCCGGAAACGGCGCCAAAATGTAGAGTGATAACTAGGGTCTCTCACACCACCAATTATTCCACATTATTAAGTCAATCCGGGATCGTTTTGTTCTTTCAAGGAGTAACTCAATCCGAGGTTGTTC
Source organism: Pinus tabuliformis (assembly GCA_031772625.1). Taxonomy (NCBI): domain Eukaryota; kingdom Viridiplantae; phylum Streptophyta; class Pinopsida; order Pinales; family Pinaceae; genus Pinus; species Pinus tabuliformis. The sequence goes on from CM062814.1 coordinate 415,145,316, forward strand.
TGTCCAAGTAATGCTCGGTAGTATAGCGTTCTAATGACTTGAAAGGAAACAAACACTATGTTGTAATTAAACCAACTCAAAAGATAAAATCACACAAGGCAGTTGATCAGTCAAGGGTACGGAAACAATAACCCTTCCCTTTAGAAACTGATAAAGAAAGAAAACCAAAGCATAGACTTATAGGTTTGGGAGTTAGGCAACGTCTTGCTGGGCTCACGACAGCCTTAGGCCTGCTATCACGCGAAAGCAATAAAGGCAGATTAGCGAAAGTAAAATGGAACAGCAATTCTCAAATGGAACAGCAAACTCAAATGGAACAACAAACTCCGATGTATGTACACGTTCTAGACTACTGTAGCGATCCGAGAGTAATGTAAGATGTGACTATGTTTCTGAACAAAGTGATATTATCTTCAAGCCTCGCAAATACTTATTTTATATGAATCCAATAATGATAACATTCATACCAATATCTTGCTATAGAAATGGATGCAATTCGAATAGATTCACTTTGTGTAATACAGAGACGTGGGTTAAAGAACTTATTCAGATTCAGATATTAATTAAGAAGCATAGTCTATCATATAAAAGATATATCAGATTACTGAAACAAGAGAAATAAGCAAACCACACAAATCACCGTATGATACAACAGCAAGTGACCGTCGGAGCTGGGCCCTTGGCTACCAATGGTACACTGCTTAAAGTTACTCCAGATGCAGAAACGAAGTGAACACCAAGTCCTTTATATTGATTGCATTAACAAAAGTATAAAAAATCAGGTCTTAACAAAACTTAAAGTTGTTCTGAAGCTTGTGATTCCAACAACAGTCGTCCCCCACGCTCGATGGCGTGGTACCTTTATATAACAGAAATGACGGAGATATCTAGATACAAAAGATAAGCTTAAAGCAGCGATCCCTCAGGATCGAAGATCCTGAGGGATTCGCTAATCGTTCAGTTCTTCTCTTTCCCTTCTTGCGTTCTCCGTCTCGGTATCCTGCGTTCTTTTCCTGGACTATTCGGCTCTAATTTTACTTGATCTTGTCCGCATTCGGTTCCCTGTCGACGGGACAGCAGTTACTTTGCTTTCGCTTCTTGTTTTTACTCGATGATTCCCTGTTTCCGCGTCCTTCTGCATAGAAAACATCAATTATTAGTGATTGAGCTTCGTTTGTCCATTTTCACACAATTTATCAAAACCCTTATATTCTTTAGACTCATAATGCAGAAAAGGTTAGAAATATTATTGAAAAACCACTAGATTGCATGTCAAAAAGCATACCTTCCAAGTGCTCCACAACACTGATCAATGGTTCCTTCAGTTTCTGATTCTATTAAACATAATAAAAAAATATTCAGTGGATCTTTCCAGTATAAATTTGCATTTATAATGCAGTACTTGACTGATTTTAAATTAATGGTTTTACACTAGGTTTGGACACTCAAAATGGATCAATAAATTTACAATATATTGATACCAGTTTGACAACAAGAATTTTTCATCAATGTGTGTAGGACTGATCTGCTCTGAAGGTAGAGGTTCTTATGGATTCTCCGCTTTAGGATGAAGGGAAGGTTCTTGTGGATTATCCCCTTCTGCAAGGACAGAAGGTTCTTGTGTATTCTTCCATTGAGGATGAAAGGAAGGTTCTTGTGTATTCTTCCATTGTATTTCTAAAACAGAATTGATTCCAAGTACTTTGTAGTTGGATTCAGCTAGAAGCTTGGCTAATCCTTGACCTTTTACTAGCTTGGTAGTCTTGATAGTTATATCGAACTCCAAAATTTGAGTGATCCATCTACCTCTTTTCCCATCAGTGTCTGGTTGGGTTAGGACAATTTTCACAGAACTATTAGGGACATAAGTAGTAATAGGTGAATGTAAGTCATACATCCTGAATGACTTCAGGGATTGAATAAGGGCATAGGCTTGCTTCTCAATGATGTCATACTTAAGCTCAACATCTCTCATAACCTTGCTGAAAGAGGCTTTGGGTTGGTCATGGGAATCTTCATTTTTCTATAATAGAACAACAGCAAGGGTTGTTTCAGAGGAAAAAGAGAAAATACTAAATGGCTTAGTATAATCGGGGCTGGCTAAGTGGGAGCTTCAAAGATTTCCCATTTTATTTGCTCAAATGCATGCCTAGAAGAGGGAGTCCATTTGATTTCATGGTCCTTTTGTAGCATGTCAGTTAAATCTTTTACAGTCTCTGCATAATTCTGAATAAACCTCCTTAGAAAATTAATCTTGCCTAGAAAAGCTTGAATTTCCTTCTTGTTTCTAGGTAAGGTTAATGATTCAATGGCAGATACTCGTTTGGGATCAATTACTACTCCCTCCTTTGAAATAATATGGCCCAACATTTTTCCTTCTTTGATAGCAAACAAGGATTTCTTAGGGTTCAGTGATATTCCAAACTTTCTACACCTATCAAAAACCTTCATCAAGTGCTTTAGATGTTTCTATCAGATTTAGAAAAACAGTCATGTCATCAAGATAAATAACCACAAATTTATTTACCCGACCCATAAAAGCTATGTCCATAGCTCTCTGAAATGTTTCTCCAACATTGGTTAAGCCAAATGGCATCCTAGCGTACATAAATGTACCCCAGGTTGTAGTAAAGGTTGTCTTCTCTCTGTTTGCTGTATCAACATTCACCCGATTGTAACCTGAAAAACCATAAATTATTTGTGCTCCTGAAACCATTTGATGTAATTGATCCATTTTGGGCAAAGGATCATTATCTTTTAATGATGCTTTGTTCAAATTTCTAAAATCCACACAGAGTCTTATTTCTCCTTTTTTCTTTCTAACAGGAACTGGATTTGCAACCCAATTAGAATATCTAAGAGGGAGGATGATTTGAGCATCTAGAATTTTCTTAATCTCCCTTTCTATAGTTGGTAAAAGGGCTGGATTTATCATTCTAAGTTTCTGTTGATAAGGTTTTGCTTCTGGCTTTAAAGGAATCTTATGGTGTATTAATGAAGTATCATAGGTCTTTAGATCAGCATAAGTCCAAGCAAAAACATCCTTATAATTTTGCAGTAACTTAATATATTGATCTTTGATCTCAGGGTCTAGAGATGCACATAATTTGATTTTTTTGGTATCTTCATCAGTTCCAATGTTAATCTATTCTATGTCATCTTCTGAAGAAATGGACTGAGGGTTACAGAGGACATAATTTTGATCAAAATTTTTTTCTAAAGGAATAAGTCCTTTTGGAATAAAATTATTTGATAATTGAATAATGTCATGATTAGCAATTTGGGTTTTAAAATATGAAGTATCATTTTCATCTGCATTTTCATTTATTTCAGTTCTATCTTCATCAATTTGTAGAAATGAAAAATTATCTATTACCTGTAGAAATGATTTCAAATGTTCATCATCTTCAAATATTTGCCAATGTTTCAGATTATCTGGGATAGATGGCCTATATTTTACTTGTATCTGATAGAGTACATCAGTATGATTAAGAATTTTAAAAGAGCTAGTAGAGACAGCTAAGGCATCTGCATGAATATTCTGATCTCTGGGAATATGAGTCAAATTAAAAGCATCAAAGAAGTTTTCAACTGAATCCCATACTTCATTTCGGTAGGACCTAAGTCTAGGGTGCTTGGTCTGGAAAGCATTTCTTACTTTCTTAACAATAAGTTTTGAATCAGTAAAAACACTTAAGTTTTGAACTTTTAAGCTTTTGGCTAATTGAAATCCTAAAAGGAAAGCTTCATATTCAACAACATTATTGGTAACCTCAAAATCTAATTTACATGATTGGGTTGTATTTTCTTTTTCAGGTGAAAATAGAACTACTCCAGCTCCTGCCCCATCTTTTGTGCAAGAGCCATTGAAGAACAGTTTCCAAATATCAGTTTGGTTTGGTTTAGGACTTTCAACTACTTCTTCAATTTTGACTTGAGTTTTATGTTGGTTTCAAGTGATTTGAAAAACAACCAAAGTCTTGATCTATTGCATAAATTGGATGGTTCCTTGGCTGGTCAGTTTTACAAACAGTATGTACAAATATTACCTCTCTATGTATTGTCTCCAGGCCTTCGCTTATGCAGTCGAGGTTTGCGTAAATTTCCAGGCATTCGGTTACGCAGTCGCAATCCGGCTCAAATTTGAGGATTATGATAGTGGGATCATTGGGGAGGTCCGACTAAGCTTGATATCTTACAATGAATCGGTGACACTGCTTTGGATCGAACGTCCGTGATTTGGAATGAAGGCAATGTGCCTAGTAGCATGCTTTTATCAAAGCTAGGATTAAAAGGCTTACTGAGACTCTGCGTCTGGGTTCTAGATCTAATCTTCTGCGGCTAGATCTAGATCTAGATCTAATCTTCTGCCTCAATTCTCTATGGCTAGGTTCTAGATCTAATCTTCCTCGACTAGATCTAGATCTAATCTTCTGCCTTATTTCTCTGTGGTTGGGTCTTTGCTCCCATGCTGTGTTTCGACACTCTCCCCTGTCTCACACTATGGGGTTATCAAAGGCAACAACCAATTCCGTAGATGAACCACCCGTTCAATCTTCTGCGGCTAGATCTAGATCTAATCTTCTGCTTTATTTCTCTGCAGCTGGGTTCTACGGGCAAGTAAAATATGGCTCCCATCTTTGCAAAAATATTTGCTGGCTCAGTTCCGTCTACTTCTGGAGGGAAAAATCCTGCCCATATCATCAATGAATCCCTAGCTCCCACTGTCCAGGTGGTCCATGCCTCACTTGATGAGGGTTTGAAATTTTTCGAATGTGCCCTAATCTACCGGTTCAATGGTTTTTGGCCGCGGCTAACTGCTCTCCACAATTGGATCTTGGAGGTATGGAAGCATGTCATTTCTGATGAAATTAATATCTACTCCTATGCTAAGGGCTTCTTTACAATATATTATGAAAATCCTGAAAGCAGTCAATGTATTCTAGATTCCGGCCCTTGGTTTTGGGAAAAATCAGGCCTATTCATAAAGCCATGGAATCCATCATTCAATCCCTCAACATCAGTCATAACCTCAGCACTAGTTTGGGTGAGATTGCCAAGCCTACCCTCGCATCTCTGGAATCTCTCCTCACTAAAAGCCATTGGAAATGCAATTGGGAAATTTTACTGCAGGTGCCTAGAAATAGAAGAATATGCCAGAACCACCTATGCACGCATCTGTGTGGAAATGGAATTCAGCGTCAGATTCCCAGCTGAAATAAACCTAACAAGTAAAGACTATTTGTGGAACTAGAAACTCGATTATGAAAGTGTCCTCTTCAGATGTCGATCCTGCTTTGAGACAAGTCATCTAACGAAAAATTTCCCAATAGCCTCCTAGAAAAGTTATGCTAGAAAAAACAACCACAGATCTACATGGTGGGAAGAAGCACAAAAACAACACTACACTGTCATCAAAGAAGAATACTCTAGAGAAAACTCTGAATCACAAGAAATTGGGCAAGAAAGAAACAACTCTCAAGACAAGTAGGGAGAAAGCCCCACCCAACAACAAAAAAGTGAACTCAACAACCCCTCAAGCATCAACAGTTATGAGGGTTCAAAAACCACACAAAATAAATCTTCATTTAACAACAAAGCGGATCTCCTAGACCAAACTTCTTCTCCAACTATCTTCAAAAGGACGAATATAATAGATCGCGAAGCTAAGACACCAATGTCCCAAGAACCAGAAGAGATGAAGGAGATGCAAGATAAAGGAAGTTGGAAGACCGTAGAGAAAACAGAGAAAGCTACAACACCAATCTCGCCAAGAAAGACGAGGAGCCAGACAATTAAAAACTAAGAAAATTATAAGTCCGATAGACCAATTTGGTCTCAGTGGACGTTAATCATCATCATCATCATAATCTTAATTTCTCTCCTCCATAAACAGGAATAGTAGCATATGACATATCCATCTGTAGAGTTCCCCCTAATTTGGCACAACAAGATCTAGAAAGGAGCATTCCAAACTTGGGAGGGATATCTGTGACAACAATATCAATTACTACACTTTTCACTGGAATTTGAGCAAGGGTAACCACTAGATCCTTGATAAATCCAAAACAGGGTGGCTTTTAAGAATCAAAGGTGTACAGGTCATGGTAGGATGTAGTTATGTCGAGTTTCAAATGATCCATGATAGATTTTGGCTTAAGGTTGTGTGATGCTCCTGAATCAAGCATACAATTATACAACACAAAATCATTTTTTTAAGAGTTACATAGAAAGGAGGCACTATCTCATCTATCATGTCTGAACTAGGGCCAAAAAGTACTGCTAGTTTTTCATCTTGCAGAATTATGACATCACCTTCAGCATCAACTGAGCTATTTTGTATCCATTTTTCGACTTGTCTTTTGTAACCAGGGTTTTTAGAAAGTTCTGACAGTGGAATTGGGATCTTAACCGTCTCTAATTCTTTTTCAACATTAAATGTAGTCAAAATGTTTTTACCAGCTTGGGTAGTATTTATTAACTGATCTAAACGATGAATAAGAGTTATTTGAGCTTCAACAGTTTTGGTACGTGGTTCAATTATTGGAGTTTCCTTTGGAGGTCTCCCAGGACCAGGCCTAGGCCTAAGATCATACCTCTTGTTTAATTTTGCAATTAAAAATTAAGAGAAAGCATGATATTTAGAGACTTGTGAAGATTCCTGATCTTCTTGAACCTAATTATGTTGTGAGAGAGGAATGATGTCTGTTTGATTGGAAGAAAAATCCATACTGTTAATATCTTCAATAATTGTTATAATATTATCATCAAGTTGTTGATCATCTATCAATAAAGGAGTAGGAACCTATTGACCATTGCTAGGTCTCTGAAGAATTTGTAGTGGTGGATTTCTTCTATACTGAACTTGATTTTGGTTTTGATGTCTAGTAACTGTTTGTTGTATTGTCCTAGGTTGGGTCTCAATCTTTGAAATCCTATTTGATAGGTCTCTAAGAAGAGATGTTATTTCATCTATTTTTGAGTCTTCTGTTTTAGTCTTAGAGGAACTAGAGGCTTCTTGAATAGATTTGAGTTTTCTTTGGGCCTTTTCTTCCTTAAGTTTTAAAGAAGTTGAGGCTGCCCTATTTGCTTCTACTTCTATAGCGTTTGTTTGCATATCTTCAAGAGTTCTTGAAGTTCTCTCTCGTAGCATAACAATAAAGTTATCATTAAAAGCTTTAGAAAATCTAGACTTAGCTACTGCTACAGGGGGCTTACAATCAACAGGCATTTTGTGATAGAGTTTATTGAATCTTTTGATAAAATATGATACTGGTTCACCAAAGTTCCTTTTAAGATCTTTAAATTCTGTGAGGAAGTAAAGAGGATCCTTTTTCACACCCCATTGATTTTTAAATATGGTTGTAAGCTCTTCCCAATTTCTAATTGAAGCTGTTGGTAACTGCCTAAACCAAATCCTTACATTTCCTTCAGGTGACTATACAAACAATCTCATATAAACATTTTCTTGTTCAATATTCATGTTTTCTGCAAAGTCTAGGAAAGCTTGAATACGGTCTTCAGCTGAGGGACCAATTTCTCCATTGTACTTGGGAAGGTATTTTAAGTATCCAACTGGGAATGCATCAAGGTTATTAGGTAAGACTAAGGCAACATATCTAGCTTGTACAATAGGTTGAAAAGCCATGACAGCAGGTGGTGTATGAGGTGCTTGAGGTATATGAGGTTGTCCAGGTGGAGTATGAGGTGTTTGTGTGGATGTAGAGGATGAAGAAGAAGTAGAGGAAGAAGATGGTGATTTAGGGGTTGATGAACTAGTTGGAGGTGAAGGAGGAGGAGATCTCCTGAAAGACTTCAAAGGAGTCCTAAGAACTAACTTTGGGACCTGTAAAGGAATTCCTTCTTTTGTTCAAAGAGAGGATTGGAATATATAGAGAAATTCTCCTCAGGTTGTTTAGAAGAAGAAGCTTCAGGTTGGTCAAAAATGGAAGGAAAATGATAGGTGGTAGGGGATATGAAATCTTTGGGTTTATATTCTGGTAGATTAACACCCAAATCAGATTCAGTTTTAGGTGATCCTGGTGGTAATGTGGGTATTGGATGAGATTCTAATGAATGAATAAGGTAGGCTGACTTAAAATCAACTCCTCTATTTAGAAGTTCAGCAATCCTAGGCGATAAATGGGAGTAATCAGGATCAGATGGGATATTACTATAGGGGTCAAACGATTCTAATTCTTTAGAATGTAAGACTGAAGAGGAAGAAGAAGATGGTTGGTGTCCCCTTTTAGAACTGGCTTTTCTTAGAAGCCTTTCAAGATCTGACAAAGGACTAACTATGTCATCTTCTGAACAAGATCTGGTATGGTTAAATTGTGCCAACTTGGGCGTGTGGAGTCGCCTAGGTGAATGATTTTAACCTTGTTAAATCCTTTAATAACCTTTAAAGGAAAAGGATGAACGAATATTGTTGTCCCAAGGGAAACTTAAATGAAATTCGAACCCCCGTAATAGCGCCAGACTGATGTTGTACCTTTGGGATAGTAGTATGTCAGCTACCAATGCCAGAGCATTTAAAATAATTGTTTTGGGGTTTTTGGTTTTAGTTTTGGAAGACGAATGAATGAAGGCAGATGTAGAATTGAAGTAATTAATCCTTTGGGTTATATTAATATTTCATCAAAGGGCTGCTATAAAGCCTTACACAGTGATATAGGTCAAAAAAGTGGTGAGAAGAAGACAGAAAATAATATGATTATCACAATTTCTAGACTATAAAACAAAACAATCATAAGTAGGAAAAACTTCTAAACTACGTTCCAAAGGTTCAAGGCAATATACTTAATCTTACACAAGATGTTGATGAATTATTGATTATAGGGGATTAGCTAAACAGACAGTTCATTAATCCATTCTCTTAATAGATGATCACTTCAGGAGCTTATATGAATAAATTGAGACACAATTCTTCCTACCTAGATATCTCTATAAGTCATAAGCATATGAAGAAAAACATAATGATTGATAACTGGAAAAACTTACAAGATAACACAAACTGTGAAAAACCAAATTTGGAATCCTTTGCTTTGTATTAAGGTTCCATAAAGATTGAGTACATCAAGTGTCTTGAAAAGCTTCCTTCAAAGGTGGCTTCTAGGTTCAAAGTAGAATTAATAGTCAAGACTTAACAAGCAATGAACAATGAATCTTGAACTTTGAACCTATAACAACTCAAGAAGAGAGTTATTTATACAATTATGAAACTAAAAAATATCCTAAAACTGATTGAGATTTATTCTAGGAAAGTGAAGATCTTCATGCAAGAAGATAGGGGAAGCTATTGAACTGTTTCTTGCTATCCCTTTTATTCAGGTTGTGCTCGCTTTGCTATTTGATATTTTTCCCTTTAAGCTGCTAGATTTTTTGAATCCTTTGTGCTCGTTTATTTGTTCAGTTGATCTTTCATCTGATACTCTTTAAACTTTGTAAATATCCTTTGACCCTACTGAGTAACCTTTACTGTTTATTTTTACCTTTACTATGCATTTCAGGTTCTTATTATGTTTTTGAGCAGTAAATCCTTTTAGATTTTATGTCACATGGTAAAGTAACCTAATATGATCTTTGTATTTGTCTTCCAACTGTATGTAGGCTTTTTCCTTTGTAAGCCTGGAATAGGAGTCTTTGCCTGCAAAACACATAAACTTGCTAGGAAAAACATAGGTGACAGAAGGTATTCAATGGATTTATAGAGGTTGAATGGATATTTGAAGGAGTCAGAGCGTATTGGAAGGTAAAATTATGGTTTTATTGGCTGCAGAGGCTTATGGAGGCTTCATTGTGAAAAACAGGCAAAATAGAGAAAAATGGCGATTTTTGTGTTTAAAAGGAAAAACGGTCTACTTTTTAAAATATGGTGCAAAGTGAACAATGGCTATTTTGTCATTATATGGGAGGTGGTTTTGGTTTTCATCGCATCACTTATGAAGTGTGAGCAGTTTTGGGAAGTATCACCCGAAATAACCTGAGCATGACACGTAGCAAAGGGAGGTCATTTGAATACCGCTTTTCGGGTGGGTAATGCCCGTATAGAGAGTCAACCCAAAATCACTGAGGGCCATTCGAATTAAATGCCTTAGATCGGACAGTGGTGTAGTGAAAGAGCAGTATAGAGAGGCTCAATGATCAATTATGGTGGCAACGGATTTATTATGGGTTAAAACTGATATTTAGTGGTTAAATGGAGGTTAAGGTTAATTTCTTTGTTTAATCATAAAAACAATTTAACAAAGAAATCCTTCACAAAACATGGTTTGGAGGATTTTAAAAAATATGATCATGGGCAGATAAATGTCGTCGGGTTCGTTTTATCGCATATCACAATCGCATTTTAGCGAAGGAAGGCCCATTGCAAAGGAATGCGATAGGGACTAGACGTGATGCGGAAATATATCATGGTTAATACTACGATTGGGTCAGGGTACCCATCGCAATCACATATCGCAATGGCAGAGGGTTATTGCTTTAGTCGGGACTTGCGATGAGAGACGGATGCGATATGGGAAAGAAATATGAAATATTTTGCATCGGATCCGAGCCCATTTTAATCAGAGATCGCAACATTGGGGAGAGTGGATGTACATTGAAAGGGCTTGTGATCCGCCAATGCGATATTTATTAAATATATCGTTTTTGTAATAAAACTAAGGGTTTCAGGGTATTTTAATAAAGGAGATAGTATATATGGGAAAGAGAACTTTTAGGGCTTTAATACATTAAGTTAGTGTTAATATGAAAATATGAGCAGAAAGGGAAAATATACGCGATAAGGGGAAATATAGGCGGAAAATGGAAATACACTAAGTATAATTCTTTTAATAAGTTATTTTCCTTCACACACACACACACACACTATATATATATATATATATATATATATATATATATATATATATATACTTAGGCTAAACAAACTTTTGTGGGGTTTTTGGGTAAAAGGGGATTTAATATGGGTTTTTCACTTTCCCTTGGCAAAAAGGGTTTTGACCTAGGAAAAAGGTGTTTTTTATGGAAAATGGATGAATATGAATGTATGAAGGTGGGAAAGGGAAATTAGTGAATATATGGATGAATGGGGACGAATGGGAAGTTAATTAATTGATCTAGTAGACCTTCATTTTCCTTGTGTAATTGCATCATGGGCATAGAAACATGATAAATGTACATTTTTTCCAATCAATAATCAAACTTCTGCAACCTTTCTCTACTTACCCTTTGCTTATCCTATCCTTTTTTCTTCACTTAATGGGTGCATTTAAGCCAGCAAACCCTTTTCTTTTCTTTTTATTTTACAAAAGTAAACTATCTAATTCTAACCTTATAACATCCAAACGCTTAAGTTAAACTGATGAGCACCTTATTATTCTCTACCTAACTATTGATCTACCAAGATTAAACTGTTTGGCCAGATCTTTATTCTCTAACTATAACATCAAATTTAAAGCATGAAGCAGTCAATATTAAACAATTTGACTATCATGGGTTGTGGCATTTATGACAAGCTGCACACAACCATTATTTTGTAGAAAAAATAATAGTGGCATTTATACTTGCTCACTTTTAGAGTTTATTTGTTTTCTTTTCTTTGTAACCTAACATTTTCTTTGGTATTGATTTTTTTTAGGACATCTAACCTAACATTTTCTTTGATATGGACATCATCGTCAAGATTTTTTCACGAACATTTTATTCACTATTGTCATGTCCATATCCTAATTTAAAATTTTTCCAAATATATATTTTTTTTTTGACTATTTTATTCTATCTTATCAAAACCAAAAAATATTACAACACCTTCCAAGACTTGTTGTAGCTTAGTATATCATCAAAAAATACTAACACAAATTTTCTAAGGAAGGGTTTGAAAATGAAATTCATCAAACCTTGAAATTTAGAAGGTGCATTAGTAAGGCCAAAAGGCATGACAAAAAATTCATAATGACCCTCATGTGTTCTAAATGTTCTTTTTGGAATGTCTTCAGTCTTCATTCTGATTTGATGATATCTTGAACAAAGATCCAACTTGGTGAAGTAAATTGATCCATGCAATTCATCCAATAATTCATCAATGACAGGAATGGAAAATTTATCTTTAATAGTGAGGTTGTTGAGCTCCCTATAATCTAGACACATTCGCCATGATACATCCTTCTTATGAACTAATATTACTGGAGTAGAGAAAGAAATTTGACTACGTTGAATTATACCAACCTCTAGCCATTTTGCAACCATACGTTGAATTTCACTCTTTTGCACATAGGGATATCTGCAAGGCCTGATGTTTAGAGGAACACTTCTTGGAATCAAATTAATAGCATGATCATGATGACGAATAGGTGGGAGGCCCTTGGGAGTCTCAAATACCTTGGAATGATTCTCCAATACTTTTTGGAGATCTAGAGAAATGGATGATTTCGATGTGGGAACCTCTAGTGAATATAATTGTGAAATTATATCTGATTGTTCTTTATTTAGAAGCTTTATCATTCTGTTAGAGCTGATTATCTTTCCCGGTTTCCCTACGATACCCCTTAATTCAACTTCCTTTCCTTCTCAAGAGAATTTCATGAAAAGTTCTTGAAAATTAAAAGCTATTGTACCCAAGGATTGTAGCCATTGGACTCCTAGTACAACATCAACACCACCCATTGGAATGGAAAGCATTGGGCTATCTAATATATATTCTCCCATGGATAGCTTTATAATATGGTACTTTCCTCAGCAATTTATGGTTCCTCCACTTGCAACAATCACATGGTACTATGGTGCTAGATATAGGAAGCAATTTAATTCCTTGGCTATCTTACAATGAATAAAATTATAGGTACTTCCTGAATCAATCAACATTATTACCTTTTTTTCTTGATATGCCCTTCTATCTTGATAGTTTGAGGAGTGTTACACAAAATATTGTCACCATGACTATTTGCAGTCAGTATGGGTCTATCATCATTCATACTGTCCTCCTAAGCAAGTCTCAAACCTCAGCTCTTCATGTCAAGCTTTTTAAATGAGAGAAATACTTTGAAAATCAATAAAGCTCTGGTTTCACACTTTCTCTCACTGTTACCTGCGGTCCCACACCCCTTGTTCATGTTACCTGCAGAACTGCCCGCTCTGTCTCTAAAGGAGTGTGTGCGGACCCCTGTGAAAGTAAAAAAGGCGCAAGTTTATTCTTAAAAACTCACTTTGGGTTAATTCTGGATGATTCTAGAAGGAATTTTGACGTGGATGGTTCGCTCCTAGGTGGTTCATGCATCCCAAAGTAAAGGAGCTAATCCCTTGATGAGAGGAGCTTATCCCTTTGAAGGAGGGCTTTATCCCTTTGAAGGTGGACCTAGTAACTTCCCTCCATTGCACTATAAATTAAGGCATTGGGATGGTTGCTAGGGAGGTTAGAAGCTGAATATTTTTGAGGGTAAATGCTGTTGGAATTGAGACTTCCTAGTTAAACTTGAGAGGAGAGATCACATACCTTTTGGCTTCATTGGGAAGAGAGTGAAACTTGTGAAAGTAGAGGAGATTCTTGCTGGACCCTAGGAGGAACTTGTACAACATCAAGGCACCAAGGTTGTAAAGTTCTTCTTTGATTAAAGTTAATACAATCAGATTCATTTTTCTCAACAAATTGTCTTATGTGATTTGTTTCATGAATTCCTTGATCATCATGATAAATATGCTTTATTATATTGGCTTTTCAGGTGCTATTTAATTTGTGTGCTTGTTGGTGTTTGCAGATTCTTTACAAAGGAGCTCATTTGGATCAACAGAGCGTGGCTTCCACAAACTTGCATTGGACCCGAGGTAGGCCTAAAACACTTGTTTGCCTTTATTTACAAATTGCATATTGAGAGAAAGATAGAATTTGTTTGGTTTGCTTGTCCCTAGATATCATTAGATACTAGGGAGGTCGGTCTTGTCCGCAAGAATGACTTATCCGGCTAACAAAATGGCGACTCCACTGGGGACTTGAATTTTTGGATATTTCCTTTGCTTTTACTTTGACTTGAGAAACTGTGTCTTTGTTTCTGTTTTTGGCTTGATGTGTGTGGGATTGGGTAGGTTTAGTAGATATTGAATTATTTTTTGTTTTTCATACTTTTGGGAGAGGACCACACCCTCTGCTTGTAACACAGTGTGGACATACCCGCACTTTTTCTTTACACACAGAGCGGTACCGCACCTGGGTAAACTGGGGGCCTGTGGACCCTGTCAAAATTTTGAAAAACTTAAGATTTTCTCTTTCAGTCAGCTTAGGATTTGTTTATATGCTTTTAGCCTCTGCCCAGATTTGCACGTGACTTGTCAGGAACTTTTCTTAGGTTAATTCCATTGGCATTAGGGTTTTAGGTGAAATTCCTAGACGTTTTGGTTACCGGGCTTGATTTTCATTTTGGTCTTGTAGTAGCTCAGAGCTTAGAAGCCTTAGAAACCTCAGATCACCTTGGTTTTTGCTGGCCTTCTTATGAGTCTGACCGTTTGGTAAAATCTGCCTTTGTTGAGGAATCCATCTTGTTTTTCTCTTTGCGAAACTTCGAAAGGACTTGTGTTGAAAGTTTTGGATTTCATTTTTAGAAAAGAAAACAAAAATTGGTTGTTTTTTAACTGATTTGTGATTCTGGACAAATTAGTCCTTAGTTTGCTTATAGCTAAGTAAAACATCCTTGAAAAGAAATCTTGTAAGCTTTTACTTCAAATAGGCTTTTAGAATTTATAGATCTTAAGATTATATTTTTCAATAGTTTTGAGTGTTTTATAAATAAATAAAAAAATCTCTTTTGAGAAAGTTTGTTTTAGTAGTGTTTGAGTGTTTGAAAGAAAAGGGAAATTTTCGTGAGCATAACTAGTTGCCTCATTTTTTAGTGTATTGGAAAAGACAAAAAGCTCTTCTTTTGATTTGTTTATTAAGGAAAGATTTGTTTTTACAAGCATTTGCATTCTCAACTCTCTCTTTAGCTAGAAATTCATTGAAGGGAAAAGATTGCTTATCATCTTAAGTGCATTCTTTTAGTGATTTGGAGTCGAGTCTTCACACCATAAGTTTCATCTCCGCACCTTTTGACTGAAGAAAAAACCAATAAAAATAACGCTTAAAGTAAAATCTATCTAGTAATTTTTTTATTTCTAGGGCTCTTTATCACCAAAATAGCTTAGGCTAGTATCTTGGAGTAGGGAGTAATTAACTCTCCAAGATAGTAAAACAAATAAGTAGCCATATCTTGCAATAGGAGATAAATTCCAATTGTTACATCTATGCTCTGGGAAAGCTCCTCTTAAAGGAGAAGCATGAGGTCATATCTGAACCAGTGTGAGAATCAATCCTTCCTCATTGGGAATGATAGAAGATATTCATGTGTTAAAAATGGTAAACCTCGGATTAACCATTGTCGAGGAGCCTGGGGTCACTTGTTGGTAAACCTTGGATTATGTCAAGGTGCCTTCAAGGGGATTGAGCTTGTTACTCTGCCCTTGTGTGTGTATCGGATCATAGACTATTCCCCCAGGTATATTTGTTTTTGTTGGTAACCATAGTGACCATATTCTATAGGATTCTTTCCTAAGGTGACGGTGGAGGGAAGATCCCACTGTACCTGGAGCAGACGTCGACTAGACTCACTTGGATTTTATGGGGGGTTCTCTTCACTCGAGACGGTTTAGTGGAGACACTTGTGCCAGTCTATTCATTAAGCAGGTTGCCAGGGTAACTGTTCCAACCGCCATTTCTGTATTGAATTCTGCAACGTTGGATTTCATCACCAACTAGTGTTTTCGGTACGGAAAGTTATTGTTTGTGTGTGGTTTGACCTCCTAGATTCTTTAGGCGTGTGATGTAAAATTGTTTGGTTCTTTAGAGGCTTTAGGTGGTTTTCATTGAGATTTTTCTTTGTTTGCGTGTGAAGTAGTTAAAATATTTCATCGTGGTTGAATTACCGAGGAAGTCCCGTAGACTTCGGGGCCAACCTCCTGAGTTTTCAACAAGCTAGCCTAAAGGGCTACGAGCCCTTGTAACTCCTAGAGACAGTAGAGTTGGGTCACCTGAAGAAGGAGAGTCTTCTTTGGTTGTACATCCTGATTATCAAGCTCTAGTAGCAAATTATAATCCACAATCTATTTCATTTTCCGAAGTTACTGGTAGTCTTTCATCTATTAGTGATTTAGCTGAGGAACTTGAAATATTTGAACCTGAAATTGAACCTGCTGCTACTCCAACATCAGGATCTGCCTCTCCAACTTCCAGTGGTCCTGGTTCACCCCGGGTAGAAAGATTCATTACCCAAAATCTTCCTTCTGGACTTATTGCTATTGAAGAACTTGTTACTCTAGAAGACGGTATCCCTATCCATGAAAATCAACCAGTTATAGAACTTAGGGAGTGTGAATCGATCTTTTAAAGTCCACCTAGGAGTGACGCTTGGTATCTTTCATTGACCAATTTTTTGGAAAACTAGGGACTAAGTTTTTCACCACCTCGTATTCCTTTTCACCCAACACCTAGGGGTTATTGTCCTTCGTTAAATATGTCAAGACAGTCATCCATGTTTTCTCAATCTCAAAAAACCCTTTTATACGGCGGTCCTTCTGTTCCCTCTGGGTATCAGTCACTTACTCGTACCTTTTCGGGAGCATCTCCTCAACCTATTGAAAAAGGGTTATTAACTGGTAATAATGGAACTAAGTCGTTGAGTGTAGAAGATATTCTTATGATGTCAGGTAATATTCCTAATCCGCAACCTCAAGGTGGCTAGTTACAGCCTCGGGGGCAGCCTCAAGGTCCTTAATGATCGCCTGGGGGGCAACCTCAAGGTACCCAATTACTGCCTGTGGGGCAACCTAAAGGACAGTACATACCTACGAGACAATGCATTTCTCAAGGTCAACCCCAGACTCAGTATGTACCTCAAGGTCAACCCCACTATCAATATGTACCTCAAGGTTAACCCCAGTATCAGTACATGCCTCAAGGTTATCAACCTCAAGGTCAGTACCCAACCCAAGGTTTCCAACCATCTTCCGGTCAGTGATTTGTCCAAGGAACTGGAAATGTACCTTTGAATTATCAACCCTACCCTCAATCCAGTTATGGTCCTCAATATTCTCAACCTGCTATGGGTCCGTACCCCGGAATGAATTTAGTGTGGGATCCATCTCAATCTCAACGGATCTTGCAACCGAATGTGCATTTGTCATCTCAAACTGGACAACCCTTGGTTTCTGGTTCAACCCAGCAACCTGTCCAGTCTACTATTCAAACTTCTACACCTTCTGTAGTTTCTCAGCCTGCACCTAGTACGCCTCGTACTCCGCCTCAAATGACTGTTGCAACTGCTGCAACATCCATTCAATCTACCCCACCTACTTCTGGAGTATCGACAAGCTCCGGTTTCTACTGTTCCTGCATCAACTCCTCAAGCATATTTACCTCAGTCTGGATCCAAAATTCAGACTTCGGTTCAAATGCCTGTAGGACAACCTGGTCCAAGTACGGTTGTCACAAGTCAACCTCAATTTACTTATCAACCGTACCAGGGACAGTACCAATTCGGTCCCGCTGTGCAGCAGCCAGTTTATCAGTATCAACCGTACCCTAGATATACATATCAACAACCTCAACAACCCTAGTACGGTCCGATTAATCCTGGTTTTCCGGGAGGATATAATATCCCAAATGCAATTCCAATTCCTAGTTATCCTGGATATCCTCCTCCTGGGGTTGGTCTCATGACCCAAGGTTTCAGGGACCCTAATCGTCAATTATCATTCATTGCAACTTTGGACTTGCCTGACTTGTCATGCCTTATGAACGATCCAATTAACTATCTTCTGTTTTGGCCGCCAATGCCGAATAAGTTGCCTAGTGATATTCCTAAGTTTGAAGGAAAATCAGGAGAGGACACGTCGAACCATGTGATGACTTTTCACCTCTGGTGTGCGTCTAATTCCATTTCAGATGATTCAATCCGTTTAAGGCTTTTTCAACACACTCTAATTGGTCTTGCGCCAAGTGGTACATTGAGTTACCGCAAGCCACTTTTTATAACTTTAGTTAGTTAGCTACTTCGTTTTTAACTCATTTTCAGTTGCCAGTCAGATATGACAATGGCACAAAATTATTAACTTCATTAAAACAGTCAACGTCCACTTACATTTTAGATCACATTCATGAATGGAGATGTTGATGGCGTTTAGTGAAAGTTTTTATTCCAATCAGATCTTAGCTGAATGGTTTGTCAAATATTTATTAACGAAAATCACTGAGGATGTAGCTAAGGCAGGAGTCGTTACTGAAGTGAAAGTAATTGCTCAAGCTCAGTACCTTGACTTAGTTTATACGCAGTCAGGTACGTTACATGAGAAAATCCCCGACCTTCCTAAACAAAATCAAATAGCTGCAACTCCTTTAGGGTCTCATGTCGTTGATGGTATGATTGGTATGGTTAATACCAAAAGTAAGAAGAAATCTTCCAAGAATTCTTCTCCTATCATAACTTTACCAGATTCCCCGACAAGAGATTCTTCCGCGAAATTTTTTGTCGATATTCATGTTGTAGAGTCATCTACGGCGAAATCAAAATCCGACGATAAAAAGAAAGGGAAGAAGAAAAATAAAACAGATAAAAATTCGAAAGAGAAACCAAAAAAAATGGAATTAACTGATGAGAAACACAAACCTCGTTATCCTTGTCTCATTTGTGACGAAGATAATTTTACAAGAGACTGCCCTCATCGCGCTGAGGTTGCGAAAATCATCAAAGGTTCCCAAACGCCTGCTGTTTTGAAGGATCGTTTTCCTAGTCAAGACAGTAAGATGATAGGTTCTTCCTAAAATGCCTATGAAGAACCCATAATGATGATGTCCCATGTTCGGATTGCGAATCGATCGCAAGATTATGGAAGTAAAAGTCCTGTTGGTGGTAAGGAAGAAGAATCTTCTCATTCAAACCCATCAACTTCAACTCCCGGTTGCGATCTACTACAAATCGAGAAACCTAACCCAAACGTAGTAGTCAAACCGCCCGCCAAGGGTATACTTCGAAAGTTAGCTTTTAATCCACATGCGAGAGCAGTTCAGAACTATAACATTGTTGAAGATTTGGCTATTTCACCTTCAGCAATGTCGGCTTTGGAAGTGCTGCAATCATGTCCAGCACAGCGTAAATTTCTATTGTCGGCTATAGGAGCTGTTGACGTTCAGGACTCGAACCTTATAATTTTCGATCTAGAAAATAGTACGCCTTGCTTACCTCATCAAATGGCTTTCCAAATTCCAATGTTAGTGAAAAACAGACCTTGTTATAGGACTGTGATTGATGAGGGAGCCTCAACGTGTATTATGTTGATACAGTGTTGGAGATCCCTTGGTTCTCCTATGCTTAATCAATCCTCGATGATTCTAAAGGCCTTTGATGGCCGTGGGTTCCATCCTTTTGGCATTCTACAAGATTTAACTATAGGGGTTGAAGGAAAAACTGTTAATCTAGATGTGGAGGTGGTTGATGCCCCTCTAGATTACAACCTTCTCTTGGGTCATAGTTGGTCTTACGCTATGACTGTTGTTATCTCATCGGTCTTTCAGCTTATAAAGTTCCCTCATAATGGAAAGATCATAACTATAGACCAACTAACTTACTTTTCATCCGACCCAGCCTCTTCTGAATGTATCCAGCATGTCGGCAAAACAACTAACCCTTATAAGGATGTTGGAGTAGGTCTAGTTAAAGATTCTAGTTTACTAGGAACTTTTCCTTTTCCTCCTATCAACACATCTTCTTCTACTGCAACCATTCATATGATTTCATCAGACACTATTGTTTATGATGATCCTTGGATCGTACCTTCCGAATATGAGATAGATTCATTTGGTGATGCTATGCCTTTGAGTCAATATGAAATTGCGTATCAGGCAGTGCAGTTGTTTTCTGACCCTTCTTCAACCAAAATTGACTTAATGAATGTGGTCCATGAGGAATCACTTTCAACATCAAACTCAGATTCAACAACATTTTCCAAACTTGTTCACACTAATGAGCAAATTCGTGAAATCTTGTGTGTTGATGATTTACCATGGGAAGATTTTCATCATAGATCTTCGTTTTTACCTGAGATTGATCGCTTTGAAAATTATTTTTCATCTATTTTTAGGACTGATTATGTCAAGGAACCTCAGAATCCAATAAAAAATCCTGATTCTGAGTTAAATTTGGGAAACATTTCTCGAACTATTCCTATTGATATTTCGGTTAAGCATGGAATTGTTGAAAACATTCATATAGGTGCCTCTTGTACGAAAGATGAATTTCAAATATATAAGGCCCTATTTCAAGAATTCTACGACGTGTTTGCTTGGTCATATGAGGAAATTCCAGGAATTGACCCAACAGTTGTTGTTCATGAAATAAAAACTTAATCGGATGCTAAACTCGTCCGGCAATGTTTGCGTCAAATCCACCTGCGAAAGGCTGCTGCTATTAAAGCAGAAGTTGAAAAATTACTTAAAGCAGGTTTCATTTATCCAATTTCGTTAACGGATTGGGTATCGAATATTGTTCCTGTTAACAAAAAGCAAGGAACAATAAGAATATGTATCTATTATAGGGATATTAATCGAGCCTGTCCAAAAGACAATTACCCAACTCCCTATATCGATCAAATCATTGATGATTGTGCTGGCAGTGAAATATTCTCCTTCATGGATGGTTTTTCTGGATACAATCAAATAAATATTCTACCTACTGATCAACCAAAAATGGCTTTCATTTGTCCATGGGGGAAATTTGCTTATTGAAAATTACCTTTTAGGCTCAAGAACACCGGGGAAACTTTTCAAAGAGCCATGTCTTACGCGTTTCATGACATCAAACACATTGTGCAACCCTATCTCGATGATTTACGTACTCATTCATTACATCGAGCTGATCATCTCATCCATTTATGAGCAATATTTATGAGGTGTAGGAATTATTGAATTAGGTTGAATCCACACAAGTGTGTTTTTTGTATAGAAACGGGTCGGTTACTGGGGTTTGTTGTTTCGAAAGTCGACATTCGCGTCGATCCCTTGAAGGTTGAAGCTATTGTCAAATTTCCTCCTCCTTCGAGTCTTCGCCAACTCCAAAGTTTGCAAGGGAAAGCAAATTTTTTACGTCGATTCATTCCTAACTACGCCGAGATCACAAAGGGTTTTACCAGGTTGTTGAAATAGAATAATCCATTCTTTTGAGATGAGATAGCTGACAAATCTTTTGATGCACTAAAATACGCGTTGACCCATGCACCGTTATTGCATCCTCCCAACTACAACCAGGACTACTTCTTATATCTCGCTGCCTCGCATTCCACCATCGGAATGGTGTTAGTTTAGGAATATGAATTCGGTAGTGAACATGTGATATATTACCTTAGTCGCACTTTAAATCCAACTGAGCTAAAATATTCACATGTGGAGAAATTGGCATTGGTAGCTGTTCAAGCTGTCCAACGTTTTCGTCATTACATTTTACTACGCAAAACTACAGTAATTTCGGATTGCAACCCTATGATCTATATTTTGACCAAACAATTGCTAGGGGGCAAGTACTCTGAATGGATTGTGATCCTGCAGGAGTTCGACTTGGAATTTGAAAAGTCTAAGTCAAAGAAATCTTTAATTTTTACGGAGTTGATGTGTGACTTCCCGCGTGCTGACATGGAAACTGTGGCGGAGGAGCCCATTGCAGATGAATCCTTATTTCTAATCATCACTTTAGATACATGGTATGGGGATATCATAGTTTATCTCCAAACCCAATCCTTTCAGCCAGAAATTTCAAGATCAGAGCATCGAAAAATACGATTCCGGTCCCAACAATACAAAATTATTGGAGATACACTTTATCATCATGGGGCGGATTCTATTTTAATCTTTCTCTAAATATGCAATTTATAAATAAAGGCAAACAAGTGTTTTAGGCCTACCTCGGGTCCAATGCAAGTTTGTGGAAGCCACGCTCCGTTGATCCAAATGAGGTCCTTTGTAAAGAATCTACAAACACAAACAAGCACACAAATTAAATAGCACCTGAAAAACCAATATAATAAATCATATTTATCATGATGATCAAGGAATTCATGAAACAAACCACATAAGACAATTTGTTGAGAAAAATGAATCTGATTTTATTAACTTTAATCAAAGAAGAACTTTACAACCTTGGTGCCTTGATGTTGTACAAGTTCCTCCCAGGTTCCAGTAAGAATCTCCTCTACTTTGACAAGTTTCACTCTCTTCCCAATGAAGCCAAAAGGTATGTGATCTCTCCTCTCAAGCTTAAATAGGAAGTCTCAATTCCAACAGCATTTACCCTAAAAAATATTCAGCTTCTAACCTCTCTAGCAACCAACCCAATGCCTTAATTTATAGTGCAATGGAGGGAAGTTACTAGGTCCACCTTCAAAGGGATAAAGCCCTCCTTCAAAGGGATAAGCTCCTCTCATCAAGGGATTAGCTCCTTTACTTTGGGATCCATGAACCACCTAGGAGCAAACCATCCACGTCAAAATTCCTTCTAGAATCATCCAGAATTAACCCAAAGTGAGTTTTTTAAGAATAAACTTGCGCCTTTTTGACTTTCACAGGGGTCCACACCCACTCCTTTAGAGACAGAGCGGGCTGGTCCACAGGTAACATGAACAAGGGGTGCAGGACCGCAGGTAACAGTGAGAGAAAGTGCGGAACCAGAGCTTTATTGATTTTCAAATTCTTTCTCTCATTTAAAAAGCTTGACATGAAGAACTGAGGTTTGAGACTTGCTTAGGAGGACAGTATGAATGATGATAGACCCATACTGACTGCAAATAGTCATGGTGACAATATTTTGTGTAACATATTTCCCCTTAAAGTGCGAAGTCTGTAGTAGATGAGGATTTCGTTTATCATCTAATAAGAGTGAAGTAATTTATCATTTTGAGGATCATCTTGTGGAGAGCCCGATTGGAACCTGTAAAAACATTCAATGCAAAATATATATATGAGATAATATCATCGTTGAGGTAGGAATTCCCATACTCAGATCAAAACTGACTAGAAAACTAACTACTGCTCTGATATAGGAATGATCTTGTAATACATCACAAGTATAGACATATGTAGACATAGTATGAACGTAGCCATCTGTTTATGAATAGTCCACTGTATAATGAATACAAAATTCCTCGTAGCCTAGATGGTGGAAACTAGATCCAGGGTCTTGATTTCTACTTCCCGAAATAGTACGATTCTATCCATGTGAATGAATGTGTCGAAGTCGAACATGGTAGAAACCACTTGATTACCAGTCAATGATGTAAACTGTTAACAAGTGTGAGACAAACCACCAGTAATGTCAATGGCTCTCAAAGTACTCAATACAATCCATGAGATGTGAATAGATGTGTTGATGTCGAACATGTCACGGAATCCTTTGATCGAAGGTCAATGATGCAGCCTATTGTCGAAGGCGAGAAACTTGACATTGAGGCATGCAGATCCCAAGGTACTGACGATTTCTAGATCATATTTCTAGATAATGAGCTGAAGTCGACAGAAAGGGATCTGTCGTAGGCATGCCCACAACATGAAATCATAGATCAAGTTTGAAGAAATTTAGTTGCAAGAACTGACTCGGGGATGGTCAAGATGGATGACAGATATTTTCCAGATGAATGGTTTATTTGCACTGACCTCTTGAACACATAACGACACAGCAGATGGTTTGGTGACAATTGACCCAAAGTCAATACCCAAAAACTGGCTGAAAACTTTCAATATGGTTTGATCAATTGTTAGGCAAAGGATTTCCCAACCCAGGTGAATAAAACATGTCATGTTCAAGAGTGGTTACAAAGTATGACAAACAGGCTCATTTTTCTCTCTTTTCCCCCACCATTTCTGGCAAGTACCTCTTTATTTTTTGACAAGCTTGAGGAGGATAACATTTGCTTGATTATAAGCTCATCCTTCGCATGAGTCCAAATTAGTTTAAATTTGAACCCTAAGAAGGAGTGGTCTGTTCCTGTTTGTAATTGAACATGTCCTTTACTGTTAAATTTTAATGAGTCCAGTATAGGAGAAACTCGACGTTTTTCATTTTTAGAGAGTCTGAAAAAACTTAAGAAAACTCCATGGTTGTCCTTTTTCGTAAATTTGTGTCTCCCAAGCCCGAAAAAGTATAAAATAATACTTGAGAGAACCGCTTGATCAATACGACCAAGGAGTACTTTTCATAATTAGTGCCTCTAATCCGAAAAAGTAATAAACCGATCAAAGACACATCGTTTTATAACCAATATCGATTTTGAAACGACAAAAATCCGGCAATGTTTTCATGTTTTTACCGTTAGAAAAGGACTGTAAGTGGACCGTCTTTTTAGTTCCATTTTAATGAGCTTAAAAAGAAAAACTCAGCAATCTTTTCATATTTTAGGAGTCAGAAAAGAGCTTAAAGGTGATGTTGTTTAACTCATGAGGAAGCTGAAAGGATTTTAAATGACTGTCACTCTGGAGCGTGTGGTGGTCATATGTCTGGGTTCGCCACAGCCCAAAAGATATTGCGCGCTGGCTATTTCTGGCCATCTTTGTTTAAAGACTGTATTAACGCGGTCCGAAAATGCCACAACTGCCAAAGTTTTGATCGAAAGATGCACGCTCCACCTTCTCCTCTCCACCCTATAATTGCCATTTGTCCTTTTGCGAAATGGGGTATCGATTTTATTACATGTAATCCTCACTCGGCCGGGGGCATGCGTATATCATCCTTGCGGTAGATTATTTTACCAAGTGGGCCGAGGCGATGCCTACATTTGAGGCAGACGGTAAAACTGCTGCGATTTTCGTGTTCAATCATATAATTGCTAGGTTTGGTGTTCCACAAGCGATTATCACTGATCATGGGCGTCATTTTCGAAATATTATGATGACTGCACTTACAGACCATCTTGGCTTGCGTCACGATAGTTCAACTCCATATTATCCACAGGCTAATGGTCTGGTTGAAGCCATCAACAAAGTTCTAGTCATAATGATCCGACGAATCATTGGGATTCATAGGTCGAATTATCATAACATGCTATTTTCAGCGCTTTGGGCGTATCTAACCTCAGTAAAAACATCAACTGGTTTCACTCCTTTCCAATTAGTTTATGGTTTGGAAGTTGTGTTACCCATTGAATGCGAAATCTTGTCATTGCAAATGGCCATTGAATTACTTCCAGCCACATCCGAAGAGGAAAAACGTTTGTTGTACTTGGCTCAGCTAGATGAGAATCGACGTGATGCTGCATTAGCAATCAAAACTCATGCCAAATGTATTAAACCTCAGTATGATCGAAATGTTACCCCTCGTAATTTTTCGGAAGGAGACCTAGTCTTATTGTACAATCAAGCAAATTATAAATTAGGCGCTGGAAAATTCGTACCCATGTGGCATGGTCCTTATGTTGTTAAGCGAAAGTTGGCGAAAGGGGCCTATGAATTGGTAGACTTTGACGGGGTCTCTTTAGGTAAACCCATAAATGGTCTTTGCCTGAAGAGGTATTATGGTTAAATCTGGGTGTGGAGATTTTTAGTTACGTTAGTTTTCTTTCAAGATGGTGTGTTTTAGATCAAAACGTGTGCTTCTCTTAGAGAATTTTTTTTGTCATTATTCTTACTTATCTTGATTTTACTCTTGATATTGCAGATGTCGACGCCTCTCCAAACATACATTGGTTTTGCTGATGGTGCTTATCGTAATACACGGAACATTTCTTCCGCAACTTGGGTTATCTATTCGCCCTCTGATGAGTTGGTATCTATGCATGGGTAAGCCTCGGTCAAACAACGAACAACATTGCCGAGTATAGTGTAGTGATTGAGTTATTATCTAAATCCATCTCATTTGGGATTCAGAGTTTGATAGTGAGGTTAGATTCTGAACTCATTGTATTACAGATTAATAGAGTATATGCCATTATAAATCCAGTGTTATTGAGATTATTTTTTAGAGTTCGTCTCTTGGAACGTGAATTTGACTATATTGAATATCAACATATTCCAAGATATTTAAATACATTAGCAGGTGCAATTGCTTCTTGAATGTTAAGTAGACATGTCCAATAATCAAACAAGTAAATTTAAGAACATTCCATAACATGTTTTACAAGATAAGCCGGTAATAGTGATATAGTATAGCATAGAAGTGTGTCAAATATACATCGTCTTCGATCATAGGTTGAAAAACACCTTATGATCGGAAAAAATGATAGTACAAAAAGAAAAATATGTCATATGAGTCTACAACAGGCGATCATTCTATCACTGGTGATGATCACGATAAGAAACTACTGTACGGGCCACCCTACAACAGAACCTCCTGAAAGGTCCTAGGACCCCAATCACATAGCACTGTAGCCTAATAGGAATGTCATCTATGCTGGTCTCTGGAATGTCTGCTGTCAAACGCTCTAGATGACTCTCCAATTCGACCAAGGTCTTTGTAGATTCGTCCTGTGGGGTTGGTGCTGCTGTAGTGGTTGTTTCCTCTCATAGGGCCGGAGAGTGGCTGGTCACCGTGGACCTACATCTGCATTTGAAACTTTTACTATCAATTTTTGGACGAGATAAAAAAAATAAATAAATTAGAAAATGTTGAAAATGATTTTACCTGAGTCATCCCATATCTCTCCTGGTGGAAGATCCATGTCTGGGTCACCACGATAATCTACCCCAGCATAAGGAAAGTCCTGAATAGCAAATATTTGGTTCTCCAACCAATGAAAATATTCAGGAGTGAATTGTACGACTTCTGTTCCCTCCTCAGGATGACGGGCCATAACTGCAACCCAACACATCAGTTTGGGCTCTCGAGGAAGTCCTGCTCCAATGGTAAGATGTTGTGGGACCAACATTGGGACCCTCTCCAGACTAAAGCTCACAACTAAAGCACCATATCCAAAGGTCTTCAGTTGTCCGTTCTTTTCTCTAGTCAGTTGGCCTTTTATATTAGCCAACACAGCCTCACACCAGTTGAAGATGGTGCCTCGAAAGTAGTCTACTGCCATTCGCATTTGGGATTCAGTGGCTACATGTAGTGCTACACTTCCGTAGAGCCTGGTAACAGTAAACACAATCACTTTGAGCTCAGGATGGGAAATCGTTTTTATATCAATCCCTTTGTCTCTAGTCTGGTCGTTACAGAACTCTAGCTGGAGGCTATCGACAGACTGGCCACCTGGCCTAGTCCCGAATAAAGTCAAATGTTCACCTCTCTTAGGAAAACCAGCGAGAATGTAAATGCCTTCCGGCTCCATTTCGAGCTGGTGGCCACCAATAAAGAAGCACTGGTCCTATATATTCCATCCGTCTACCAGCCACTGCAAAAAGTCCACCTGGGCCCTCATGCCAAGTATGGCCCAGAATTTGTATAAACTGCATGCCTTCAATGCATCAATCGAAGGTTGATGATTAATCGCGGCGAGCTCAACATCCTCGTGCTCCTGTTCCCGCCAATTAAGTATGATGTATACCCTACATTCAATAAAAAGGCGGATTAGAATATCTAAAATCAATTTTTTTGGGTGGAATTTGAAAAATCTAGGTTTGAAAACCTATGCTGCAGGGACCGCACCCTCTCTATTAGAGACAGTGCGTAGGTCTGCGCTCTGCCTTCACGGCAAGTGCGGATCCCCGACTTTTTTCCTTTTACGAAAAAGTTGGGGTCTGCAGGTTGCCTATGCTATGCCCGTGGACCCCCGCGCATGGGTTTTTAACCTAGAAATTTCCTAAAAAACAAAAGGAAACCCTAAAAACAATTTTCAAATGGATGAAATGAAAGAGTATGATGATGTGGATTACCTGGAGGAGATGGTTTTCTATTCCAACCAATGAATTTTCCGCAATCTTCACGGGAAGTTTCTGACCAAAAGCTCTCTTTTCTCACTCTGAAGTCAAACGGTAAAATGAATTTACAAAAGCCCTTTTTATAAGCTTTTTTGAAGAAATGAGTTTTTAATTTGTTTATTTTTCACTTTAAAGAGGTAACTTTTGAAGAATTTTTATCTATTTTAAACAGGTATGAGTAATGTTTGAATTTTTGTGCAGGATAACGGATTTTTCAGGCAAAATTGGTCATTTTTGATAAAAAAAACATTAGAGTCACCTTTAAGCTCTTTTCTGACTCCTAAAATATGAAAAGATTGCCGAGTTTTTCTTTTTAAGCTCGTTAAAATGGAACTAAAAATACGGTCCACTTACAGCCCTTTTCTGACCGTAAAAACATGAAAATATTGCTGGATTTTTGTCGTTTCAAATTTGATATTGGTTATAAAACGACGTGTCTTTGATCGCTTTTTTACTTTTTCAGATCAGAGGCACTAATTATGAAAAGTACTCCTTGGTCATAATGATCAAGCAGTTCTCTCAAGTATTATTTTATACTTTTTCGGGCTTGGGAGACACAAATTTACGGAAAAGGACAACCATGGAGTTTTCTTAAGTTTTTTTAGACTCTCTAAAAATGAAAAATGCCGAGTTTCTCCTATACTGGACTCGTTAAAATTTAACAGTAAATGACCTATTCAATTACAAATAGGAACGAACCACTCCTTTTTATGGTTCGAATTTAAACTAAGTTGGACTCATCCGAAGGATGAGCTTATAAGCAATCAAATGTTATCCTCCTCAAGCTTGTCAAAAAATAAAGATGTACTTGCCAGAAATGGTGGGGGAAAAGAGAGAAAAATGAGCCTGTTTGTCATACTTTGTAACCACTCTTGAACACGACACTTTTTATTCACCTGGGTTGGGAAATCCTTTGCCTAACAGTTGATCAAACCATATTAAAAGTCTTCAGCCGGTTTATGGGTATTAACTTTGGGTCAATTGTCACCAAACCATCTACTGTGTCGTTATGTCTTCAAGAGGTCAGTGCGAATAAACCATTCATCTGCAAAATATCTGTCATCCATCTTGACCATCCTTGAGTCAGTCCTTACAACTAAATTTCTTCAAACTTGATCTATGATTTCATGTTGTGGGCTTGCTTACGACAGATCGCTTTCTATTGACTTCAACTCATTATCTAGAAAGATGATCTAGAAATCGTCAGTACCTTGGGATCTGCATGCCTCAATGGCAGGTTTCTCGCCTTTGACGATAGGTTGCATCATTGACCTTCGATCAAAGGATTCCGTGACATGTTCGACATCAACACATCTATTCACATCTCATGGATTGTACTGAGTACTTTGAGAGCCATTGACATTACTGGTGGTTTGTCTCACACTTGTTAACAGTTTACATCATTGACTAGTAATCAAGTGGTTTCTACCATGTTCGACTTCGACACATTCATTCACATGTATAGAATCATACTATTTCTGGGAGTAGAAATCAAGACCCTGGATCTAGTTTCCACCATCCAGGCTGCGAGGAATTTTGTATCCATTATACAGTGGACTATTCATAAACAGATGGTTGCATCCATACTGTGTCTACTTGTGTCTATACTTGTGATGTATTACAAGATCATTCCTATATCAAAGCAGCAGTTAGTTTTCTAGTAAATTTTGATTTGAGTATGGGAATGCCTACCTCAGCGATGATATGATCTCATATATATATTTTGCATTGAATGTTTTTACAGGTTCCAACCAGGCTCTCCACAAGATGATCCTCGAAATGATAAAGTACTTCACTCTTCTTAGATGATAAATGAAATCCTCATCTACTACATAGTTCGCACTTTAGGGGGAAATCTGTTACACAAAATATTTTCACCATGACTATTTGCAGTCAGTATGGGTTTATCATCATTCATACTGTCCTCCTAAGCAAGTCTCAAACCTCAGCTCTTCATGTCAAGCTTTTTAAATGAGAGAAAGACTTTGAAAATTAACAAAGCTATGGTTCCACACTTTCTCTCACTGTTACCTGCGGTCCCGCACCCCTTGTTCATGTTACCTACGGACCTGCCCGCTCTGTCTCTAAAGGAGTGGGTGTGGACCCCTGTGAAAGTAAAAAAGGCGCAAGTTTATTCTTAAAAACTCACTTTGGGTTAATTCTGGATGATTCTAGAAGGAATTTTGACGTGGATGGTTCGCTCCTAGGTGGTTCATGCGTCCCAAAGTAAAGGGGCTAATCCCTTGATGAGAGGAGCTTATCCCTTTGAAGTAGGGCTTTATCCCTTTGAAGGTGGACCTAGTAACTTTCCTCCATTGCACTATAAATTAAGGCATTGGGCTGGTTGCTAGGGAGGTTAGAAGCTGAATATTTTTGAGGGTAAATGCTATTGGAATTGAGACTTCCTAGTTAAGCTTGAGAGGAGAGATCACATACCTTTTGGCTTCACTAGGAAGAGAGTGAAACTTGTCAGAGTAGAGGAGATTCTTGCTGGACCCTGGGAAGAACTTGTACAACATCAAGGCACCAAGGTTGTAAAGTTCTTCTTTGATTAAAGTTAATACAATCAGATTCATTTTTCTCAACAAATTGTCTTATGTGATTTGTTTCATGAATTCCTTGATCATCATGATACATATGCTTTATTATATTGGCTTTTCAGGTGCTATTTAATTTCTGTTCTTGTTGGTGTTTGCAGATTGTTTACAAAGGAGCTCATTTGGATCAACAGAGCGTGGCTTCCACAAACTTGCATTGGACCCGAGGTAGGCCTAAAACACTTGTTTGCCTTTATTTATAAATTTCATATTTAGAGAAAGATAGAATTTGTTTGGTTTTCTTGTCGCTAGATATCATTAGATACTAGGGAGGTCGGTCTTGTCCGCAAGAATGACTTATCCGGCCGACAAGGAGTGGTAATTCCAACCAATGCATTACAAGATATGGTCAGATTCATTTCTTATTTTTTGAGGGTTGGTTCCTAGTTTATATCCTCTTATTTTGACGTTTCTTGTTCCTTTTCTTCCTCCTCTTCACAATCTATGTAAAATAATGACTTCTCGGCACACTTATAACCTTTAGTGTATTTGCTATCACAACTTTAACAAAGCCCTTTTTCTCTTTTTTCTTCCAATTGTTGTGGTGTCAACCTTGTAGGTCGTGGATGGCTAGGGGCAGTAACACTTCCATATTTATGATTGTGAGTGGTAGGCTTCCTTGTTGTCATAATTTTGCTTTCCATTTTTCTTGCCGACCTGAATGCCTTCTCCAATGAATCTGGTTCCGAAAGGTGAACCTCATGTTGGATGTTATATTTTAAAGTCCTTGTGAACACATAAATCATATGCTCCTCTGGAATATCTTTTACCCTTATATTCAATTTTTGGAAGTCCTCAATGTGCTCCATCATTGAGCACTTTTGTTTGAGATTTATCAATTAGCTAAAAAAAGTGTTTCTTTTTGTATCCTCATAATGAACTATCATTTCATCCATAAAAATAGCCCAAGTGACAATTTGTTTATGAGAGCAAAGTCGTTCATAGCATACAAACTGATTTGGTTCCAAATATAAAGTTGTAATGCGTACCTTTTTTGTGTTTTGCACATTATGGAGATCAAAAAATTGCTCCATCTGTAGTATTTGTAGTTTATTTGTTTTTTTTTAATTCTAATATATAGAGTCTAAATTTTAGTATGGACCTGTAACAAGTTTTAATATAATATAATTTAATTCTATGTCATTTTATTACATGATTTATTTAAATAAAACTTGGTTCTTCTTATTTTTATAAACATTTTTTTTAACGATGAGATTACATTGGCTTGAGTCATACTATCTTGAGCTAGTTGTGATTATTCAAGATGTCCTTATTCCATAGGATTTATAATGATTACATAACTATCTCGCAACATTTTCCTTATTTCCCTTGCTCTTTGGTTTATTTGGTGGTGGTTTCATGGTTCGCTCAATTAGAAAATATTTATACTATTTGTTATCTTTTTAGGTTTCACGTTATTTATCAAACTCATAGTTGATTAAGATATTTCGTTTTTAATTTCAAAAAGCTAAATTTCTAATTTCTTATCAAACAATGAACTACAAGTTTAATGAATTACGTCCTATTTATATTGCTATTTTTTTATCAAACAATAAACCACAAGTTCCATATATAATATAAAATAAAAAACACATTAAAAAAAATATGATATATGTTGTAATACTCATCATTCTTTGTCAAAACTTGCAATATTCTTATTTTATATGGATTTCTTAAATCAACAGATTTCAAAATATCTGTGTCCTATTCATATTGCTAATTTCTTATCAAACAATAAAAAACAGGTTTCATATATAATATAAGTAAAATACACATTTAAAAAATGTGATATATACCTTAATACCCATTATTCTTTATCAAAACTTGCAATATGCTTTTTTTATATGGATTTCTTAAATACATAAATTTCAAAATATTCGTTTATAGTTATGAGTAAAGTCTCTTAGTGGAAGTAGATCACGACCTTCTTAACTCTTTCCGTTCTTTGAAACCTTACTAAAATTTGTTCTGATACCACTTGTTATTTAGAGGCAGAGATAAACATGCAAACACAAGACAAATAAGTACACAAGATTGTGCTTGAATAAATAAGTTCTCAGAATAAACAAGTTCTATTCATTAATTATTCTCTGATATACATCCACCGAGTTGTTGTTATTCTCTCTATTTACTTCACATTACAATGACACAACCATGACTATATAAGCACTAAACATTCTAAATATGGAATCATGCGAACTCTAACTTTCTTTTCCTCATGCAAACTATGATTTGATGCTTTAACTAAACTTTTTTAACTTCTCATTGTAGCAGCTACAACCACCCTCCAAAATTTTTCCTTAGCTTTGTTTTGGATCCTCCCTACCAACCTTTCACAAAAGCATGTATTTCCTTCTCAAGTACACAAGCTTCAGTGATTTTCTTGCAGAATGACAGCTTGTCCATCAAATCTTGTTGCATCCCCTTCATAGGATGTTTCACTAGACTTGGACCAGCTGCAGGCTGAGTTGCTCCCTAAAGAAATTGTCCAATTCTGGAGGGCAACCATCCTTCCCAGCAGAAATTGTACAATTTTGTCTAGCAGCCTGCTAGGCTCCAGAATTCCGCAAATGTGCCTGTCATTGTTCGCTGAGAAAATTACACAATTCCTCCCAGCAGGGCTGCTTAACACAGATATTTCACAATTCTCAGCAGGAGTCAGCTGCTCTTCCTAGCAATTGTGTAATCCCTTTGGGTAGCCATCCCAACTCCCCCCAGAAATGCGCTTCTTTTCCCCTCATCTGAGCAGACTATTGCATATGCAATTGGGTTGATCGGTTATCTCTGAGACTGAGTAAAAATAATTTTCACGGATGGGCTACTTCTCCCAATGTAGCATGCAAATACATCCCTTGATTTCGAGTTATATTTTTAGTAGATGGAGGTTACATGCAATGATCATTTTAGAAACCTTCTGCCAAGTGTTGCTTTTCCTAGATTTGTGGCATGCGTGTCACAACCTTGCTTTTGTCAAAACTCATCAACTAAACATTGCATATCTCATTTATCACATCAACCTTGTAGCTTTGACATCCCACATTGCATCTAGGAGTTGTTCGCACATTCAGATCATTTGTTTTTGGGCAAGCCCTCTTTTTATGTCTTGCATTGCATTTTTGTCACTTTTTGTGTATCGCTTCGTGTGAGTGTTGTCTGCTTGATTTTAGTGAGCACTTGTTGTCGTTTACATGTATGTTAGCTTGTATAAGTACTATTTTAGTTTTCTTTGCATCTCATTGCTATCACATGCATGGCATTGTTTCACACGGACTGTCATCGTTGCGGCGATTCACTTCACACAAATGCATGATTTCCTATTTTTTGAATCCTTCACTTGTTGTTTGCATGAGTGATCATTCACTCTTATTTGCACTCATATCACCACGCTTTTCGACTTCTCATGTTTTCACTTGCCCGTCAGCCAGACTGGGTTGCCTTTGCCTGGACTGTGCCTTGCCTAGCTAGCACTACACATTTTCAGAATTGAAGGCTCTCCCTTCCCTCAAGAAATTTTGTTGTCCTTGCAAAGCATTGACCTACATACTTTCATTGCATAATTCTCGAAGGCAGTGTCCTACTAGCCCCAGAAACTGCGCAATGCAGTTTGCTAGTTGCATGTCACTGCTTATTGAAATTGTGCATTGCGCAGTTTTAGTGCTCAGCAAGCTAGGCTGAATTGTGCATTGCATAGTTCTAGTAGTCAGTTAGCCTCTTGATAGCCTGGACTATGCCTTCCGAGGTTTTGGTAGACAGTATCCCAACCTCCCAACGAAAATTGCGCAACTTTCACGTTCAAACACACATGTATGTTGCAAGTCAGATCTCAAGTGTGTTTTGGTTTTCAACTGACATATTGGTTTCAATGAGTGTTGCTATGTATCTAGGCATCACAGGTGTTCGTCTGTCTCTCAGAAGCACAAGTACAATGGCTTTCAAGAGATCAGAGTCAAAGACACTGTTAAGAGAGCAACTGGGGATGCAGTTGATCAAGTGTCTATGAACTTGCCTATCCATGGAAACATCAAGTTGTTCATGGAAAAGGATACAAAGATCAATGGAAATGGTATCATATCAAGAAACACCATCAACAAGAGTAGAAGGCGACACACCCTCACACGACGAATGCAAGAGGAAGGTTGTTGATAGCATAGAGGGAGAGAAATGCTGCAAGTTTAAAGGAGATCTACTCATGACAAAAGAAGCTTTGGAGATTGAGGCTATTAGGCACTGATGCGACATGAAGATCACACAAACAAAGAGAATATAACAAAGAAGCAGTTGCATGTGCTGAAGTAGCAACTCAAGGAAGAATAGAAGCTGCATAGACAAAGAATGAGTTGCAACAGGAACAGGTACAACAGGGGGCACAACATGCACAAATGGATGAAACTGATCTCGTACAAGTTATATATCCATCCCAACAGCTGGCATAGAGCAGAAAACATGAGCAATGTTGTTGATCGCATTCAAAGGAATTCAACAACATGAATGTCATCATGTGCATGCATGTGATCCCACCCATTTGGCACATTTGCCGAGGCGAAGACAAGAAGCAAGTCCAACCGGAGCTAAACATGTATTTTGACATGTTGATGCACATGGCCACCATCACATTCTTGGAGATTAGTGCAAACACTATGCATCAACATGTTGCCGGTCCGGTCGCACCCAGGATGACCATGCACATGGTATCAGACGTGTTCGATGGAGGAGCCTTATCATTGTACCAAGATTTAGCAGAGGAAAGAGTTTGTTTTAGGAAGATGTCACCATTGAGCACACAGACACTGTCATGAACGACCATGCTTGGCATCAGTTCATCACCATTAACCATGAGAAGGATTCCAAAGAGTTGGTCTCACCTCAACGGTCTGAGTGTACTGATGTCTTGCATGGCTTGTTCAAGCAATTTTGTGTCACATGGGTACATGAGTATATTGTATGTAACATATTGTCAAGTGTAAGTTCAGGTGTTGATAATTGGATGTAACAATCATAGAGTACATGAAGAGTCATGACGGTAGATGAACTATCACAAAGGGGAATGTCAAGGGCCACCCCACCCTTTGCTATAAATAGTCCCTCATAACTCATTGTAGAGGCTTTTCGTCAGCCATGCTTCGATAGGATTATCTTAGAGAAAGCTTGGACAGTATTGTAATGTGCCTTGGCTCCTCCACTACGTAGAGCTAGTATATCTGTTTGGAGGAGCAAGAGGTTGTTGTTGTAACGTTCCGCTATTGGAGCTAGTGGTTGGACATGGATTTGTTGTACGACTAGAACTTACACTTCTTAATATAACAGAGCCAACATGTTTCATGCATATGTCATATTGTATTCTAGCTATCTTGTTTACTCTAAATGGTGTATGTATCTTTTTGCTTACACATGCATATATGGACTATTCTGTATAAGTTTGTACGAATATTTATAAAATGTTCTTTTGGTTTAACCATCACTTTTGATTGCTCGCTAACTCTCTTTCCAGCTTGTGATGCATCTTTTCTCATGTGGTCCCTTCGAATCTGCATACTATTATAGGTTTCTAAGGGGTGCACTCACCCCACTCTCTGTGTGTTAGAACCTATCATGCACCTTCCTTGACTTATTGTAGCTGTCACACTCTTACTACCAATAGGGACATCTTACTTGCCTCTGTGCGAAATCGCGATCAATGTTACCGTATGACCCACTGCTGGGACTCCTACACCAAACGGTCTGAGGTCTAAATGGGACGTCTTATCGGGAAGATCCCCTGACATGCTAGTGGTTCTAGCACCGTCAACATTTCTAGTGCTAGAAGTAGGGCCAGATGACAAGTTGTGTCCTCTCATCCTATTTTGAACCTTTGCATATCTATCATGGTCTTGCTCTCTCCTCCCTCCACGATGTTTTTCACATGTCGAATATGTTACCATAACGAGGGAGTTTTTTGATCTCTTGTCCACATACACATATGATGGTGAAGGCGAAGTGGCCTGGCCTGAGTTCTTACATGACATCCTTTCCATGCTTCACGAGGAAGATGGATGTTCTAACAAACAGGCCAATTTGCTTCTTACATACACACTTTGTTAATCTCCACATTGGTGGTTGTGCAGCCTACCGACTGATAGTATGCACTCACTTGAGGACTTATGTGATCTCATTGAATACACTTTCTATAATTTTGATCCAGAACATCGTGGCCAAAAATTGTTACAAGAATGGAAGGCTCCACATGAATTTCCTATGGATTTTTGGCTGCACTTCAGTTATTTTTAGTTTCAAGCTCCAAAGAGCTAGATGAAATTTCCTTATCTTTGGGATCGATTCGAATATTGTCTTAAGAATTCAATCCATCCTAGGAAGAAGTTCAAGCTCAAACCCTGCTGAACATACTTTGGTAATGGAGCTGCACAATCACAGATAGATATGGTCGCTACCACAAGTGACTGTCTGTTGTCCCCTCGTCAAACAACTCCACCATCACATAGTGATGTGGGAGATCATGAACAAACATTTGCTGAACCGTCATGACCTCCTGACATTTCTCCTTCTGATTTTTGCACAGACTTGGTTATGAGTCCCATACCTCGTCACATGTATTTTGTACCTCAACCTCCGTCTTCGTATTTTGATCATCCTCTAGATGACACTTTCTTGTGTTCTTCAATTCCCAAATCTACACTTGTTTTGAAATGGGATCATTCTATCAATGGAGTTGGTGTTGCACAACCAACATGCACTAGCATTCATGAAGAGCATGAAGGGGAGCTTGAACATCCATCGGCTATAGGGGACCATCCTTGTATGTCCGTACCTCCTCCGTTTTTTCTTGGCATCCTTGATGATCGTGTCATCCCTGATTTTTCATGTACATCTCCATCACTGGATGCACCCATCATTGATAATTCATAGGACACATTCGATATTAGTCCATCACCTAACAACAGAGAGGACCAATCATTCATTGAAAATCCACTTGATCTTTCATCTCATTTTTCTGGAAATGCAGAGGGTGAACATCCTTTTTTCTCATCTACCC
The DNA here is from genome assembly GCA_031772625.1 of Pinus tabuliformis. NCBI lineage: Eukaryota > Viridiplantae > Streptophyta > Pinopsida > Pinales > Pinaceae > Pinus > Pinus tabuliformis. The sequence continues at coordinate 415,182,850 of CM062814.1, forward strand.
CTCTGTGTGATTCATCAAATCATGAGGATTCCGACCAACATCCTAAGTTTTCTGATCTTGGTTTCCATGATCTATTTACCTCATCATCTCATCACAATGTTTATTCATTCATTGTTAATCCATCTAAGCCACTAGTCTACAATGATCTATCTATTGATGAAGATGAAACCCCCCAGACTGTCGAGGCACTTCAGTCGGAGCTGATGGTTATTTCATGCCCTCGCTGTCTTGAAGTTTGTCTCACCTCTGATTAGGAAATTGTTCAAACACCTGAGGCTCCTCATCACTCATATGTATGCACTAAAGAACAATCCAACACTCAGATTTCAGTTCCTCCAATTGAACTACACGATTCCATCGCTCATGCATTAGAAGAGTCTTACATAGCAAGTGCACTTGTGAAACGTAGGTGGTCTACCTTTCTCATGTTTTCTTGCACCTCACAGTCGAGGGAATGCATATACTCATCATGTGCACCCAGTGTAGCACAATACCATGGAAATTCTATAGAGTGCATGGCATGCACTTTCACTCATCTTTGTTTTGTGGACGCTAATAAGTTTGAAGTGTGCCTGTTTTCATTATTGTAGCTTTCACATTTACTGGTTCAAACATTTGGGTCAATCACAGACCAAGCCTTCACCAACATTGGTCAACCAATGCGCCAGTGGTTGCATTGGAAATATCATTTCACATGATTAGGCCCATGCACAATTAGCTTAAGAGTAGGAGTAGTGCTTTCTTTCAGTTTGCTTGATTGCATGCTTGTTTAATTTCTTTCTTTTCATGTTTGTTTGTCTACTTGCTTGTTTCCCTAATCACTTTCTTTTCACATTTACTTCTTCTTCAACTATGTTTTGTTGTTTGTTTTCTTGTTTTTGTTCGTAGGTTAGTTTCGCATGAAACCCTGCATGACTCTTGAAACAAGTTGGGTAAAAGTACAAGAGGCCTTATACAAATATCACTACTTGGTTATTTGTCATCTTGCCCATGTATGATCAACTTGTGACTTTTATTCCATGATACATCGATGGAAAATATGTATTGTTCGAAGTAAAACTTGGTGAAAAAACAACGCTTGTGCACTAACTAGTTTCACCTTCTCTAGTCAGTTGTTTTTGGGTTAACCCTAGCTAGCTAAATCAAGTAGAGTAAGGTGAGGGGGGAAACCTTAATAGGCACGTCAAAGGTATATAATAAACTAGTTCCCTTAAGGAATAACCTCTTATTCTTTTAATAAGTCAGGGTCCCTCTTCCGCCTCTGAAATGAATAAGTGCTATGGACAGTTAGGGAATGAAAAATGAAAAAATAAAGAATAAAAAATTTCAAAAATGAAAAATGAATAAGGAAAAAGAACAGAAAGGCTTCCTATGCAGAGACATGATGAAAGCCAGTCCGTCGAGGTACTGACCAGGCTCGCTGGCACCAAAGCAATGCTTGTGTTCCTGTGTGACTTCGTTAGGTTACTGTCTACGCCTACTGGCAATGGAGAAACACCAGAGATGAAACTAAGACTCTGAAGACTATACTCCTTGTGAACCAATATACCCCTCAAACGTAATCAAAACAACCATGTTGAATTGGCTTGGAATGTGTGTCAATCGACCAAGAGCTTGGAAGATGCTACACCTTACAATCAAGCAAGTGGGTAAACCAAGACAAAATGAGAACTGAACAATATTTCCAGAGGTGTTAGACATGCTTTTCATGAAAAAGGCCCACTTAGAGAGATGGAGTTCTACCAGTGTATAACCAAATGTTGTTGCGGATACCACCACCCTCCAAATTTTTTCCTTAGCTTCGTTTTGGAGCTTCCCTACCAACCTTTCATAGAATTGTGTCTTGCCTTGTCAAGTACACAAGTTTTAGTGATTTTCTTGCAGAATGACAGCACGTCCATCAAACCTTGTTGCATCCTCCTCACTGGGCTTTTCATCGGACTTAGTCCACCTACAAGCTCAGCAACTCCCTCAAGAAATTGTGCAATTCTGGAGGGCAACTAACCCTCCCTCCAGAAATTCCACAATTTTGTTTGGAAGCCTGCTGGGCTGCAGAATTGCACGAATCTTCCTGTCACTGTTCACTGAGAAAATTGTGCAATTCCTCCCAGCAACACTGCTCAGCCCAGAAATTGCACAATTCTAGGTAGTAGTCAGTTTCTCTACCTAAAAATTGTGTAATCCCTCTTTACAGCCAACCCAACACCCTCCCAGAAATGCACATTTTTTCCCCTCAGCTAAACAGACTGTTGCATGTGCAGTTCAGTTGACTGGTTCCCTCCAGGAACGAGAAAGAATGGTTTACATGCATGGGCTACTTCTCCCAAGGTATCATGCAAAGCCGTCCCTTGATTTAGGGTTCTATTTTTAGCAGCTAGAGGTTACATTCAAGGATCACTTCAGAAACCTCCCACTAAGTGTTGATTTTCCTCGATTTGTGGCATGCACGTCACAACCTCAATTTTATTGAAAACCATCAACCAAACACTGTAGAGCTCATTCCTCACATCGAACTTGCAGCTCTGACATCCCACATTGAATCTAGGAGTCGTCAACACATTCATCTCAACTGTTTTTGGGTAAGCCCGCTTTTCATGTATTATGTTTCGTTTCTGTCACCTTTTGTGTATCACTTCATGTGAGTGTTGTCTTCTTGATTTCAGTGAGCGCTTGATGTCATTTGCATGTATTTTAGCTTGTACAAGAATTGTTTCAATTTTTGTTTGCATCTCACTGTTGTCAAATTTATGACATTTTTTTACACATACAAGCATTTTTATGGCAACTCGCTTCACACACATGCATGATTTCCATTTTCTGAATCCTACACATTTTGTTTGAATGAATGATCATCCATAGTTGTTTACACTAATCTCACCATGCATTCAGACTTCTCATGTTTTTAGTCGCCTGTCGCCGAATTGGGTTGCCTTGTCCTAGAGCATGACTTGATCGACTAGCACTCCACATTTCCGGAATTCAAGGTTTTCCCTTCCCTCCAGAAATTGAACAAGCCAGCTAAGCACTGACCTCGAGACTTGCATTATGAAATTCTTGGAGGTAGTGTCTTGCTAGCCACAAAAACTACATAATGTAGTTTTCTGGTTGCATGTCACTACTGATTGAAATTGTGCATTGCACAGTTTTAGTCTTCAGAAGGTCAGGCTGGATGGTGCATTGCATAGTTGTAGCAATTAGTCAGCCTCGTGACATCCCGAACTGTACCTTGCACAATTTCGGAAGTCAGTCTCCTGACCTCCTTGTTACGCAGTAAATTGTCACTGTCTCCTTGTCAGTCTCCCTACTGTATCATGAATTCAAAATAACCATGCTCATGCTCTCTAAACTGGCCAAATGACCCACTTTGCCAAAGTTTTTGCTATCAGTGCAACTTTTGGCGAAATAACCGCGCTGATGGGTGCTCCATAACAGACCGAATGCACTGTCAGCACGGAAATACATGTGTTTCCCGCGCTGATCGAATTTCATGAGCCAGCGCGTTTGTTATTTATATCTGGTCGCGCTGACATGACCTTCCCTGTTATTCAGTTGCGATGTCAGCGCTCCAGTGCAGTTATAGACCCGCGCTGATCCAGTTTGGGCGAGTTTGTTCTAACAGCCGGCCTTCCAGATGACTCTAGACCTGGTTTTTGGCCTTGTGAGTGTCGCCCTCCCTTCTATGGCATGTCTGTTCGTTATTTGAGCCACCTTCCTTGGAAGTAAGCTTATCCTCCCACCATTTGTGGAGACTCCTTCTCCTATTTAAGCCTCTACCATTGCCATGAGCAGCTAGTTTTTATAGAGTTTTGGATAGTGTGTAATTCATAGTGCTTGGATTGCTGCTGCTAGTAGGTAGTTGGTGTGACAAGTGTGGTTTTGTTAGAAGAAGCTTAAGGAAGGTTGTGAGTATTGCTTGTGTGAGAGAGAGCTTTTTGTGTTGGGAGAACTTACCTCCAAGGGTGAATGCTTAAGAGACTTGCTGGCTGGACCCTCAAGAGAAGGACTCAGCGTCAGAACATTGGTTGTACCTTTCTCTGTTATTGATTTAATAATAGATGACTACTGTTATGGTTCCATTCTCATTTGTCTTGTGATGGTTAAATGTGAATTACATCCTTTCTGACTGATGTATAATTTCTTTTATTAGATTTCACGCTTGTGTTTGTCTTTCTCTTCGTGTGTGTAGGTATCTATTCGCAGAGATCGTGGAAGATCGTGACCGGCCAGAGCGAAGGAGCGAGAGCGGCATCTCTTCATCAAACAAGAGCGTTGGAATCCAAGTAGGTGTTCTTTGCCTCTCTTTTAATTGCAATTAGGGAATTGCACAATAGCATTGTTTGATTGTTGCTAGACCCATTCTGGGCTAGTAGGGATCGCCTCTATCCGTAGAGGGGATTTACCTCTCCAACAATTTGGCGACTCCGCTGGGGAGCTGGCTTTTGTCCTTTTTCATTCATCCTTTTTTTGAGTTTGTTTGATTGCTCTCTTTTTGAAATTTTGGGGATTAATTATCAGTCTTTTGCGTTTCCTGGGTTGATCTGGGAAATGCCCCTGTTTGATTGAAAGATTGGCTTTTTTGATTTGGGAGTTTTGATTTGGCTGTCACTATTTCTGAGCTCCATCGCGGATTTAATTTTAACAGTCGCGCTGATATCGCGCTCCCCCTTTTGCAACATCCTGTTCATCGCGTAATTACGCCTAACAGTCACGATGATCCTGGAAATCGGATCAGCGTGGAAAAGACGTGTATAGTCGCGACGTCAGCACCACTTGCTAGCTTTTTACCCGCGCTGACCTTGGGTTGCTAGCTTAATTCCCGCGACGACTGTGTTTTTCTGAGATCAGCTCGGTTTTTTGGACAAAAGTCGCATTGACAATGCGGGTGGTCTGTGTAAAAGTTGCGCTGACCCTTGATCATCTCGGGTTCTCAGTGTAAAAATTGCGCTGATTCCTAAAAATTTGTTTTTATAACTTTATCTCCTGAATTCATCAATCTTTCTTATCCCCTGTTGTTTCTTGTCCCTCATTAGCTTTTTTTGATTGCTTTTGGTTAAGGGACGCTCTCTCTTTGATTTCATTCGAGTGAGTCTTGTGTTTTTAGACCATGTGACCTAGCCCTTTAGAAGTTTCATCGAGAAACTGTTTGCTTGGGTTACTTGTCTATTCAAGGTTCATCCTCAACCCTCTTATTGATTTGCTTGAGGCTTTTTCACTGCTTGTTGCTGGTTGATTTTTAGTGTCGATTATTGAACCACCTTTTTATGTTGATTCGATTTCTTCACTACCAAGCATAAATCACGATTGTTTAGATCGATCAGTTCACACTTGCTTCCTTCTTGCTTGAATTCCTTTTTGCCTTGTTGAGCTTAGATCACATAGCTCGTACAAGCCTTTGTTTTTCCTTTGATTTGGAGAAACTGTTTTGGTGTCTTGGGAACTTTGTTGAGTTTGCATTGAGTGATCTTGCTTTTGTTTGCTCGGTGTTGCTGTCTCTCAAAATTCATTTCAAAGTGCATAGTGCCATAGGGAAAGAAATTAAACTAGTATCTTTTGCGTTCAATAGTTAATTGGAAAAAGAGCATTTCATTGATTTATGTTCTCAAAAGAAAAAGTTTTATTTCATTGCCATTAGCTGCATTAGGTTGCTTGTTTGATTGTATTCGTTTTGTTTGATTGAAAACTCTTAACCTTCTCATAGTTAGAATTCATCGAACGAAATGATGTCCTTTGGCATGTAGTTTGCATCTAGGAAATTGTGAGAGATCATACGATAAGGCCTGAAACCAAAACTTAATTCAAGATCAACCATAAAATAAACCGAATGAATCTAAAAACGCATTGGAACTTAACGCTCATATTGTAGAGGTCTAGTTTAGAGACGTGCTCCGGCGTCGTTAAACCTAGTCACTGTTGTTTCACATTACGGTTGGGTGATTCCTCCTCTTGTGACTCGATAGTGGTCTAGCACGGATTTGAGCTCCCACGTACCGTCGCGTATATAGGGGAGACCCCACTAGGTTATCGACCTTGATCCATAGGAAGCCGAGTCTGCCGCCCTGTGAACCGTAACGCATTGAACACAACATTCGGGAAGATTGACTGCAGTACGTAAAGTCCTTGGTTCTCATATGATTGCCAAGGTGTATAAGCGGTTTTACGGATTGCTTGGTAAACCCTTTGCCTAGAAGTCTCCAGAGTAGTCACTTTTGATCCTTTTCGGACTCCCTAAATGAAAAGGTGCCAGTGAGCGTCTTGTTACTTCGTGCTCATTAAACATTCGAAGGAGACTAGAGTCATCTTTTCGTCCTTTTCTCGACTCTTGAAACATGAAAAGGTCAAGTTCAGTTCCTGTGTCTTAAAAAATTATTCGGCCACGATAACATTACCTGGTTAGATCTTGTGTGCGTTAGCTTGAGTAGGTTTCTTTTTGTTTGCCATGGCAACTTTTCCAGGGTTCACCAACCCAAGTTCCCCTCCTGATGGGAATCCTGGTCATTTCCCTCCTCTCGGGAATGTAGGTGCTCCTTATATGGCAACGTTATCCCTTCCGGGGTTAACTGTCGGGTTGCCTGTTTGGTTGTTTTCAACCTCTTTGGTCCCTACCGTGTCGGCTATTAGTCCATCAGTCCCTCCACCTGAACAGCACCATGTTGATTCCAAGGTGGATCTCTCCCCTTCGACGCCTACTTCTACATCTTCATCTTGTACTTCGCCTGGTGAAAGTCTCGATTTGAATAACCAGGTGGCTAAGAAGAAGAAGAAGAAGACCAAGAAGAAGAAGTCTCCTAAAGGAGAGGCTACAAGTATAACTCTTGCTCCATTGAGTACACCTGAAGTCGGGCCCCCTTCCACTCCTTCGCGGAAGGTTAAGTTTCCTTGTCGATTATGCAAGGAGGACCATCTTCTTCGTGATTGTCCTGGCATTCCCAGGGTACTAGAAATATGGTCTCGTGATCCGGCCCACCCCTCATCGTCCTCTAAATCTCACGGTGATGCTACCTTATTAGTTGGGAATGGTAAGGGAAAAGGGAAGATTCAAATCCCTTGTAGACTTTGTGAAGGCAATCATCCCCTTCACCTTTGTCCACTCATGGATAAAGCCTCCAGTGTCTTGGATAGTCTCCCAGCTCCCTCACCCCAATTTCCCGTTGGATATCAACGTCTTTCTGCAGCTGCAGATCATCCGCCTCCCGACAATGAGGTTGGTTCACATTCTTCTCTTGTCCAGGCCCCTCTTCCCAAACCCGGCTGTGTCCAACCTGTTCCAGACCAACCATTGGTCGGAAAGAGTGTCGACTCGAGTCCGCCCCTCGCTCACTCTGTTCTGGAAGAGAATCATGCCCACGTTCTTCTCATCTCTTCAGATTCTCCGGAGTCCCGAAATGACTCTCCTAACCCAGCTGCTACCGAAGGTTCTCCTTCATTCCCTTTAGAACCTGGGGGCAATCACACGATTCCCCCACCAAGTAGTCTGGTCGCTTCCTTTGATTGGAATCACCTGATCGTCGGTTGCCTTCCATCCCATGTGCCCTTCCAGGTTACCGTACTTGCCTGTGATAAGGCAGTACCTGGCACTCTTCTGGATGAAGGTGCGTCGGTCAGTCTTATGCCGTACACTACTTGGCAAGCTTTAGGCTCCCCGCAGCTTGGGCCAGTCACTCAGAATCTGTTGGCCTTCGACGGAGGAGCCTGTCCATCTCTAGGAGTTCTCCCGAAGTTCCCTATTACTTTGGGAGGCAAAACCGTCTATATAGACATCTTGGTTACCCAAGGTGTTTTAGACTTTAGTCTTCTCCTTGGTCGCGACTATGTTTACGCCATGGGGGCCCTCATTTCTTCGCTTTTCCGTGTGGTTTGTTTTCCACACGATGGAAGAATTGTGACTATCGATCAATTGTCGTTCGTTAGTCCCCCAATGCCTCCTGCGCAGTTGTCGTCCCCTCCTAGTTTTTATCCACCAGTTGTATCTGCCCCACCGCAGATCAACTACGTGGCCACCTACCCCGTGCCTGGATCCAGTGATGCTGCCATCGTGCATAGTGTCCTGGGGGCATTGGGCCCTGACTTCCAAGATGTTTCCCTTCCACCGGGAGTGGCAATCTTGGAAGCCCCGACTTTCTATTCATTATGATGAAGTTCGGGTGGAGCATAGTTCACTTTCCTATGTCAAGCTCCTTAAAAAAATGAAACTGGGTCTGGTCGGAGCATAGTTCACTTTCCTATGTCAAGCTCCCTAAAAAATGAAATTGGGTCTGGTTGGAGCATAGTTCCTTTCCGGTGTCAAGCTCCTTAAAAAAATGAAACTGGGTCTAGTGGAGCATAGTTCCTGATCTTGTGTCAAGCTCGTTAAAAAATGAAACAAGGGTTATGAGGATAGTTCTTTTACTGTGTCAACCTCATTAAAAAATGAAACACCTCCCTTTCAAAATCGAGTCTTTTGATTAAGATCTCGTAAAATACAAGTCGAGTCTTTCATCGATCTCGAGAGTGAACCTTCATTCCATCCACTTTGTTGAATGCAATGAAGCTTGGGGGGCATGTACCTTGATTTGCATTATTATGCTAGGGGCATGCGAACTTATAACAAGCATAGTTTTTCGTTTCAAGCTTGTGTAAACATGAAACTGAATCCAAGCAAAGTTCTCCATGGTTCAAGCTTGTGTAAAAATGAACCCATACCCGATTTACATCTCGTGATTGCCATTTTTTTTATCCGCTGAATTCTGCTAGATGAGCCTTGGTTTTTCTCATTCCATTGCTACCATCTCTTTGGCCGATCATATGCTCTCACTTGGTTGTTTATCCTTTCCTAAGGAACCGCAGCGATGAGTGGTTTTGTTAGCCAGCCTCTTGACCATTACATGTTTTGAGCAGTTCCACCATTGCCGGAACCAGTTGCTACCCTTTATACCACTCGTTCCTCTAGGACGAGTCGCCTTTAAGCTCTTTTCTGACTCGTAAAATATGAAAAGATTGCCGAGTATTTTTCCCTTTTTGACTCATTAAAGAGAATAAAAATGGAGGTCTGCTTTCAGCTCTTTTCCGACCATTTAAAGACGAAAAGATGGCCGGGTTCCCTCTCGACTCGTTAAAAGGAACGAGAGGCGGTCGCTTTTAAAGCTCTTTTTTCGACCGTTTAAACTAAAAAGATTGCCGGGTGTTTGTCGTTTCGCACTCGTTATTGGCTCCAAACTGACGTGCTTCTGACCGCTTTTTTACTTTTTCGGGTCGAAGTCACTACTTACGAAAAGTACTCCTCGATCATTCTGGTCAGGCGGTTCTTTCGAGTATTGTTTTATACTTTTTCGGGCTCGAGAGACACAACTTTAAAAAAAAGGACCCCCTGGAGTTTTCTTTTCTGCTGTCTTTTCAGACTCTCTAAACAGGAAAAGGCGTCGAGTTCTTCCTTTGTCAGGCTCGTTAAAACTTAATGACATCGGACACCGTCGAAATGACGCTTTCCAAGCATATGCTATCCCCGTCAAGCTTGTCGTCCAAAAATAATCGGGGTACCTGCCAGAAATGGTGGGGAAAATGGAACTGTAATAATGGTCGTATCGGCAGTATGTCGCTCTTGAACATGGCACTCATCTGCATTTGTGTCTGGGTGGGGATTTCTCATCTTGTTTTACACTAGCCTCCGTGGGTTTGGGATAGCCTGTTTGACCTCTCATCTGCTCATTGCCTTGTCACCATGACCTCTGCTCATTTGATGTCAGATACTGCCAAATCCGCTTTTGTGCCGCCGATATGTTCAAGAGAAGTTGGCCTCTGCAAGATTACCACCTCCCTCTGATGTCTCACACAAAATCTTTTATCCTTCTCTGTCTCGTGTCGATGATGTGGGAAACATTATGGCCCACCTTCGATCAAGGTTACTTCCTGTCGACTTCAGCTCATTATCCAGGAAAGTGACCTAGAGACTCCCTTCAGGTGCCTTAGAGCCTGCATGCCTCAATGGCAGGTTCTTCGTGTTCGACGTGAGGTTTTCATCATTGGCCTCCGATCGGATGATTCTGCGGGTGTTCGACACCAGCTCATTGATTCACACGCCGCGGATTGTACCTATAAGTACCTTGAGGACCATTGTCATTATTGGTGGTACCTCTCGCGTCTGTTAACAGTTTTCATCATTGACTGGTAATCAGACGATGTTCATGCATGTTCGACTTCAGCTCATGTATTCACATGCTTGAACTTGTACTTTGTTCGGGTTGGGATGGAGTGCAAGACCCTGGTTTTTGTCTGTTGCGAACCAGGCTGCGATTTTGTGGATTGTTATTACATGACTCATTGATGGATGGCTGCGCCCATACCTGAGTCTTTGGGATGGCTGCGACCATACCCTCTTATCTTTATGGTCTCTTCAGCTGAGTGGCTGCGTCCATACCACAGACCTTCTTCATATGTCTTTTGGATGGCTACGCCCATGCCTAGACTACATGTGATCGAGATATCAGTTGTACATTCATGCAGGTCCTTCCTGGTGGTGTTCCAGTTTAGCAGTTTTGTAAAGCATTTCACCCCTCCCACTCTCTCGGGTTTCATGCTTTAGGGGGCATCTGTTACGTAGTAAATTGTCACTGTCTCCTTGTCAGTCTCCCTACTATATCATGAATTCAAAATAACCATGCTCATGCTCTCTAAACTGGCCAAATGACCCACTTTGCCAAAGTTTTTTCTATCAGCGCGACTTTTGGCGAAATAACTGCGCTGATGGGTGCTCCATAACAGACCGAATGCGCTGTCAGCGCGGAAATACACGTGTTTCCCGCGCTGATCGAATTTCATGAGCCAACGCGTTTGTTATTTATATCTGGTCGCGCTGACATGACCTTCCCTGTTATTCAGCTGCGATGTCAGCGCTCCAGTGCAGTTATAGACCCGCGCTGATCCAGTTTGGGCGAGTTTGTTCTAACAGCCGGCCTTCCAGATGACTCTAGACCTGGTTGTTGGCCTTGTGAGTGTCGCCCTCCCTTCTATGGCATGTCTGTTCGTTATTTGAGCCACCTTCCTTGGAAGTAAGCTTATCCTCCCACCATTTGTGGAGACTCCTTCTCCTATTTAAGCCTCTACCATTGCCATGAGCAGCTAGTTTTTATAGAGTTTTGGATAGTGTGGAATTCATAGTGCTTGGATTGCTGCTGCTTGTAGGTAGTTGGTGTGACAAGTGTGGTTTTGTTAGAAGAAGCTTAAGGAAGGTTGTGAGTATTGCTTGTGTGAGAGAGATATTTTTGTGTTGGGAGAACTTACCTCCAAGGGTGAATGCTTAAGAGACTTGCTGGCTGGACCCTCAAGAGAAGGACTCAACGTCAGAACATTGGTTGTACCTTTCTCTGTTATTGATTTAATAATAGATGACTACTGTTATGGTTCCATTCTCATTTGTCTTGTGATGGTTAACTATGAATTACATCCTTTCTGACTGATGTATAATTGCTTTTATTAGATTTCACGCTTGTGTTTGTCTTTCTCTTCGTGTGTGCAGGTATCTATTCGCGGAGATCGTGGAAGATCATGACCGGCCAGAGCGAAGGAGCGAGAGCGGCATCTCTTCATCAAACAAGAGCGTTGGAATCCAAGTAGGTGTTCTTTGCCTCTCTTTTAATTGCAATTAGGGACTTGCACAGTAGCATTGTTTGATTGTTGCTCGACCCATTCTGGGCTAGTAGGGATCGCCTCTATCCGTAGAGGGGATTTACCTCTCCAACACTCCTAGTGGAATTTGTGCAACTTTCACGTTCAAACACACAGGTATGTTGCAGGTTAGTCCTCAAGTTTGCTTTGGTTTTCATTGACATATTGCTTTCCATGAGTGTTGTTATGTCTCCAGGAATCACATATGTTCATCTGTCTCTCAATAGCTTCCAGGAGAGTAGAGTCAAGGACAATGTTAAGAGCGTAACTTGGGATGCAGTTGATCAAGTGTCTTTAAACTTGCCTATCCACGAAGACATCAAGTTGTTCATGGAAAAGTATATTAAGATCAATGGAAACAGAATCAAAACAAGCAACACCATCAACAATAGCAGAAGGCAGCACACCTGCATGTGACGAATGCAAGAGGAGGGTTGTTGACAACATAGAGGCAGAGCAAAGCTGCAAGTTCAAAGTAGATCCACTCATGATGAATACAAGTTTGGAGATTAAGGCTATGAGGAAACGACACGAAATTAATATCGCGCGAAGGTAGAGAATGGAACAGAGAAGGGGTTGCATGTGCTAAATAAAAAACTCAAGGAAGAATAGGAGCTGCATAGACAAAGAATGAGTTGCATCATGAACATGTACAATAGGTGCACAACATGCACAAACAGATGAAACTGTGCCCGTACAAGTTATGTTTCCATCGCAACAGTTGGCACGGTGAAGATAAGGTGAGAAGTGTTGCTGATCACATGAAAAGGAATTTAGCAACATGCACTTCATTGTGTGCGCGAATGTGATCCCACCCATTTGGCGCACTCACCGAGGTGAATACAAGAAGCAAGTCCAACTAGAGCTAGACATGTATTTTGATAATTTGATGCACACGACCACCGGCACATGCTTGGAGATCAGCACAAACACTATGCATCAACATGTTTCCAATTCGGTCGCACCTAGGCCGACCATGCGATTGTTATCATACGAGTTGGACGGATGATCCATATCCCTGTACCGGGATGCAACATAGGCAAGATTTTGTTTTGGCAAGATGTGACCATTGAGTGGATGGACACCATCATAGATGACCAAGCTTGGCATCCGTTCACCACCATTGCCCATCACATGGATGCTAAAGAGTTTGTCTCACCACAACGGTCCTCATACGGATGGTTGTATTATGCCATCACAAACTGACGTCAACTATTGTATATTGTCGTCACTATGTCGAACACTGTTGAGCACTATTGTCACTATTAGTGAGCCTAATAAATGTGTTTCCAATGGATACTAACAAATTAAATCTACAGAAACCAAGATCTACCATATCATTTAAGTCAACTAAAGTGAATATGTCAAATCCTAGATATAAACTCGAGTCGCTCTCATCAAAAAAGTCTGTGTATGACCGAAACGTTGCACTCTCTCTCTTTGCCACGATATGCAAGCGACTGCGACTATAAAATCACTCTTAGGAAGTATTTATGCATATGACTATGAGGCCCCATGTCCTTCAGAAAGCCATGTGAGACATCACTACACTCGGACCATTTTGGTGAGACCAACACTTTGGCATCCTTGTGATGGTCAATGGTAATGAACTAAAGCCAAGCTTGGCCGTTTGTCATGGTGTTCGTGCACTCAATGGTGACATCTTGCTGAAACAAACTCTTGCCTATGTTGCATCCCAGTACACTGATATGAATCCTTCATCCAACTCGTCTGATAACATTCGCATGGTCATGCTAGGTGCGACCAGACCAACAACATGTTGATGCATAGTGTTTGCACTCATATCCAAGCATGTGATGGTGGCCGTGTGCATCAACTTATCAAAATACATTTCTAGCTCCAGCTGGACTTTCTTCTTGTAGTCACCTCGGTGAGTGTCCCAAATAGGTGGGATCGCATTTGTGCACACAATGACATGCATGCCACTAAATTCCTTTGCATGCGATCAAAAAAATTCCTCACCTTGTCTGCATTGTGGTAGCTACTGTGATGGATCTATAAATTGTACAGGCATAGTTTCATCCATCTGTGTTGCGCCCCCTGTTGCACCTGTTCCTGCTGCAACTCATTCTTTGTCTATGCAACTCCTGTTCTTCCTTGAGTTGTTGGTTCAGCACATGCAACTCCTTCTCTGTTAGATTCTCTACCTTCGAGAAATATTAATTTCATGTCATTTCCTCATAGCCTCAACCTCCAAAGTTGCATTCAACATGAGTGGATCTACTTTGAACTTGCATATTTTCTTTGCCTCTATGCTGTCAACAACCCTCCTCTTGAATTCGTCGCATATAGATGTGCCGCCTTCTACTGCTACTGATGGTGCTGCTCACTTTGATTATATTTCCATTGATCTTGATATCCTTGTCCATGAACAACTTGATGTCTTCGTGGATAGGAAAGTTTGTAGACACTTGATCAATTGCATCCACAGTTGTGCTCTTAACAGTGTCTTTGACTCTATTCTCCTGGAAGCCATTGTACTTTTTCTACTGATAGATAGACGAACACCTGTTATTCTTGGAGATGTAGCAACACTCATGGATAGCAATATGTCAGTCAAAAACCAAAACAAACTTAGGGACTGACTTGCAACATACCTGTATGTTTGAACATGAAAGTTGCGCAATTTCTACTGGGAGGTTGAGAGACTGATTGCCAAAACTGCGTAAGGGATAGTCCGAGATGTCAGGAGGCAGACTAATTGCTACAACTACGCAATGCATAGTCTAGCCTAGCCTTCTGGGGACTACAACTACGCAATGCGTAATTTTAGTCAGCAGTTACATGCAACCAACAAACTGCAATGCGCTTTTTTTGGGGCCAGTAGGACACTGCCTCCAAGAATTGCATAATGCAAGTCTCAAGGTCACTGCTTGGTGAGGCTTGTGCAATTTCTATAGGGAAGGGAGAGCCTTAACTTCCAGAAATGCGGAGTGCTAGCCGGTCAACGCACGCTCTGGGCCAAGGCATCCCAGTCCGACCGACAGATGATTAAAAACATGAGAAGTCTAAATGCATGGTTAGATGAGTCCAAACAAGTGTGAATGCTGATTCATGCAAACAACAAGTGTAGGATTTAGAAAACGGGAAATCATGCATGTGTGTGAAGTGATCCGCCACAATGGTGCCTGTTCGTGAAAAAAAATGTCATGCATGCGACAATAGTGAGATGCAAACAAAAACTAAATGATTCTTGTACAAGCTAACATACATGCAAACGACAACAAATGATCAGTGAAATCAAGCAGACACCACTCACATGAAGCGATACACAAAGAGTGACAGAAATGAAACGCAATACATGAAAAGTGGGCTTCCCAAAAAAAAGCTAAGTTGAATGTGCCAACGACTCCTAGATGTAATGTGGGATGTCAAAGATGCAAGGTCGATGTGAGGAATGAGCTATGCAGCGCCCAGTTGATGAGTTTCAATAAAATCGAGGTTGTGACGTGCATGCCACAAATCAAGGAAAAGCAACAAATGGTGGGAGGTTTCTGAAATGATCCTTCAATGTAACCTCTAGCTGTTAAAAATAGATCCCTGAATCAAGGGATGCCTTTCCATGCTACCTTGGGATAAGAAGTCGATGCATGTAAATCAGTTTTGTTTGGTCCTTGAGGGAACCAGTCAACCCAACTGAAGATACAATAGTCTACTCAGTTGAGGGGAAAAAATGTGCATTTATGCGAGGGAGTTGGGCTGGCTTCCCAAAGGAATTGTGCAATTTCTACACAGAGAAATTGATTGCTACCTAGAATTGTGGAATTTCTAGGCTGAGCAGCGCTGCTGGGAGGAATTGCGCAATTTTCTCAGTGAACAGTGACAAGCATATTTGTGCAATTCTGGAGCCTAGTAGGCTGTCAGATAAAATTGTGAAATTTCTAGAGAGAAGGCTGGTTTCCCTCCATAATTGCGCAATTTCTTGAGGGAGCTGCTGAGCCTGCAGCTGGACAAAGTCCGGTGAAACAACCTATGAGGGGGATGCAACAAGATTTGATGGACATGTTATCATTCTGCAAGAAAATCACTTAAGCTTGTGTACTTGACAAGGTAAGAAATGCTTCTATGAAAGGTTGGTAGGGAGGCTCCAAAATGAAGCTAAGAAAAAAATTTGGAGGGTGGTTGTAGCCGCTACAACACTTGGCGACACACTAGTAGAACTCCATCTCTCTGAATGGACCTTGTTCATGAAAAGAAACTAACCACTGGGAGTATTGTTTAGTTCTCAGTTCGTCTTGGTTTCCACACTTGCTTGATTGTAAGATTTAGCATCTGCCAAGCTCTTGGTTGATTGACACACATTCTAAGCCAGTTCAACACAGTTGTTTCAATTACGGTTGAGAGGTATATTGGTGCACAACCAGTATAGTTGTGAGAGTCTTAATTTCATCTCTGGTGTTAATCCACTATGAGTAGGCCTAGATAGTACCCCGATGGAGTCACGTAGGAACACAAGCATTGCTTCGTTGCGACGACTATGGGGTCTCATGTCTTTTGGTCCTCATACAGATGGTTGTATTATGTTGTCAGAAACTGATGTCAACTGTTGTATATTGTTGTCACTGTGTCGAACACTGTTGAGCACAATTTTCACTATCAATGAGTCGAATAAATATGTTTGCAATGGATACTAACAAATTAGATCTACAGAAACCAAGATCTACCATATCATTTAAGTCAACTAAAGTGAAGATGTCAAATCCTAGATCTGAACTCCAAACTATCTGTGTGCAACCGAAACATTGTGCTCTCTCTCTCTCTCTGCCACAATATGCACACGACTGTGACTGCAAAATCGCTCTTAGGAATTATTTATGCGTACAATTATGGAAAAATACACCTAAATTCTAGAGTTGCTCCCTTACATTTATTGTGTAAGTGACTGAGATGTACTTCTCACTCTCAAGAAAATCATATGTGAGCGACTAGGGACTTGAAGCTTCCGATCTGCCTCTGAAGCCATGGTCACTCCCATAAGCCTTTGTTCCATCATTCAAGGTTCCAAGGACCAAAATTCCATTTTGTGTGTCAATGACCGAGATCGAGAAGACCCTAACCCAGAGCAAACCTTTTGCCTATGATTTTGGACCCTTGAGAGAACTCCTTCCATCGAACCTATGTGAACCAAAAAAAAAGAGAAGAGAAGATGTTTCCAAATTATACTGAGGTATATTCTATTTATAGGATTTCCTAAGGGTTTACTTGGGGTTAAGACTGACCGAAGAAGTTAGTCATGTGATTAGATCGCACCCATTGCAGAATACATGTATGAATAAAATAATTGATAATTCAACCTCCGCTTAACCAAATTGGTTGATCTTTAGGTTGATTTCAGTCCTATCAAAAAGAGGAATATAATGCACTCATTATCTTGGTCATTTGAGTTGTCCAAGGTGGAGTTTTAACGCAGTTGCAAAAATTAACACTCCCTTTCAACTAGGGAGAAGTCCACTTGCGAATATTTGTACGTTGAATAATATATCATCACGGATCATATTTTTCATGTAGTGTTTGTGCAATGTCTAGAAAAAATCATCATTGTACATATTGATCTATACCTCGCTTATTCATGTTTATCTCTTGATTGTTCCTTCTCATATGCATGCACATCCTTAGATGTAGAAGAAGAAGAATATGTTACTGGAGGGGAGCTCAACCTACGACCTTTTATCCATGAGGTTGCTATCTAGAATCTTTATCATTAGGCTGATACTTAGAATTTTTTCATCGAGGACCATATCATCAAGGAGAAAATATTAACCAGGGATCACATCGGGGAGAAATATCTTCCACCCATACCGAGCAATAAGATAACTCGTCACATAGGGGAGTAATCGTTCGACCATGGAATTTCATCGAGGAGCTTTACCGTCAACTTGGAATCATATCGGGTCATCTCAACCCATCCTATTGCTTACTGATATTTCCATCGATGACCCATTCATGTGGTAGAACGCCTGCATCATAATTGCCTTGTGTTATACACCCCCAAGTACACTCTTAACTCATTGGCAAGGTGAGGAGTGTTACTCCCTATAATCCCTATTTATACCAAGTGGGTTATAATATGCAAAGTCAAAGATAGGGTGAGCTACTACTCCAACCCTATGGGTAACAAATAGGGGTAAAATCCTATTTTCTAGAGTTCCCTCAACCCCAGGAGCCCTCCATCTCAATTCCTCACCTTGGGAGCTCAAACATGGTAGGAGGAGTTGGCTTAGTGTCCTCGATTAGCATTGCACCTTATACCAAGGGGATTCTCTCTGAAAAAAAAGAAGAAATTTCTCTTTGGTAATTCCTTTGTGATGATATCTGCAATATTCATGTCTTAATAGCAGATGTTTCATGTTCATACAAAACAACAAATAAAATATCATGTCGAATCATATATAATCATATAAATAACAAAAGGATACCATAATCATCATCCCTCTCAAGGATTTTCTAACCATAATATTAATCTTATTTCAAAAAAATGGACTATCTCAATATTCGACAATATATTGGTTCCAAATGTAACCATGTCATATCTAGATCATGCTCAAACAAATCTCTAAGAAGCTTTTGTATCCTACCTCACAACTAGCCATGCTAGCAACATCATGATCAACATCGATCATGTTATGGACATCTCATCCAAGATATCATGACAAATCTCCTACTAAAGCAGGATCCAAATGTGCTTATCAACAATACTCTCAAATATTAGGAATATGTTTGTGTAGACACATAACATAGGAGAAATATCTCATTCTCAAAATATAATATCTCATGCAAATATTCCAAATCATGCTCAATGGGAACTCTATGTGAGTGAACTAGCTCAATCATGAATCTATTTAGGTTCTATGCACATCATATATATACAGGTGGTTGTTCAAGAATAGAATCAACAATACTTCAATCAACTATCGAATGCCATTCCGAGTTTAACAACTTCAAATAAAAGTATCAAGGATTTACAAAAGAATTTTTCAATAGTTGTGCAATATGAAATTTCTTTCCCAAATTCCGGACATCAATTCATCATGTCATGATACATCATTTTGGGCTCCATAATCCATCTCCCTCTGATTTTTATCATCAGAGGCTCATCACCTATCACACATACATCATCAGGATATAACATCAAAACTACAATCAATATCAAAGTCACATCTTGTAACTCATCATCCTGAATTCATCAAATATAGAAATATCTAGATTCTAAGAATAATGCCTTGCTAAGGCATCATAATCATCCTTACATAAATCAAATTTGTATCATCATCCAAGAAAAATCATCTCATCAGAGTTTAGAAGCCAGATTATGACCATAATCAAAGTCATCATTATCATAGTATTAATACTTTCATCCAAGAGATAGGTAGAGCTCATATAAAGTCTGAATTTGATTATTCAATGTAAGTTTGAGGCTTCATCAATTCATTCTTATAATAATAAGTCATTCATAGTCACGACTATCATTCTTTCAACCATTGTGCTAAGAATAAGGAGACCATTATCCAAATGCCCACATAAGTCATCATGCCCACATCACATTGATATCACAACAAATCAACAACTGTCAAATCATATTAATAGACATCAGGTCAAGTCCAAATTACTCTTTTAGAAAGCTCTATAGTCAAAGAATATATTAGTAATCAATTCAAAGTTATTGTTAAGCATCATATCAAAACACTTTTCATGTATACCAATAGTTCCAAATCATACCAACCTCATGTAACTCAAACATAGTGACATATCTATATGTACATCCTAGTCACCAGTAAACACAATTCCATTCTTCATGTTCATGTTATGGAAAATATTTAATATTTTCTTGTTATTCGATCTTGTTGTTATCTGTAGTACATCTATGGTAGTGACATGTTCCATGTGACCATATGATTTCATGCACAATACTTCATTATATGATCAACAATTTGAGAATACAGTTAAGAGTGGTAGAACATGTTAGAGACACTTTGATTCAAAATTCAAGCAAATTTAGAAATATTCATATGATGGTCAACAACAGTCAGACATCTGGTTTCTCACTTCATGTTAGCATGAGAGTGACTTTGGTTGCCTAGACATTGTCTAGACCTTCACATGCGAGCATCCAAGGATGAGATCTCCTAGATCAGTGAATACGTCTCAAGTAGAAAACCTAATTTCTATACAAGATTTTGATCTACGACTCTACTGCAGATCAATACTTTCATATGCACATAAATCATACTTCATCAACATATAATACAAATAGTAATAAGGCTAAGAATATTGAGAATAGATTCTCCCTCTGACTAGGGACTTGAATGAATCATCTTCATCCATGTAAGGAACCTCTCTCGACATGAGTCATGCAACCATAGATATGACCATCAAAATCGTGACATGAATCCTTCATCTAAGGTTTACACTCAAAGCAGTAGATAGATGCAACATCATATCTCAACAATTATGACCACAATAACACTTTTCTAATAAGTCACTTCATCAAGTTAGGATATTCAGTTTAACCACGACCATAGTTAGTAAGAGATCTACTTATCAATATTACACTTATACTTCCTACATAAAGGTTACCATGCTCTTCATGACCAATGAAATCAGGTCAGATCATTCAATAAATCTTTGTCAAAACAAGAAGAGTGTCAATCATGCTTATCACAAGTTTTACCAGCAGACACATGTATAGGAGTTAATGAACCATCCTTCTATATGAAATCAATCATGCCAAGTATCAAGAATATCACTTATTGGATTCCAGGTTCTAGCCTTCTTTATAGGATCAATATCTCCAACGGATCGATCATAGATGTCAACAAAACATCAAGTAAACTCTGAAATGTCCTTTTTCCTACATTTAGTCCCTCAATCACATAGAAAAGGTAAAATAATGCAGAAGAGAACTCTATTGAACATTATTATTCAACGTATACTTTTTTCATAAATTGTGTAGTTAAGTCTATAAAAGGGGTGACCTTATATTGAATAGACGACTGTTCATCTACTTGTACGAGTTCGAATAGTCAAGTACTTGACGATATTTTCATGTTTAGGGAGTCTCGAAAGGGCATAAAAAAAACTCCTTGTGTTGCCTTTTCGTAAGTTTTTAACGAGCTTAAAAAAATATATAAAAATATACTCAATGCCAAAAGGATTCATTTTCATAAATAACTTATGATTTGCACACTTAAAATAAAAAATAATCATCACCGCTCAAAAATATAGTAAACAAAAATAAATTTTGGATTTCAGAGGCTAATAGGAAAAAAAAAATATTTTAATGGGCCTAAAAACTTATAAGATCCAAAAACATAAAAAGAAATTACCATTTTTATTTTTTACCATTTGAGAGTGATAGAGTGCAGTTTCACCAAGAACTTAAGAGGCAGATTCTAGGCAAACTGTAGGACCAAATTTGGAGCCGTGTTCTCCAAGTAAAATATCTCTCTGAAATCTTGGTTTTCATTGTTTTTATTTCACAATTTACCTTGTATTTTGGTTTTTGGTGGGTTAAGCAAATGAAAAATTTCCCTTGGTGTGCGCAATTGACCTTCATCAGGACTGCGCACACCATTTAAGTTTTTAACAAAGAAAAATGGGATGTGCACAGTTTCTGGCACTAGAACTTTGTAAATTCACATTGGCTTACATAAGTGATTATGAATAGCATCGTGGGATTTGAAACATTAATTAGAAACACCCAATTTTTCTAGAAAAAAAAACTTACCACAACTTCTTATAATGATCCTCCATGTTTATTTCCAAGGTTTGAGCTATAAAAATTGAGTGGAGAGAGCGTCAATATGAAGAACATGATATAGCTGCTTTGAGCCATCTAGAGACAATATATGCATTGAGAAACTATGGCCTGTATAAATTTTCCACAATTCTAGGTATGAAGGCCCACCGAGACTTAATGGAGTCGATGGTGAGAAATTGGAATGTATAGGAAGAACACTTCGTGATTGGACACCATAGACTCACTATTAATGTCGATGACATTTATATCTTTTCTAGGCTTCCATGTTGTGGAGTGGAAATTTATCTATATCGACTATGGGGCCTCATGTCTTTTGGTCCTCATATGGATGGTTGTATTATGCTGTCACAAACTGATGTCAATTGTTGTATATTGTTGTCATTGTGTCAAACATTGTTGAGCACTATTGTCACTATGAATGAGCCTAATAAATATGTTTGCAAAGGATACTAACAAATTAGATCTCCATAAACCAAGATCTACTATATCATTTAATTCAACTAAAGTGAAGATGTCAAATCCTAGATCTAAACTCGAGTCGCTCTCATCAAAACCGTCTATGTGCGACTGAAACATTGTGATTTCTCTCTGCCACTATATGCGAGCAACTATGACTACACAATCACTCTTATGAATTGTTTATGCGTATGGTTATGGAAAAATACAACTAAATCTGAGACTCACTCCTTTACAGTTATTGTGCGAGTGATTGAGATGTACTGGTCACTCTCAAGACAATCGTATGTGAGTGACCGGGGACCTGAAGCTTTTAATTTGCCGCCGAAGCCATGGTCACTCACATAAGCCTTTTTTCCATCAGCCAAGGGTCTATAGTCACTCCCATAGGCTTATGTGCCAGCATCCAAGGACCAAAATTCCATGTTGTGTGTCAACGACCGAGATCCAGAAGACCCTAACCCAGAGCGAACCTTTTTCCTATGATTTTGGACCTTTGAGAGAACTCCTTCCATCGAACCTATGTGAACCAAGAAAAAAGAGAAGAGAAATGTTTCCAAATGATATTGAGGTATATTCTATTTATAGGATTTCCCAAGGGCTTACTTGGGGTTAAGACTGACCCAAGAAGTTACTCATGTGATTAGAGCCCACCCATTGTAGAATATATGTATGAATAAAATAATTCATAATTCAACCTCCACTTAACCAAACTGGGTGATCTTTAGGTTGATTTTGGTCCTATGAAGAAGAGGAATATAATGCAATCATTATCTCGATCATTTGAGTTGCAAGATGGAGTTTTACCACAGTTGAAAAACTTAACACTCCCTTTCAACTAGGGAGAAGTCCACATGCCAATATTTGTCCATCTAACAATATATAGTCACATATCATATTTTTCATGCAGTCATCATGCAATGTCCATAAAAAATCATCATTTTACATCTTGATCTATCCCTTTCTTATTCATGTTATCTCTTGATTGTTCCTTCTCATATGCATGCACATCCTTGAATCTAGAATAAGAAGAATATGTTATTGGAGGGGAGCTCAAGCTACCACCCTTTATCCATCAGGCTATTATATGGAATCTTTATCATCGGGCTGATACCTAGAATGTTTTCATTGAAGAGCATATCATAAAGTATAACATATTAACCTACAATCACATTGGTGAAAAATAGCTTCCACTCATACCGAGAAATAGGATAACTCGTCACATAAGGGAGTAAATGCTCGACCCTCGAATTTCATCGGGGAGCTTTGCCCTCAACCTGTAATCATATCGAGTCATCTCAACCCATACTATTCCTTACTAATCTTTCCATTGATGACCCATTCATGTGGTAGAACACTTGCATCATAATTGCCTTGTGTTATACACCCCCAAGTACACTCTCAACTCATTGGCCAGACGATGAGAATTACTCCCAACAAGCCCGGTTTATGAGTATGATGCCAAGTGAGGTATAATCTACAAAGACCAAGATAAGGTGAGCTACTAATCCAACTCTATGGGTAACAGATAGGGGTAAACTCCTATTTTCGAGAGTTCACTCAACCCTAGGATCCTGCCATCTCGACTCCTCACCCTAGGAGCTCAAACATGGTAGGAGGACTTGCCTTAGTGTCCTTGATCATCATTGCACTGCATACCGAGGGGATTCTTTTTGAAAACCAAGAAATTTATCTTTGGTAATGCCTTTGTGATAATATCATCAATATTAGTGTCTCAATATTAGATGTTTCATGTTCACACAGAGCAACAAATCAAATATCATGTCGGATCATATATAATCATATAAATAACAAAAAGATACCCTAATCATCCTCCCTCTCAAGGATTTGATAACCATAAGATTAATCTCTTTTCGAACAAATGGAATATCTCAATATGTGACAGTATATTGGTCCTAAATGTAACTATGTCATATCCAGATCATGCTCGAACAAATCTCTAAGGAGATTTTATATCCTGCCTCACAACTAACCATGCTAGCGACATCATCATCAACGTCGGTTATGTTATGGACTTCTCATCCAAGATATCATGATGGATCTCCTACTAAAGAAACATCCAAATGTGCTTATCAGAAATACTCTCAAATATCAGCAATACATTTGTGCAGACACATGCCATAGGAGAAATATCTCATTCTCAAAATATAATATCTCATGCAGTTATTCCAAATCATGCTCAATGGGAACTCTATGTGAGTGAACTAGCTCAATAATGAATCTATTTATGTTATATGCACATCATATATATAGGTGGTTGTTCAAAAACATAATAAATAATACTTCAATCAATTATCAGATGCCATTCTGAGTTCAACAACTTCAAATCAAAGTATCAAAGATTTACAAAAATATTTTTCAATAGCTGTGCAATATGGAATTTCTTTCCCAAATTCTAGACATCAATTAATCATGCATTGATACATCACTTTGTCTCCATAATCCATGTCCCTCTGATTTTTATCATCAGAGGCTCATCACCTATCACAAGTACATCATTAGGATATAAAATCAAAACTACAATCAATATCAAAGTCATATCTTGTAATTCATCATCCTGAATTCATAAAATATGGATATATATGGATTCTAAGAATAATGCCTTGCTAAGGAATCATAATCATCCTTACATAAATCAAATTTGTATCATCATACAAGAAAAATCATCTCATCAGAGTTTAGAAGCCAAATTATGACCATAATCAATGTCATCATTATCGTAGTATTAATACTTTCATCCAAGAGACATATAGAGCTCATATAAAGTCTAAATTTGATTATGCAATATAAGTTTGAGGCTTCTTCAATTCATTCTCTTAATAATAAGTCATTCATAGTCACGACTATAATTCTTTCAACCCTTATGCTAAGAATAAAGAGGCCAATATATGAATACCCACATAAGTCATCATGCCCACATCACATTGATATCACAACAAATCAACAATTGTCAAATCATATCAGCAGACATCAGGTCTAGTCCAAATTACTCTTGTAGAAATATCTATGGTCAAAGAACATATCAGTAATAAATTCAAAGTTATTGTTAAGCATCATGTAAAAACACTTTTCATATATACCAATAATTCCAAATCATGCCAACCTCGTGTAGCACAAACATAGTGACATATCTATATGTACATCTTGGTCACCGATAAACACAATCTCATTTTTCTTATTCATGTTATGGAAGATATTTAAGATTTTCTTGCTAGCATATCTTGTTGTTATCTGTAGTACATCTATGGTAGTGACATCTTCCATGTGACCGTATGATTTCATGCACAATACTTCATTATATGATCAACAATTTTAGAAACCAGTTAAGAGTGGCAGAACATGTCAGAGAGACTTTGATTCAAAATTCAAGAAAATTCATAAATATTCATATGATGATCAACAACATTCAAACATCTGGTTTCTCACTTCATCTTATCATGAGAGCGACTTTGGTTGCCTAGATGTTGTCTAGGCCTTCACATGCGAGTATCCAAGGAAGAGATCTCCTAGATCTGTGACTGTGATTAGAGAAGAAAATCTAATTTCTATACAAGCTTCAGATCTACAACTCTACTATAGATCAGTAGTTTCAAATGCACATAAATCATACTTCATCAACATAGAATACAAATAGTAATAAGGCTAAGAATCTTGAGAAGAGATTCTCCCTCTGACTAGGAATCTGAATCATTCATCTTCATCCATGTAAGGAACCTGTCTCACCTTGAGTCATTCAACAATAGATATGGCCATCAACATCATAACATGAATCCTTCATCTAAGGTTTAGACTCCAAGTAATAGGTAGATGCAACATCATATCTCAATGATTATGAGAACAATACCACTTTTGCAATAATTCACTTATCAAGTTAGGATATTCAATTTAACCACGACGATAGTTAGTAAGAGATCTACTTATCAATCTTACACTCATACTTCCTACATCAAGGTTACCATGCTCTTCATGACCAATGAAATCCGGTTAGATCATTCAATAAAGCTTTGTCAAAACAAGAAGAGTGTCAATCATGCTTATCACAAGTTTTACCAGTAGACTCATGTATAGGCGTTAATGAACCATCCTTCTATATGAAATAAGTCATGAGAAGTATAAAGAATATCATATAGTGGATTCAACGTTATAGCCTTCTTTATAGGATCAAGATGTCCAATGGATAGGTCATAGATGTTAGCAAAACATCAAGTAAACTGTGAAATGTCCTTTTTCGTACATTTAGTCCCTAAATCCCATAGAAAAGGTAAAATAACGCATGAAAGAACTCTATTGAAGATGATTATTCAACATATACCTTTTCCATAAATTGTGTAGTTAAGTCTATAAAAGGGGTAAAATTATTTTGAATGGACAACTATTCATCTACTTGTACGAGTTCAAATAGTCAAGTACTTGATGATATTTTCATGTTTAGGGAGTCTGAAAAGGGGATAAAAAAAACTCATGTTGCTTTTTCGTAAGTTTTTAACATGTTAAAAAAAGTGATAAAAACATACTCAATGCAAAAAGGATTCATTTTCACAAATAACCTATGATTTACACACTTAATCTAAAAAATAATCATTACCGCTCAAAAATATAGTAAAAAAAAAAAAATTGGATTCCAGAGGCTAATAGGAAAACAATAATATTTTAATGGACCTAAAAACTTATAAAATCCAGAAACGTAAAAAAATAATTACCATTTGTTTTGTTACCATTTGAGAGTGATAGAGTGCACTTTCACAGTTAAGGGGCAAATTGTAGGCAAACTGTTGGAACAAATCACGAGCCGTCTTCTCCAGGTAAACTATCTCTCCGATATCTTGGTTTTCATTGCTTTTATTTCACAATGTACCTTGTATTTTGGTTTTTGAAGGTGTTTAGCAAATGAAAAATGACCCTCGGTGTGCACAATTCACCTTCATCAGGCTTGTGCAAATCATTCAAGTTTTTAACATAGAAAAACAGGATGTGCACAATTTCTGGCACTAGAACTGTGCAAATTCGCACTGGTTTCCATAAGAAATCGCACAAAGTGCTATGGAATTTGAAACATTAATTAGAAACACCCAAATTTTTTAGAAAAAAAACTTACCAAAACTTCTTATTGTGATCCTCCATGTTTATTTCCAAGGTTTTCAGCTATAAAAATTGAGTGGAGAGAGCGTCAACATGAGGAACAATATATAGCTGCTTTGAGCCATCGAGAGACAATACATGCATTGATAAACTGTGGCCTATATAATTTTTTCACAATTCTAGGTATGAATGCGCAACTTGACTTATTAGAGTGGATGGAGAGAAAATGGAATGTACAGGAAGAATGCTTCATGATTAGACATCATAGACTCACTATCTTTTTTTTTGTTTCTAGTTAAGACTAACCTAAGTACCCACGGGGGATTTGAACCGGTGACCTATTGCAAGGAGTGCCTTAACAACGCACCCATTCACCATCAATCCAAAGCCCCGCAGGCTACCATAGACTCACTATCAATGTCGATGACATTTATTTATTTTCTAGGCTTCCACGTCATGGAGTGGACATTTATCTGTATCGACATAGACGAGGTGGTGTAACAACTGTCACCTATCTAGTGCACCATCTCTTTCAGGGAATTTCTCTCAAAGACATGAGAATTGATATCAAAACCATTGACACACGCCCTTTGAGAGCTATTGACTTCATTGTTGCACAACTATCTGGAATTGTAGTTCTTCACTTTCTTGCAAAGGATCATATGCAGAGTTTCATAGAGTCCTTGCATCCTAGAATTTTCAATTGGTGTGAAGGGGTAGTTGCCAACCAGAAAGGGAAACAAACTATAGTGAAAAGTGACAAACTAAAGAAATTTTGGTTTGGTTCATTTGTTATCTCGTTTTCTCTAGAGAGGATCCCGCTTCTCACTCCATAGGTAACCATAGATGGAGGAGGACCATGAGATCCTCATATGCTGAAGTGGGTCACATTGATGGCACGACACAAAGGTGGTGAAGGGCCAACAATTCGATATACTCATCATTTTGTTGGATGCTTGGAACATTAAATCATCATGATTAAAGACTTTCCATATAAAGGAGTGGATTACAGAGGTGATCCAGATATGAAACTACTAGTTTGGATATAGTGTGGTGACCTAGGTAAAAAGAGCCTTCACACTTTGGTTGTTTCTGAATTTTTTGTTTATTTTTTCGCATCCAAAACTAATTTCCTTAAATGATCATGCAGATCTCAGCCCAGTGAGACCAGCAGGACTATGCAGATCTGAAAGGCGTGATGAGAATCCAGTATCTCCCACCATGCAGAACCCCAACGTAACACAGGCATTGACTGAGCTAGCACACAACCTAGAGAGGCTGACCTTAGACATATGAGATGTTGAGATTGATGAATTGCCTCTTTCCTATCAAAGGCACACGGTGGGGGTTCCTGGATCAATTAGTCGCTTGCTACGAGGAGTATCTCGCGTTATTGTCTGTTACCATGATCATCATGCATAGCTACTAGTCTTAGGGCTATATTTTGTTTTTTTATGATGTACTGACATGTTTGGATAATAAAGCCCATGGGGCCTCATGTCTTTGGATGAGATTTTCATAAAAGACACACTTTTTACGGACATTTGATTAATGAAAACTACTAATTCTATTTTAGTTTATCTTGTACAATATATGGATGAATATTTATTTTGATTTCTAATAGATGTTTTACAAATGCCAATTTAACAAATAATTAGCCAATGCATCAGTTAATTTGTTTAAATGTCTCGAAATGTGTTTATATTCAATGTAATCAAAATCTCTCTCCAAGAGCCGATCCTGCAAAAAACTTCTTAACATTGAAGCACTTCTTATTGAGTAGGAAGGAGTGGTTTGATCTCATCATGATCCTTTAACGAACCCTAGGAAGGAGTGGTTTGGTCATGTCATGATCCTTTAATGAACCATAGGAAGGAGTGGTTTGGTCTTGTCAGGATTGACGAGTTGTGCACTGCTTAAGATTTATGAGTCTAGTGAAGGGGTAACTCGATGTTGTTTTCATGTTTAAATATTTTGAAAGGACACAAAGAAAAACCTCATTCAGTTTTTTAGATTTAAAGTTTTAACGAACCTGGAGAAATTAAAGCTCAGTTCTTTCCATTTTTAGAGAGTCAGGAGAAAAACATAAGTAAACTCTAAAATGTCCTTTTTTGTATATTTAGTCCCTCAAGCCCATAAAAAGGGTAAAATAAAGGAAGAGAGAACTCTATTCAACATGATTATTCGACGTATACTTTTTTCATGAATTGTCTTGTTAAGTCTATAAAAGGGGTAGACTTATATTGGATAGACAACTATTCATCTACTTGTACGAGTTCGAATAGTCAAGTACTTGACGATATTTTCATGTTTAGGGAGTCTCAAAAGGGCATAAAAAAAACTCCTTATTTTTCTTTTTCTTAAATTTTTAACGAGTCCAAAAAAGTGATATAAATATACATAATGCCAAACTGGTTCATTTCTGTAAATAACCTATTATTTGCACACTTAAAATAAAAAATAATCATCACCACTCAAAAATATAATAAAAAAATTAAATTTTGGATTTCAGAGGCTAATGGGAAAAAAAAATATTTTAATGGGCTTAAAAACTTATTAAATCCAAAAAGGTAAAAAAAATAACCATTTGTGTTTTTTACCATTTGAGAGTGACATAGTGCAATTTCACCAAGAACTTCAAAGGAAGATTCTAGGAAAACTGTTGGACGAAATCACGAGCCATCTTCTCCAGGTAAACCATCTCTCTGATACCTTCGTTTTCATTGTTTTTATTTCAAAATTTACCTTGTATTTTGGTTTTTCGGGGGGTTTATCACATGAAAAATCACCCTCGATGTGCGCAATTCACCTTCATCAGGCATGCACATACTCTCTAAGTTTTTAACATGGAAAATTAGGATGTGCGTAGCTTCTGGCACTAGAACTGTACAAATTCACATTGGTTTCATAACTGGTCATGCAAAGGATTGTGGGATTTGAAACATTAACTAGAAACACCTAATTTTTTCACAAAAACATTACCATAACTTCTTATAATGATCCTCCATGTTTATTTCCAAGGGTTTGAGCTACAAAAATGGAGTGGAGAGAGCGTTAACATGAAGAATGGGATATAGCTGCTTTGAGCCATCCAGAGACAATACATGCATTGAGAAACTATGGCCTGTATAAAGTTTTCACAATTCCAGATATGAATGCCCAACTAGACCTATTGGAGTGGATGGTGAGAAAGTGGAATGTAGAGGAAGAATGATTCGTGATTGGAGACCATGGACTAACTATAAATGACAAAGAAATTTATTTCTTTTCTTTGCTTCCACGTCGTGGAGTGGACATTTATCTGTATGGACATTGACGAGGTGGTGTAACAACTGCCACATACCTAGTGCACCATTTCTTTCTAGGATTTTCTCTCAAATACGTGATAATTGATATCAAAACCATTGACATGCTTCCTTTGGGGGCTATATAATTCACTCTTGCACAACTATGTGGAAGTGTATTTATTCACTTGCTTATCAACACTCATATGTAGATCTCCATAGTGTCCTTGCAACCTACAATATTCAATAGGTGTGAAGGGGTAGTTTCCAACTTGAAAGGAAAACTAACTAGAGCGAAAAATGACAAACTCAAGAATTTTTGGTATGGTTCCTTTGTCATCTTGTTTTCCCTAGCAATGATCCCACTTCTCACTCCATAAATAGCCATAGATGGAGGAGGACTATGAGATCCATGGATTCTGAAGTGGTTCACATTGATGGCATGACACAGACGCGGCAAAGGGCCAACAATTCGATATAATCCTGATTTCTTTGGATGCTTGGAATGTGAAATCATCATGATTGAAGACTTTCCATATGAAGGAATGGATTAGAGAGGTGATCCAGATATGCAACTACTATTTGGGATGTAGTGGGGTGACCTAGGTAAAAAAAATACTTCACACTTTGATTGTTTTTGAATTTTTGAATTTTTTGTTTATTTCTTGGCATCCAAAAATAATTGTCTGAAATGATCATGCAGATGTCAGCCCGATGAGACCAACAAGACTATGCAGATTTGAAAGGCGCAATGAGAATCCAATATCTCCGACCATACAAAATCCAAAAACAAAAGAGACATTGACTAAGCTAGAGCACAACCTAGAGAGCTTGACCTTAGACATCCCAGATGTTGGGATTGATGACCTTCCTCATTTCTATCAAAGGCACATGGTGGGGGTTCCTAGACCTATTAGTCGCTTGCTACAAGGAGTAGCTCACGCTATTGTTTGTTACCGTGATGATCATGCATAACTACTAGTCTTGGGGCTATATTTTGTTTTTTGATGATGTACCAACATGTTTAGATAATAAAGACCACGAGGCCTCATCTCCTTTGGATGATATTTTTGTAAAAGCCACACTTTTTATATACATTTGACTAATGCAAGCTACTAATTCTATTTTATTTGATCTTATACAATACATGGATGAATATTTCTTTTGATTTCTTACAGATGTTTTACAAATTCCAATTTAACAAATAATTAGCCAATGTGTCAGTTAATTTGTTTAAACGTCTCAAAATGTGTTTATATTCGATGTAATCAAACTCTCTCTCCAAGAGCAGAACCCACAAAAACTGTCTTAACATTGAAGCACTTCTTATTGAATAGGCACTGTTTAAATGTAATACTATGATTTGAGAATCTAACCAAATGATCAATCGACGAAAGACAAATGAAAAGGAATCAAATATTATTTCAATGACTACACTATACTTTGTGATTTTATTCATTGTTCGACCAAGCATATCCATTGAATAAAATGTAACTCATCTTTGGGTGAATAAGTGATCCGTGATGCGGAAAAATAATTCCGATGACTATGAATAGCTCCATCAGCAAAGCCAATGTAAGATTGAGGGACCGTCAACATCTGCAAATAAATTGTACCACAAGATAAGAAGGAGAAGTAGCATAAAATCATAAAAAGCTGTTGAAAATTGCCACACATAAGATATCATATAACAATATGAAAATTCTCCATTGAGCAGTTCAAGCATAATATTTTTCAAGTAAAGACCATTTCTAGGATTTCCTAAAGAAATGTTGTCATATTCAACTAGCGCATAGGCCCCATTTCCAATACATGTTTTACAATATAAGGGCCATGCCACATGGGCTCAAATTGACCATCACGTAATTTATTGTGTTGTTGATCATAGACCAAGAATAGATCCCCTTCTGAATATGAAAGAGGTTCATTTTGACCATACTATGCCTTAACTTGTTTCTTTTGAGTCTTCCTATCTAATGCAAACTCACAATGAGTCTCATCTAGTCGTGCTAAGTACATAAAACATTCCTCTTCTGCATAGGTGGTTGGTAATAATTAAATTTTCAGTTTCAAAGATGATATTTCACATTCAATTGGTAAAGCTGCTTCCATACCCTAAACCAAATTGAAGGATGTAAAACCAGTCCTAGCTTTTGTTGAGGTATGATATGCCCACGAGGCTGCAAAAAACATTAGATGCCAATTTCATTTATGAACTCTGAAAAATTGTTTAATCATGTTGGTCAAGAGCTTGTTAACAAATTCTAATTGCACATTTTCTTGTGGGCATTATGTAGTAGAACTATCATGATGGAGGCCTAGCTTCGTAGTAAGTTGGTCATCCTAAATTTTCGAAAATGGCTACCATGGTCCATGACAATGGCTTGTGGAACCCGGAACCTAGCAATCACATGATTGAATATGAAAATGGCTATTGTTTTTCCATCATCCTTATATGTAGGCATCTCCTCGGCCCATTTCGTAAAATAATCCACTGCTAGGAATATGTACCCATGGCCCATAGTCGAGTGAGGGTTACATGTAAGGAAATAGATGCTCGATTTAGCAAAAGGAAAAATAGCAATGATAGCATTAAGAGAAGATGAAGGTGCACACATTTTTTGATCATAGATTTGGTAGTTATGGAAATTCTGGACCACAATTTGTTGGGTAGTAGAAGCCCCACTTAACGGTCATGGGGCACAAAGCCTAAAATTTTGTGTAGAGATAGGGTAAAGGCTCCACAGGATGCGTGAAGCACGAATTGTAATAAGTCAAGTCAAAGGGTTGTAAAGGAATGTAAAGGAATGTAAGTTGAGTTGGCCCGCCCATGTTCCGCAGACCATGGAAATGTATAAATAGAGCGAGGTTCTATGGTTGGAGTAGTTAGTTTTTGAGCATGAATGATCTGAATGGTAACAGGTTCATTCACTAAGAAGTTTTGTAGTGTCCGTACGTCCGAGTCGAGGGCACTGGGTAGGGATAGAGGCTCTAGAGCTATGTGCACAGAGGCCTGGTAGAGTCCACAGTTGTGTGCGCGGACCCCTGCAGCTGAGTATGCAGGGTAGATCTGGACGTATTGGTGATAAAGTGGAAATAAAGATATGTTGATTTTGAAACATTGTGTTAACCTGAGCTATTGTAGATCTGGTTAATTTATGATTGATACTTCTATTGAATCTTTATCTGTATGCTTATGTTTTAGGTTAATACAGATTTACAAATCTGTATCTTTGTTAAATGCACGCACTGGTTATCCTGATTAAATGTTTTCTTAAAGACCATCACAAGTAGATATGATCTATAATAACTCCTTAAGTAATTAGTATTGAGTAATAGCCCTGTCTCAGATCTACGCAGAAGCAGAGCAGCGCAAGGCTAAAAAACGGTGTGCGAAACATCCAAACCACATCTAGACATCCCAAGGGTGTGGAAACCTAGTTCCAGCACCCTCCCCTGCTATCTTAGGTGAGACCTCAGTTCGTGCTCCGCGGTCTATTTCTGAAAGGGCCGGTAGGTGCGGGATTTGTTTGGCTAAATAACTCTTCTGAACTTAGGTCAAGCCCCTGTAAGCCAACAAATGGTTCCATTACCGGGACCGAGATCTTCCTAAGGTCTATCTGATATTGGAATACTAGAACCCTACAAAGAAAGAGATTTAAGAGTGGTTGGATCTGAAGCTCCACGAGTTCGCGGTTCATGAAAACAGAAACCCGCAGATATTGGAGGAAGATTTGTTGGACTACTATATATACACAGATATCCACGAGGTCTTCTTTGTGACATCTCTGATAGAGCTATATGTGTGGATCGCGAGGTTAGCTGACAGTGTGGGAAGGTGTAGACTAGATCAGCCTATTGTGTGGACTCCAGAACTCATGTGCAGGCTAGAAGACATCGAAGATAAAATCACAGGTGCAGTAGAACATTGGCTGGACCGGTAATAGGGGGATTTATCATTGAGTTCGTGATCGATACAACCATGAGTTATAGTGAAGAGGAAAGGCGATTTCTCCAAGGACCGCGAGGTAAGTATATCAAATCATTGAATATTTGGATTAAGATGCAGCTGTGTGAAAAAAAGATTATGTGCGTCTATTGATGTCTAGAGTAACGCAGAGCAGAAGAGGTTACCAGGGGATGGGAGGGTAGAGAATAGTCCTCTGATTTCTATCTCACGGGAAAGCGAGGAGGAGCTCATGAGGTTCTCACCGAGAAGCGTAGTCTGGTTGATCAAGGAGTGCTTCCCACTGATACCACCTCCATCCATGGCACCACCCGCTTCACCTACATTAAATCTGTCTACACCAACACCGAGCCCAACTCCAACTCCACCACCACCAAAAGTCAGCATTGTGAGTGCAGTCAAGCTGCCAATATTTAAGGGTGTAGGAAATGAGGAACCAGGGAGATTTTGGTTTGTGATAAGGTCTGTATGGGATGCCCAAGGTATAGCAGATGAAAACATAAAAAAGGCTACCCTAGTTAGCACACTACAGGATCGTGCATTGACGTGGTACATAAAGTACTCAAGGAATCACCCGAATGATGTAATAGTGGCAATCAAGAATGTATTAAACAAAGAATTCGGCCGACCAAAAGCAAAAGCGTAGTTAGTTATTGGGTTCAAGGAGATCACAATGTTGCCTGGGGAAAACCTCTGGGATCTGGACCAGAGGTTAAAAAGCACCATTTACGAGGCTAATATGACATTGATGGATGTGTAGTACTATGTGTGGTTTGTGTCGTCATTGACACAACATTTGAGGACAACCCTATCCTAGAAAAAGATATCAACCCAAGCTGAAGCATTAGAGACCACAATGAGGTTGCATGAGACCCTAATACAGGTTCCAGGGTTGGAGTTCAGTAAATCCACACGCAACTACGAAACCTAAGTTTGGAAATGCAAAGCTTAAAGTAAGACAAGGTGCCTCGACCAGAGGCGTGTGCAGAGGTAGGATGTATTAAATGTAAAAGTCAAGGGCATGATAAGGACCACTGCCCCATCTTCACGAACTATCTGGCGAGGGGGGGCAGATGCCATTAAAACTAGAGGTACAAGCAGGACCAAGTGTCGCACTTGCGCTCTGGTGTGCGATTTGTCAAGTGGGTGGAAAGCACCCAATGAATAACTGCCACCTATTACAGAAGTATACCCAGACCTGCAGTAGCTATATTGCAACTTTTGTCGATCAGTAGATCACGATGAGAGAATGTGTCGAAGTTTTGACTTAATGATGGAAAGGACACCAACCTACCGAGTGCAGACTGAAGCGCAAGGTTTCAACCCAGCTGTAGGGCCACGTGGAGAATTTCAAGGATGTGGCCGAGGAAGGGGAATGGGTCTCGAACGGGCCCATAGACAACTTATCTGTTATAACTGTGGAGGGCTGGGACACTACGCTTGCGACTGCACTAACTCGACCAGGATCTCTTCTCCATACTGTGAGTAGTTTGATCATGAAATAGTAGATTATCCGATGTTAATTTCCCAGATGTGTGAGAAGAGAGTGTTATATCCTACTCCAACTCAAAATGTCCAGATGATGTGATCGGAACCACGTGAAGCAGACCCCAGTGTAAACATGGTATTGAGGAGCGGAGCAACCACAGGAGGTGACGAGAAAGAGCGCGACACCCCTACAGAGGAACTTGACCCTGAGTAGGAACAAGGGAAGCGAACGCCTAAGGAAGCTCATAAGAGCTTCATGGAAGTCCCTACTCCAGGTAGGAGGGACCAAATTGAGCCAGGAATGGATCCCTCCATGATTAGTAACTTTATGGAAACCTACATGAAGTTGTTGCATGGTAGTAAAGTCGTTAAAGGACTACAGGAGTTGATCACTAGGTGCACCGGATCAGGCAAGCCACGCGTAGTCTGAAAACTAGGAAGACATGCTCTGATCACTAGACAAGAGATGAGAATGACAGCACAAATCGGCGAGTATGAGATGGACCAGGTCATTCTAGACAATGTCTCGAATGCAAACGTACTACCTAAGAAAACATGGGAATGCATGGGTAAGCCTTCATTGCAGTGGTCCCCGATTCAACTAAGGATGGAAAACCAACAAAATATCTTACCGATGGGCTGATTACAAGGGGTAACAGTAGAAATTGAAGGGGTAAGTATGTAGACCAATTTCGAGGTAATAGAAATTGTTGATGACAGTAATCATTACCCTACATTGCTCGGAATCGATTGGGCCACGGACATGAACGGGGTCATCAATTTAAAGAGACAGAAGATGATGCTTGAAAAGAAGTCACTGTGGGTAATTGTTCCATTTGGCCCAGCTGAAGGAGAACGCTACACTGAACCAGTGCGAGATGAGGAGAGCGACTGCATCTATCAGATAGCAACACATGACCAGGATCAGGTGCGCCCCACAAATGATGGAAGAATCTCATGGGAGCGTGATAGCACCTACACACCAGATTCAGATGAGGAGACTGAATGATGGCAGAACCAATTGCAGGAAGTTACGACACTTAACTGTAATATGATGATTCGATCATTGCAACGTGTGACTACAGAGGAAAGAAAATGGCCAACAGATAACGACGCAACAAATGACGGGCAGCTCGGCTGCCTTGGCACCTTAATCATAACACAGGAGAAGCCTGGTGCGTCAGAAGAAGCGCTGTGTGCACCTAGATGGAGGCCGCAAAAGCTGAGATATAGGAGGTGGTTCCAGGTACAGATTGGAGGACGTGCATGACAACCATGTTGGTGCAGGACGGTCATCCATCAACAACGAAGGTACAGGTGTATGTTGCGCAACCATCAAAGCAATGAGATGTACACGGAACGACGGTTCTCTCAGCCAAGAAGGGATCCATGACCTTTACAGTCCATCCTACCTACGGGCACCCGCGCGAAGAGATTCAGAAGCTCTGGGTAGCTGTTCAGCGTGGCAAGATACAACTTTGAAAGTTAGAAGAAACGGGGGCCAGCCTCTAAGAGAAAAGTGCGAGGCTAGATCAAGAAATTACTAAACTATTATTAGAAGTCACCCACATGGGCTATGGGGAAAAGCTAATTAAGGGACCAGACATGACTCGCTCTCCTATGCCACTAAGACAAGTCGCAGCCCTACTAGAATGGTTGCGATTGCACCCTGGGGCACAAGGACATAGACATCTCCATTCGATATCAGACTCAAGGGAACACGAAGGACGCCCGCAACCTGGGCTAGTCAGGAAACAGAAGACCCACACGATGGGTGTGCCTACCTGAATATCTATAGGATGCCCAGTCCCAGTGCCCCACGCAGTTGAAAGAGGGTGTGAGACTATAAAACAGGTTGTCGAGAAGCTGCGTGACCTAGCCACAGTGTGCGAGCTCGATCACATACAGACAACGCGCCTACGTACCAAGGGCTCCGCTACCGCGCAGAAAGGATGGAAGGCGACCGTTGCAGGTACTGTTCATGATAAGACGGCACAATTAAGACACGTTGGAGCGAGCGACAAGTAATTAAGGTGTAAGAGTAATCGCCAAAATCGCATTTATGAGCCACGACAAGGGCGAATGACTGATTTTAAATTTGAAATCATATATAACACCTAAGAAAAGGGCCACACAACAATGCCCTGGGTCCAAGACGAGTGCAAGATGAATGACAAGCAACTAGAAGAATGCTCGTGGTTTCAGGCATTGCCAAAGCATTACCAGGAATCAATCCTCAGGTCAATAAACCCTACCATAGATAGTCTGTAGAAAACCATGCCGCAGGTAGCCGAGCTCCCTAAATCACCTTAGACACCACAGACTAAGAAGGACCCCCAGATTCCAGAACCAGTAAGAAGGTCGCTGCGACATCTACACTTTAGCAAGCTCACAATGGAAGATAAGGGTAAAACGGTCACAATTGAAAGCGATGAGGAGGAAGAGGGCTCTCCAACATATGTCGAAGAAATATAACCTGAAGAGGATCCTATCTAGTCAGTACAATGACCCAAGTATGTGCCTCCAAGCAAAGGAAAAGATAAGGTACCTACCAATCTGGATGAAGTTGATAATATAATCATCATCCTGTCTCTTCCAAAAGGGGTTCCAGTTGAAAGCTCGATGGTTGGCTGTATGGCGGCAATAAAATTTGAAGACTGGGATGTGGCAGATACAACAAAATTTCCCCATTTGGTGACGAGCGCCCTGATGGAGCAGAGTGCAAAAGGAACAGTTACAACACTTCAGCCAAAGGAGTGGCTGCGAAAGGTGGAAAAAGTTGGGTTGCTTTGTCTCTTGTCCATTCCCCACTTTCTCCAGCCCCCTATCACAATGTTGGTCATAAGGCAATTGCTCTGTTTTGTCCATGAGGACATATTATGGATCGGCAAACCTGTCCGCATAACAGTTGAACTTGTGCATAGGATCTCACAGCTCCCCTGTAGTGGAAGAGACCCTCGGGAAATTGTTGATAGGAGTGGCGATGTAATGATGATAGAAATCCAGAAAAAGAAGTATAAGCTCGAGAAGGGGCAGCAATGATACGTTATTGATAACATTTCAGATAAAGTAGTCTGTGTTGTTACCTAGTTGTTGGTAGGGAAAGTGCTATGGAAATGTCGTGGCACTGAGGTTCCGACAGTAGTCATTGTGCTCGCTAAAGAATGCACACCTAGCGAACGGCTCAACTGTCTGCAGTTCCTTTGTGAAGAGTTCCTGACCTAACTATCGGGAGGTCCAAGAGGAGGGCATGACCTTCCATTATGTGTGGCTGTTGCTGTCCATTATGCTGGTTACCACTGACTTACCCGATGACATCCAGTTCCCTACCTTGGACAAGGATTGGCCAGAAGCTACCAAATACGCCTCCCTTTAGGTGACAAGGGACGCTGGAAGAATCCAGAGCATCAAGAACTTTTGGATCACTGACTTACTCGATGACAGCCAGTTCCCTACCTTGGACAAGGATTGGCCAGAAGCTACCAAATACGCCTCCCTTTAGGTGACAAGGGACGCTGGAAGAATCCAGAGCATCAAGAACTTTTGGATCACTGACTTACCCGATGACAACCAGTTCCCTACCTTGGACAAGGATTGGCTAGAAGCTACCAAATACGCCTCCCTTTAGGTGACAAGGGATGCTGGAAGAATCCAGAGCATCAAGAACTTTTGGATACTGATGGACGTGAGTGTGTGACAATGGATTAATGGGAGACCCTGCCTGTCCAACGAAATATATTAAAGCATGAAGCATATTGCCAAGTTTAAAGTGGACATGCATATTGTCTACATCCGAACACGCAAGGACACCAACCAGACATGGACCACAATCCCTTTCATTGCCATTGACGACTCTATTGACGTGGTTTTGGATACCTGGCCACCAGCATGGCATGGACCAGAGGCAGTAGGGTGCAATGAGGCCGCTATCCGAAGGCAGAAGGATGAAGCTAAGTGTGCTGCACAACAAAAGTGGAATGAACAACACGCTGCAGGTTCGGGCAGCCCGGGAAGCGGTGCAAACTGCAACAGGAAAGGCACCAGTAGGAGGGGTTGTGTCAACAAGGGACAAAAGTAGTCAGAAGGTACCCACTGAGACGGCCACAGAAGAAACACCATCAGCCACTGTGGGTGTGCCGTTGAAACGACTGGTGCCAACAGAACGAACAAAGCTGTGAAAGAAGGCCAAAGCGTCTAAATCAGACGGCGAACGGACCACCTTAACCGTGGGCGACCTAAATGGCATAGGGGACACAGTTCGTGATGCTACCCAGTATGCCATTGACGGCCATGTCAGAGCATCAGATTGTGTTGGGGGAGCTCCATACATAGCCACGAGAACTTGGGATCCGAGTCATGCCAACAGGCACCATCGCTACTCAAGGGGTTCCCGGTATGATAACTAATGAGCCGTTGCTGAAGGCCGAGATGGCTCATACCATCACGATTCTAGCAGGAGCACTGATCACCGAAAATCTGGAGGACCGAGTTGTGCTAGGATGCCTTATAGGGCTAGGACTAAACTTGGCTTCCCTACTGCGAGAGAGCTTGCTCCAGCTCCACGACAACACCACAATGGAGCTTCGCGCCAGGGAGGGCCACGCCGAATAGGTACTCTGAGAATAGAAAATTAATATAGAATAGCTGAGCCTCCAACGAGATGAAGCAGTCGCGCAGAATCAGCAAGTGGAGCAGCTAGTAGCGAAATCCTGCTCGGGTGCCCCTGAGCTAGAGATTGAGGCTGAGCTGCCTATTGGGACACGAATCCAGAAGTTGGATACTGGGTTCCATAAAGCAAATGAGGAGGTCCTGCAGATCCAGCTAGAGCTCAGTTTAAAGATAGTGGAATTAAAACTGTAGGTGCAGCTTTCGACACCACCAGAGGTCACCAAGCAACGCAAAAATATCATTACCTCTGGGCGCGAGACAAGCACACGTTTGATGAAGGAATGTACCGACTTGTTGACTAAGTCGATTGTTATGCTCACCTCGCTCTAGGAAGATCTAACACTTCAGTGACTGGAAACTGAGGCAAGGGAGCTCGAGCAAGCTTATGATAATATCAGGGGAACCGTGCAGATGGTTGCTATTACACAACGCTTGGCTAAAATAAGGGAGGTCCAGGACAATAAATCCAAGCTGATGCGGCCATATAGATGGAATCCATGATTAAAGCTCATCTCTAGCCATGGCTTGATGAGGCATTCGTGGTTTCAGCCACCATAGAGCGCAAGGTATCACACATGCAGACATAATATGCAACCATGGAGACTGCGAAGACAAAGATTGACGTGTTAGTAACAAAAATGGAACTGATACAGCAGATGACAGAAGAATTTGTTGCAAGTACAAGCGAGGCAGAGAGGCTACTAATTGACCTCTGTGCGAAGATTACCGTACCAGCTGAGTGACTTGGGACGAGTCATGATGATTGTGTTGGGGGACTATTGGGTAGCAGAAGCCTCGCTTAACGGTCGTGGGGCACAAAACCTGAAATTTTGGGTAGAGATAGGGTAAAGACTCTGTGGGATGCATGGAGCGCGAATTGTAATAATTCAAGTCAAAGGGTTGTCCGCCCAAAGATAATGTAAAGAAATATAAGTTGAGTCAGCCCGCCCATGGTTCGTGTACCATGGAAATGTATAAATAGAGCGAGGCTCTATGGTTGGAATAGTTAGTTATTGAGCATGAATGATATGAATGGTAACAAGTTTATGAGTTAAGAAGTTTTAGAGCGTCTATAAGTCTGAGTCGAGGGTATTAGGTAGGGGATAGAGGCTCCGTAGTTGTGTGCGCAAAGGCCTGGTAGAGTTCGTAGCTGTGTGCGTGGACCCTTACAGTTGAGTGCGCAGGGTAGATTTGGATGTATCGGTGATAAAGTGGAAATAAAGATAAGTTGAGTTTGGAACACTATGTTAACCTGAGCTAATGTAGATCTGGTTAATTTATGGTTGATACTTTTATTGAATCTTTATGCCTATGCTTATGTTATAAGTTAATGCAAATCTATATGTGTGTTAAAAGCGCACACTGGTTATGCTAATTAAATGTTTGCTTAAAGACCATCACAAGTAGATCTGATCTATAATAACTCCTTAAGCAATTAGTATCGAGGAATAGCCCTGTCTCAGATCTGCGTGGAAGCAGAGTAGCGCGAGGCTATAGAACGGTGTGTGGAACATCCAAACCACATCTAAAAATCCCAAGGGTGCGAAAACCTGGTTCCAACACCCTCCCTTGCTACCTTGGGTGAGACCTCAGTCCACGCTCTGTGGGCTATTTCCAAAAGGGCCGGTAGCTGCGGGATTTGTTTGGCTAAATAACTCTTCTGAACCTGGGTCAAGCCCCTATAAGCCAAGACAAGTATACAATCCTTGAATGTTGAATGCCATAAGAAGCTAGATAGGTTCAACCTACAAGTTGGCAGACTTAGGGCACACTATTAGAGTCAATTTTGCAGGTGTTAGATAACATTTTCTTAAATTGATATATTTTTATCTTAATTGTTAACTGTTTTGAATGAGTTTTGTCCTGATTGTCATTATCTTAAGTTATTATTGTCTTAACTATAAAGTTTTGTCTTAAAATATTTTTGACTCAAACTATTTGTCTAAAATATAAAATTTTATTTAAAAATATTTGTCATATATATAGTTTTGTCTTAAACTATTTGTCTTAAATATAAAATCTTGTTCCAAACTTTTTTTCTCTTAAATTTTATATTTAAGATAATTAAATTGATATTTAATTTGATATTTAATTTTAATATAAAAAGCGATTTTTAAAACAAAGATTTTTTTTTCCTAAAAATGTCCTAAAAGTGCTCTTCGTGTGGCCCATAGTTGCACTAAAATGGAACAGTAAATCAATAAGATTTAATATGCATTACCATTACCAATTAAGCTTCTTTCAGTTGTTCTCTATAGCATCTCCTTGCAGCTCGGCTTTCCACAGATTAACAAACCCAAACACATTCTCCAAACACAGATCAGGCCCACATTAAAATGTCAGAGCTGCCAAATTAAACCCACCAGCATTAACAACGTCTTACTTTCTCAACTCTGTCGATATCACATCCAAATCCGCTAACAAAATCCATACGAACAACCAACTGGATATCAGACGCAGACTTGTGAGTTAAAATATTCTTTCCCTCTCCTTCCAACACGAAAAGCGAGACACGAAAGAAGAGAAAATCAACAGTGCAATAATCTAAATATTAAACACTTAACTTGAAAAAAACAACAATTTCATTCATCCTCTTGAGATATATCATAGGAGGGAGTTAGTATTCAAACCTGCTCTCATACCAACAATGTTAAATATTTTGGTTCACCTTTTGATATGTTCAACCAGATATTCTTCTATTCCTCGTTTAATTCGCCTATGTTTAAATTGTAATTAATTACTTTATTAATTATATATAAATGAATGACTGACGAAAATAAATTCCAAATTTAAAATTTAATCCATCCTTCAGCTTTTGATATAAATATGATGAATGGAAAATTTATTTACTTACCCACATTTGGTATAAATAACGACACCAGTAGGTGTCATGGGGGCCAGTTCGCATCAATGCATTCACAAGAATTCGACTTCGGTAAAAAACTTACTCGCCGCTAAATGCCTATGTTTCATTTGCACAATTCAAGTTTAAGATAAAACCACTTTAAAATGCAGTTCCAATGAAAAACGTGATTGCATGGCAATTGTTTTGCATTATCTTCTCCAATGGATAGCGTGTCCTGGCAAATGGCACACAACAGGCTGTCGCCTTCACCATCATCTGCGCCGAGGAGTTCATCTGTAGCCATAACTGTCCGGGAAGAGCCAATAGCTGCCACAGCAGCAGCTAAGGGATGACTGCGATGGCGAGCAAGGTATTGCTCTCGCAAATGAGGATGAAGATCAAAACGTTCACCTCTCAATTGAATAGAATTAGAGGCATTACTATTATCTTTCAAGAGTTGCAGTATCCGATGACAATCTGCGAAATTGCCACTCCATACAATTTGGTGGCTCGACACA
Organism: Pinus tabuliformis; assembly: GCA_031772625.1. Lineage (NCBI taxonomy): Eukaryota > Viridiplantae > Streptophyta > Pinopsida > Pinales > Pinaceae > Pinus > Pinus tabuliformis. The sequence goes on from CM062814.1 coordinate 415,226,591, forward strand.
TTTCAGTCTACGCGACTCCAATCAAAGATAGTTCGTAGCAAAACAATATTGGCGTTCTCAGCCATTGCAGCTTGGATATTTCTTTTGCCACCATAGTTCACAGTATGCCATTCACGGTTGGGTTTCTGTCCAATGTCATCTAATTGACGTACACAGACATTGTCCCAAATGTTCTCCAATTCCCACTCATCTCCGTTGTCTCGTTCAATCCATCTAAACACTACGCTAGAGATCAAGTGCTGCTGAACAGCACACTGATTTTCACACTCTTCCTGTGAAAAACCATCCGTTCTACTTGTTGCTGTGGAAGCTGCAGATCTTTTCCATAATATGACATTATTTGTCTCCTTCTCTACATGAGAAATAAGCCGCTGAAACATTTCTCTCGCAGCCGGCTGAAACGTTTCTCTTGTACAATTGATATTATCATTTTCGTTTCCATTTCTTGATTTCTCCATCTCGTCTCTTTCTAAGATATATGTTGGAGGCTTTTGCTTATTTACTGCGGAGAAACTGTCAAGAAAATAGCTTTTTCAAGCGGATTTGATCCTATGACCTACGATATTGATCCGTAATAGTTATATATATACTTACCATGTCATTTGAAGCTTAAAATATTTAACGGTAAGTTAAATTTGGCAGGCCGACCAGAAAGAATGACGTGAGTTTTTACCATTACTTTGCCCCCTTTTAACTTTGGAGTTCGAAAATAATTTTTTTCATTTCTGCTTCCGCATCGACCCCCCACAAGATTCAACCACTTAAGTGGTTTATTATGTTACTTCTATTTGAGCGGTGATATTTAGTGACAGTGTTGCAGCAATATTTTAGACCGTGCAAAAAAAATTAGAGAAATATTTTATGTCTTCCGAAGTTAATTATAAGTTTAATGATATTTTCACAAAAGAAATTGGCTTACGTCCCTAGGGCTACAAAGCACGAGGGTCAACCAAGGGGTCTCTAGTCTTGTTTCGATCATGGGACTAATTTATAGATGCCCACCTGGCAAGATCCAACGACTTTGTCTTCTCATGATTCAAAGCCAAAGCCAAAGCTGACCCATTTAGCAACCATCACGACTCCACTATTATCAATGGTCTAGCCGTACTGGAATGCTCGAGAGCCTACTATGAACTAGCGAGCGACTCTCTTTGCTTCTCCCGTGGTTATTGTTATCCATGACCCTCTCTAGTTTATTGAGGCACAAGAAAAACAATTAGAGTGTTTTTAAGTGAGTGATTCTATGGACTAAAACACTTTATGGTTCCATTCGTTTTGAAGATATTTTGGAAAATAGAGAAAACCATAGGTATGCTTCACTTGCTAGTAAACCAAAATAGAAAGCATTAAGTTTCAAAATATCAAGAAGGAAGCATATGATCACTGTTCAGTTTTATTACGCCGATAGGCATTTTATTACGAGGTTCTTCCTCATAACACTTTCGCAAATTCGTCGGCCTAAAAAAGAATATGCTCTACCATTGTTGCAACACCACGGTTGAAGGTTGCACTACCATGGTTAAAAGAGAGGACACAGGGTAGGTTATCGCACACCACGGTTGAAGGTTGCACTACCATGGTTAAAAGAGAGGACACAAGTTAGGTTATCGCACACCGCATTCACTAGGTAAGATATAGAGACTTGTCGCTAGCTCTCTTTCACTGTGTGCCCCATAGAATTGTGACTCAACTCTTTCATTATGGTTTCAGCTATATTTCACTACGTGCGACAAAGAACTGTAACTCAACGCTTTCACTATGGTTTCAATGCATGCCAACACAAAAAAATCCGACATAAAAACTAGTTAGAGATGTCAAAGATTTAGTTAAATATGTTAAGGGAGAAAACAATGGTGTGATTGAGCAGAGATGGACAATTGTCTTAGTGTGTCCAAGGTGAGATGAAACAGATCCAAGTTGTCAAGGATACAAATTTGTAGGTTTTGTCCAAGTGTAACGTGAGACCCTTTATGTGACCATCAAAGAAGTAGTACATTGTGATAAGATATAAATGCACTTTTCATAAAGTAACTTTGCCATTGTAAAAGAATTTTGAATGTTTGTTGCACTTGAATGGAAATGTTGTTGTAAGGGATCCATGATTGGTTAGCCCTGACACCTTAATATTTTGGTCCAAGTTGATTTCCCAAAGTGCTTTCTAAGCCCACCTAAATAAAACCTACATAGATTATATCGATAACATATGTAATCATGTATAATGCATCCTTCTTGTGTATATGGTGTTCATTTCGATAACATATGTAATCATGTATAATGCATCCTTCTTGTGTATATGGTGTTCATTTCTATAGCATTGGGAGGTATTCTCCCACGCTAAGGATCCTTCAAAATCAACAAAATAAATTATAAATATTAAAAGGGAAATTCAATTTTTATATTTATTTATGTAGGCTCAACGGAGCCTACCGGGTCCGCCATTAGAGGTTACCCTATCACAATGGCACTCATTTGACCACTATATATAAGACAATTTGACCTCCTGACTTGGCATGAATTCGAATATCACAAGACAAGAATTCGAATATCACAAGACAAGATATTTTTTGTTCATTTAAGTGAAGGACACAAGATGCAAAAATATGAGTTTTTGGGAAGACCTTAATGGGAAGGCCAAATTTCTTGGTAGGTAGCTTGACTAGGTTTGACCTGTATTTGTAATTGAAAAATTGGCACATATTTCTAGACAAATTATTTTGTAAAATTTGTTGAATATTGTATTTTTCTTTGTAGAAAAGTTGGTTTATTTTTTCCAAAAGTTAGGTATTTCCAATGTAATGGTGTGTCTTTAATTATCTTTGGTTGTCTCTTTTTGGTCCTATGGTTATTACGTTATAGTTGAGATATTTCTATGTACAATTACTTAATGATATAAACTACATAAAACAAATTAAGAATAAAAATTAGTGGAAGTAATTATCAAATTAGAAAATTCAGTTTCTACTATAAGAAAAAATCAACATATTATCGGAACCTACGTAATGGAGTGGAGTAGCCACAAGAAGCATAGCATGAATAATTTTAAATTAGTCCTAGAGAAAGAGGGGTATCAAGCATTTGATTCCTCGCAGTTTGAATAATGTCTCCAAACCTCATAATTGAAGAGACATTGGAAGGTGCAATCAACTATCTTGGAAAACTCAAGAAACTCAAGTCTTTTTCATCTTGGAGAAAAATGACTTTCTAGGTCAGGTGGAAAAATATATGCGAGAACCAAAGGGATTTGAGTAGAAAGAAAAGTTCAAAAAGAGTGAGTTAAAAGAAAAGAAGATTATTGTATACTCTATAAAATACTGTGTAATTCCTCATGTTAAAGTAATAAAGAGTTACAATTAAATGTACAATTCCCTAACAAAGTTATATGCGAGAAATAATAATGGTAAGAAATAAACCTTGAAGCATTGTCTTTGCAATATTAAAATGACTAAAACATATTTTATCACATCTTATCTTATTTAAATAACTCAAATCAAAGATGAAATTAGTTACGGTTTCTCTATGCGGCTTTCCTTTGCCATGGAAACAATTCATTCAAGGTGTTTATTCACGTGGCAAACTACAATCATTTGATGATCTATGGGATTATTGTATTCAAGAATAAATTGGGTTTCGAGATAAAAATGAACCTCAAAACAAAGCGACTCAAGCCCTTGCTGCTCACAGAAAGAAAGGGAGGAAAGGGAGGAACCATAGAAAATTTAATAAGAGGAACTTTGGAAAATTTGACCATGGGAACATTGTAAAATTTGATGAAAGAATTCCAAATAGATCAAATCAAAAGAAGAAATACATATCAAAATTCAAATTCTTCATCTTTCATAATCTTGATCAATATGCATCACGATGCCCTCAAAGAAAGACGAATGATAAGGCTCAAGATTTTACTTCCAACTTTAATAAAGAAAAATAATGATGTGAAGCCACCTCCAACGTCAAATAAATTCTTCATTTGAAAAATTTGATTATTGATCAATAAGTATTTATGTTATTCCCTTCCTTACTTCTTAGCTATTTATTATTTGATTAATTGAATCCTTTGTACTTTCTTCTTATCATTGATATAATAAAAGGAAAAAATTGAAGGATTGTTGTACTCCCACGTAGTGTGGTAGGAAGAAGGAATTCTGTACAAAGGAAAACTAAAATTATCTATAAATCCTTAGGATTCTAGATGATCAAAAGGAACTAATTTCTAAAGGAAACAAATAACCTATTGAAAACATTTAGAAAGTAAATGCTAGAATTAGTTTTGGAATATTAGATAAGAATCATAGAAGAATTTGAAGAATATATACAAGGAGGTAGATCAAGGAAAAAAGTTCATACAAATCTCAAAAGATAAGTAATCTATATCCTAAGTTCATACAAATCTCAAAAGATAAGTAATCTATATCCTTCCATGCTGATTATTATTCTTTTTCCTTACATTTTTTTTTATCATTTTACTGAAATAATAATCGTTTCTTTTATGATATCTTGAACTTCCCGGGGTCGTAACTTTGGCACCAGATCTTCATTTGACGCGTACAATAGCTTGTTAGAAAGATCTATCTGAGCATTATAGCTTTGGGAAGAGAAACATTGGTTCATCGACCCACATTGCTCCCAGATTTCCCAAAACACGTCATTTAGGGCCTCAAAATGGCTTTGGAAGTTCAGGACCCGAAAAATTGCTAAAAATAGTAAATTGTGCTACAATTACGGAAATTGAAAAACTGAACGACATAGTTGTGGGGGTCCAATTGGGATAGGTGGGTGGCCACCAACATTCACCTGGATCATTCCTCCCCCCTTAGGAAACAATGGTCCCCACTTCGTTGAGTTCCTCCATCTGCTGAAGTTGGTCCCTAATGAGTTATTTCTCGAATCTCTGATGTGTCCAGTAATGGTGGGAAGCATGGTCGACAATGGTCCACAATGAACACTCGGTGAAAGTGAAGGAATGGAGGAATGTTGTGCTCCAAAGCATTATTTCCCACAGCCTTGGTAATGATGTAAGGACCATTTCGGCGTGGTCGGAGCTTCTGACGGGTTCTTGTAAGGTGTTCTTTATGTAGATGCAACCAGACTTTGTTGCCCACCTGAAGCTTGTGTGGTACCCCTGTGGGTGAGGAGAAGTTGTTCTTGTGTTCTCTCACGACTGTATCCCTCTGTTGTTACTGCTGCGTGGAGGAACCCTTCATGGAGGTCATGGATGTGGTGATGATATTCCCCTTACTTTGGGAGCGAACTAGACAAAAAATGAATTTCCTAGTCTGAGAGATGAGCTTGCTTCCTTTCTTAGTATTGATCAAAGAGGTGGTGGTAGGTGGGGCTACCTCCTGTATCCTGTATAATGAATTACCCAAAATGATAATAACTTCTCAAGGCCTTGACTCATACACAGCATGTCGCCTCCATAAGTATGGTTGGCCTAATAGTACATCACAAACATCAAGAGGTGAAACATCACACAATACCTCATATGTAAAGGGCTTGATGCTGTAGGGAAGGCGACACTGCTGGCGGACTCAGAGATCTTGTCCTTGGTGAAGCCACCCAATATTGTATGACCACTGGTGTGGTGTAGTCGGTAGGCCCAACCGCTTCATGACCTCTGTTGAAATGAGGTTCTTTTGGCTCCCATTGTCAACAATTAATTACAGCGGCGAACCATTCCCCCACATCTGTGAGTGGAAAAGACGCCCCCCCTCCTCTGGATCTTCAGGCTCATTCTTTTGGACCTTGGTGGTGGCAACAGTGGTGCTAGGCTCTGTGTCAATGATTTTTTTCCCTTTGCCATTCCCCTTATCAGGTTCTGACTCAGGGTTGGAACATGCATTTGATTCTAAAGCCTTCAACTTAGCCACCAACAACTGTTTGGTCTGACACTCACTTGTGTTGTGAGTGGGGCTCTTATGGAACTCACACCACTTTATTGTGTCCTTCTTCGACCTCGTGGTGTTGTTATTTTCTTGTGGCTTTGACAGGTTGTATGGGGTTACCCTGCCTTGGCTTTGTCCTTGGTTCTGTGATTTGGGAAGCATTTCCCTTGCTTTGGATTCGAAGATCCAAAGTCTCGCTTCTTCTGTTTAAACTTCTGCTCGATTTTGATAGCGTATCGGTATGTCATGCAGAGAGAGGAGATGTTCAGGAACTGCATCTCTTCTTGGATGTATCTATGTAGGCAGACACAGTATTTGAGTACCAAATGTAGCTCAGAATCCTTGATACCCAACTGTGTGTGAAGGGTATTAAAAGTGTTTGTGAACTTCGGCATATCTTGGTCCCTTCCCTTCCACAGTGTGGTCCACATTATGTATTTGTCCTCATAGCTTTTGACAGGGTAGTACTGCTCCTTCATGGCATCCTGGAATGAATTCCAAGTGGGTGCAACTGAAAATAGTGATCTCGTACTTTCATCCTTCTGCTTGCAGTAGGTTTCCCACCAGTCCTTGACGTGGGGGGCTGCTTTGAGAAGAGCGAAAATAATCTTTTCCCGACTCGAAAATTCATGAATAGAAAAATACCCTTCTAGCAGATTTAACCATTTATCTACGTCATCTACGTCTATCCAAACCTTGAATATGGGTATCTCAAAATTAACTTGTACCTTAAACGGTGTGGTGTTTCCAGAGTAGCTGTTGGAAGCCGGTGCATTGCCTTAGGGTAGCCATTGAAGGATCTGCGCAAAGTTGTCCATCATCGAGTTTCTTTGTCGCTCGAGGGCCTCTTCGAGCAATATTTTGATAGGATCTCCTGCCCCCTCGTCTTTCTTTTCATCCCCCATGGGAGGCCGTAGAGATTTGCGAGGCTGGTCTTGCAAAGGTTTGACCAGTTCAATCCCTAACTCCTTATATCCGACCTCATTTGGGACATGCAAAGAAAAACAGAGAAAAAGCAGACCACTCTGATACCACTGATCCAGATTTAAATAGGAACGCAAAAAATTACAGAGATAACCATAAACAGAGAGATGCAACAAAAATTTCATTAATTTAAAATACTGAAATATGCTTACAAACAGAAATGGAACTAAACCATCTAGGGCGATGGTAGCTTATCTCTGAGAAGAGATGTGGCAGCTACATGCCTCTGAACTGTGTTATAATAAGGCTTGAAGGCCTATTTATTGTTGAGAAATAATGGAAAATCGTTAACATCCCAAAACCTAACCCTAGAAGATGAAACGCCAAATTGTGGGCCCCGTTTTGGGTAAGTTGGTACATCAACTTCCCGGGGTCGTAACTTTTGCACCCGATCTTTGTTTGACACATACAATACCCTGCTAGAAAGAACTATCCGAGCACTACAACTTTGGGAAGAGCAACATCGGTCCATGGAACCATGTTGCTCCCATATTTCCCAAAAAATGTTGTTTAGGGCCTCAAAACGACTCCAGAAGTTCAGGACCCGAAAAACTACTAAAAATAGTAAATTGTGCTATAATTACGGAAACTGAAAAACTGAAAGAGACAGTTGTGGGGGTCCAAGTGGGATAGGTGGGTGGCCACCAACATCCACTTGGATCATATACGATTTTGAATAATAAAATATGTATACATTCACTTTTAAAGCCAAAAGTAAATGTTCCGTGGAAACTAATATTGGATATATCTTCTCGATAGAATCCAAAAGGACTTGGATAGCAAAAGAACTTCACTATGTCAACTAAGGGAGATAGATGAAACTCACCTCTAAATAACATAGGGTCTTTGGTTGGTCACAAAGGACTCTACATAGAAAGGTGAATATTCCAAAGGAAAATTCTCTTAAGAAGTAAAAAAATATTTAATGCCTAGTCTAACGTCATGACCAAAAGAGTTTTATATATTTTTCGGAAGAGTCATAAAGGATCATGGTCCACCCAAGATATATAAATACATGCATGATTATGGCAAGCTCATTAAAATTTTCTTATTAAGGAGAATTCCTTGTTAAATAAAAATTTGTTGCAAGAGAATGCCTCGCTAAGAGGGAGTTCCAACTTTTGTACCATCGAGAGGTAATCTAACATAACGTAACACACTTTTACATAGTTTCTAATTTTCGCGTATGTGCATGTGAAAAAATGGACTAGGGAACTACACAGGAAGACCAAAATAGGATTTTGAGGCTTGAGATCCAGGAGTTTCATTCTCTTTGGGATAACTTGGGTTCTAGCTTTATAGGGGGATGCTTTGGAACACATTTATGTATAGCGAAAGATCCAAACTGATGGTCATTTCCCTAATGCGATAAAATGATGTGTAACAAATTTCCCCCTAAAGTGTAAAGTCATAAAAAATGTTTGATGACTAAAGTGCTTTATCATGGTAAGGTTTGAGTTAGAGAGTATAGTCAGAGACCTTAAACAATCAATCAAATGTTACAATGCAATATAAAATCATCGCTGAGGTAGGCATTCCCATACTTAGAGTATAAATGTCTTAGAGAACCAGTATGGAAATAAATCTAAAGATCCATGTCAATAAATGACATAATATGGACATAACCATCAATGGATCTATGTTTAAAATCATGAATATTTAATAACTGCATGAAACTTGTATGGATGAAACTATATCCAAGGTATTGATCTCCATATATCGATATGTAGTATGAATCTAACCATTCGAGTTAATGTATCGTAGTCGAACATGGTAGAAACCACTTGATTACCGGTCAATTATGTTAATCGTTAACAAGCACGAGAGAAACCACCAATAATAACAATGGTTCTCAAGGTACTTCCAATCCAATCTATGAAGTGTGAATAGAGTTTCCAATGTCAGACACTCATAGAATCATTCAATTGAAGGTAAATGATGAGAACCTATCATCGAAGGCAAGAAATGTGCCATTAGGGCATGCACGCTCCAAGCTACTGAAGGTTTCTAGATCAACTTCCTAGATAATAAGTTTAAGTCGATAGGAAGCGACCCATCGTAGAAGTTCCTACAACATGAAACTCATGTCAAGTTTTGAAGAACAATATTTTGGAGTAGTTGAGGATTGACTCAGGGATGATCGATGTGATTGAAGACTTATGAATGGCAAAGTAATTTTACTGAGGTTGGAAGTCTCTTGAACATATCGGCAACACGACATACTATCCTACAACATTTGACTCAAAAAGGATACCCAAACCAGCTGGAGACTTTCAATGAGGTATGGTGAACTGAAAGGCAAATGGATTTCCCAATCTGGACACAAAAGTGACAGAGTGTCATGTTCTAGAGTGACATACTGCCTTTTGCAATACAAAAAAAAGGTTCTTTCCAAATTTATCCCCACTATTACTGGAAAGTACCTCTCTATTTTTGGAAAGTTTGAGGAGGATAACATATTCTTGTCCTCTAAGCACATCCTTCACATGATTCCTTCGAAGTATTTTTAATGAACCCTAGAAGGAGTGTTTTTTCTCATCATGATTGATGAGTCCTACACTGTTTACATTTTACGAGTCCAATGAAGGGTTAACTCGATGTTGCTTTCACGTCTAAAGAGTTTGAAAAGACACGAAAAAAAACCTCATTCAGTTTTTTAGACGTAAAGTTTTAACGAGCCTGGAGAAAGTAACGGTTGGTGTTTTCCATTTTTACAGAGTCAGTTGAAAAACATAAATAAACTCTGAAATGTCCTTTTTCGTACATTTAGTCCCTCAATCCCATAAAAAGGGTTAAATAATGCAGGAGATAACTCTATTGAACATGATTATTCAAATTATACCTTTTTCATAAATTTTGTAGTTAAGTCTATAAAAGGGGTAAACTTATATTGAATAGATTATTGTTCATCCAATTGTATGAGTTCGAATAGTCAAGTACTTGACGATATTTTCATGTTTAGGGAGTCTTGAAAGGGCATAAAAAAAACTCCTTGTGTTGCTTTTTAGTAAATTTTTAACCAGTTCAAAAAAGTGATAAAAATATACTCAATGCCAAAAGGATTCATTTTCGTAAATAACTTATGATTTTCACACTTAAAATAAAAAATAATCATCACCACTGAAAAATATAGTAAAAATAAATCAATTTTGGATTTCAAGGGCTAATAGGAAAATAATAATATTTTAATGGGCTTAAAAACTTATAAAATCCAAAAACATAACAAAAAAATTACCATTTGTGTTTTTTACCATTTCAGAGTGATAGAGTGCAGTTTCACCAAGAACTTAAGAGGCAGATTCTAGGAAAACTGTTGGACCAAATCACAAGCCGTCTTCTCCAAGTAAACTATCTCTCTGATATCTTCGTTTTCATTATTTTGATTTCACAATATACCGTGTATTTTGGCTTCTGGGGGGGTTTATCAAATGAAAAATTACCCTCCGTGTGCGCAATTCACCTTCATCAGGCCTACACACACCATCTAAGTTTTTAACATAGAAAAATGGGATCTGTGCAATTTCTGGCACTAGAACTGTGAAAATCTGCACTGGTTTCCATAAGCGGTTGCACAGAGAACCATGGGATTTGAAAAATTAAATAGAAACACCTAATTTTTCAGAAAAAGACAAATTACGACAACTTCTTATAATGATCCTCCATGTTCATTTCTAGGGTTTTGAGCTATAAAAATTGAGTAGAGAGAGCGTCAACATGAAGAACAGGATATAGCCTGTATAAATTTTTCACAATTCTAGGTATGAAGGCCTAGGTAGACTTATTGGAGTGGATGTTGAGAAAGTGGAATGTAGAGGAAGAACACTTCGTGATTGGACACCATAGACTCACTATCAATGCCGATGACATTTATTTCTTTTCTAGGCTTCCATGTCATGGAGTGGACATTTATCTGTATCGACATAGATGAGGTGGTGTAGCAACTGCCACCTATCTAGTGCACCATTTCTTTAAGGAATTTTCTCTCAAAGACATGAGAATTGATATCAAAACCATTGAAAAGTGTCCTTTGAGAGCTATTGACTTTACAGTTACAAAACTATGTGGAATTGTAGCTCTTCACATGCTTACCAAGGCTCATATGAAGATCTCCATAGAGTCCTTGCAACCTACAATTTTCAATTGGTGCGAAGGGGCAGTTTCCAACATAAAGGGAAACTAACTAGAGTGAAAAGTGACAAACTCAAAGATTTTTGGTATGCTTCATTTGTCATATCGTTTTCTCTAGAGAGGATCTCGCTTCTCACACTAAAGATAGCCATAGATGGAGGAGGATGATGAGATCCTCATATGCTGAAGTGGCTCACATTGGTGGCACGACATAGAGGTGGCGAAGGACAAACAATTTGATATACTCATGATCTATTTGGATGCTTGGAACATAAAATCGTCATGATTAAAGACTTTCCATATAAAGGAATGGATTACAGAGGTGATCCTTATATGAAACTACTATTTGGGATGTAGTGGGGTGATGCAGGTAAAAAACAACTTCACACTTTGGTTGTTTTGAATTTTTGAATTTTTTATTTATTTTTTGGCATCCAAAACTAATTGTCTGAAATGATCATGCAGATGTCAGCCCAGTGAGACCAGAAGGACTATGTATATTTGAAAGGCGCAAGTAGCATCGAGTATCTCACATAATATAGAACCCCACCGCAAAAGAGGAATTGACTGAGCTGGAGCACAACCTAGAGAGGTTGACCTTAGACATCCCAGATGTTTGGATTGATGACCTACCTCTTTTCTACCAAAGGCACGTGGTGGGGGTTCCTGGACTGATTAGTTGGTTGCTATGAGGAGTAGCTCACGCTATTGTTTGTTACCATGATCACCATGCGTATCTACTAGTATTAGGGCTATATTTTGTTTTTTGATGATGTACTAACATGTTCGGATAATAAAGGCCATGGGGCCTCATGTATTTGGATGAGATTTTTGTAAAAAGCACACTTTTTATGGACATTTGACTAATGAAAACTACTACTTCTATTTTAGTTTATCTTGTACAATATATGGATGAATATTTCTTTTCATTTCTAACAGATGTTTTAGAAATTCCAATTTAACAAATAATTAGCCAATGCATTAGTTAATTTGTTTAAGCATCTCGGCATGTGTTGATATTCGATGTAATAGAAATCTCTCTCCAAGAGTTGAACATGCAAAAACTTTCTTAACATTGAAGCACTTCTTATTGAATACGAAGGAGTGATTTGGTCTCGTCATGATCCTTTAACGAACCCTAAGAAGGAGTGGTTTGGTCACGTCATGATCCTTTGACAAACCTTAGGAAGGAGTGGTTTGGTCTCATTATGATTGACGAGTCCTGCACTGTTTAAGATTTACGAGACTAGTGAAGGGGTGACTCAATGTCATTTTCATGTTTAAAGATTTTGAAAAGACATCAAAAAAGCTTCATTCATATTTTTAGACGTAAAGTTTCAACAAGCCTAGAGAAATTAAAGCTCGTTTCTTTCCATTTTTAGAGAGTCAGGAGAAAAACATAAGTAAACTATGAAATGTCCGTTTTCGTACATTTAGTCCCTCAAGCCCATAAAAAGGGTAAAATAATGGAGGAGAGAACTCTATTGAACATGATTATTCAACATATACATTTTTCATAAATTGTCTTGTTTAGTCTATAAAAGGGGTAAACTTATATTGAATAGACGACTGCTCATCTACTTGTACGAGTTCGAAGAGTTAAGTACTTGACTATATTTTCATGTTTAGGATGTCTGAAAAGGGCGTCAAAAGAACTCCTTGTTTTTCGTTTTTGTAAGTTTTTAACAAGTTCAAAAAAGTGATAAAAATATAATCAATGCCAAAATGATTCATTTTTGTAAATAACCTATGATTTGCACACTTAAAATAAAAAATAATCATCACCGCTAAAAAATATACTAAAAAGAATTAAATTTTGGATTTTAGAGGCTAATAGGAAAACATTAATATTTTAAGGGGCCTAAAAACTTATAAAATCCAAAAAGGTAAAAAAAAATTACCATTTGTGTGTTTTACCATTTGAGAGGGATAGAGTGCAATTTCACCAAGAACTTTAGAGGCAGATTCTAGGCAAATTGTTGGACCAAATCATGAGCCATCTTCTCCAGGTAAACCATCTCTCTGATATCTTCATTTTCATTGTTTTTATTTCAAAATTTACCTTGTATGTTGGTTTTTTGGGGGGGTTTATCAAATGAAAAATCTCCCTCGATGTACGCAATTCACCTTCATCAGGCCTGCGCATACCGTCTAAGTTTTTAACATAGAAAAATGGGATGTGCATAGTTCCTCGCACTAGAACTGTGAAAATTCAATTGATTACATAAGCGGCCACGTAGAGAACTGTGGGAATTGAAACATTAATTAGAAATGTCCAATCTTTTCAGAGAAACATTACCCCAAATTCTTATGATGATCGTCCATGTTTATTTCCAAGGTTTTGAGCTACAAAAATGGAATGGAGAGAGCGTCAACATGAAGAATGGGATATAGCTGCTTTGAGCCATCAAGAGACAATACATGCATTGAGAAACTGTGGCCTATATAATTTTCCACAATTCCAGGTATGAACACCCAGCTAGACCTATTCGAGTGGATGGTGAGAAAGTGGAATGTATAGGAAGAACACTTCATGATTGGAGACCATAGACTAACTATCAATGCCAATGTGATTTATTTCTTTTTAGGGCTTCGACATCGTGGAGTGGACATTTATCTGTATGGACATAGGTGTAACAACTTCCACATATCTAGTGCACCATTTCTTTGAAGGAGTTTCTCTCAAAGACGTGATAATTGATATCAAAACCATTGGCATGATTACTTTGAGGGCTATATATTTCACTCTTGCACAACTAGGTGGAATTGTATTTATTCACTTGCTTACCAAGGATCATATGAATATCTCCATAGAGTCCTTGCAACCTACAATATTCAACTGGTGCAAAGGGGTAGTTGTGAACTTGAAAGGGCAACTAACTAGAGTGAAAAGCGACAAACTCAAGAATTTTTTGAATGGTTCCTTTGTCATCTTGTTTTCTCTAGCGAGAATCCCACTTATCGCTCCATAAGTAGCCATAGATGGAGAAGGACCATGAGATCCTCAGATGCTGAAGTGGGTCACATTGATAGAACAACACAGAGGCAGAAAAGGCCCAACAATTCGATATAATCCTAATTTTTTTGGATGCTTGGAACGTCAAATCATTGTGATTGAAGGCTTTCCATATGAAGGAATGGATTACAGAGGTGATCCAGATATGAAACTACTATTTCGGATGTAGTGGGGTGACCTAGGTAAAAAAAACTTCACACTTTGGTTGTTTTTTAATTTTTTGTTTATTTTTTGGCATCTAAAAATAATTGTCTGAAATCATCATGCAGATGTCAACCTGGTGAGACCAGCAGGACTATGCAGATTTGAAAAGCATAGTGAGCATCCAATATCTCCCACAATACACGCAACTGAGGCATTGACTGAGATGGAGGACAACCTAGAGAGGTTGACCTTAGACATCGCAAATGTTGGGATTGATGACCTGACTCTCTGCTATCATAGGCATAGGGTGGGGGTTCCTTGACCAATTAGTCGCTTTCTACGAGGAGTAGCTCGCGCTATTGTTTGTTACCATGATCATCATGTCTAACTACTAGTCTTAGGGCTATATTTTGTTTCTTAATGATGTACCGACATGTTCAGATAATAAAGGCCACTTGGCCTCATGTCTTTGGATGACATTTTTGGAAAAACCACACATTTTATAGACATTTCACTAATGAAAGCTACTACTTCTATTTACTTTTATCTTGTACAATATATGGATGAATATTTCTTTTGATTTCTTACAGATGTTTTACAAATTCCAATTTAAGAAGTAATTAACCAATGCATAAGTTAATTTGTTTAAACATCTTAGAATGTGTTTATATTCTATGTAATAAAACTCTCTCTCCAAGAGCCAAACCCACAAAAACCTTCTTAACATTGAAGCACTTCTTATTAAATAGGCACCGTTGAAATGTAATACTATGAGTTGAGAATCTAACCAAATGATCAATCGATGAATGCAAAATGAAAAGGAATCATATATTATTTCAATCACTACACTATACTTTGTGATGTTATTTGTTGTTCGAACAAGCATATCCATTGAATATAATCTAACTCATCTTTGGGTGAATAAATGGTCCGAGCTGCGGAAGACAAATTCCAAGGACTATGACTAGCTCCATCAGTAAAAGCCAATGTAGGTTTGAGGGATCGTCGACATATGCTAATCAAGTGTACCACAAGATAAGTAAGAGAAGTAGCTTAAGATCATAAAAGGCTGCTGAAAAATGCCACATATAAGATATGATATAACAATACGAAAATTCTCCACTGAGTGATTAAAGCATAATATTTTTCAAGTATAGACCATTTCTGGGCTTTCCTAAAGAAATGTTGTCATATTCAACTAGCGCATAGGCCCCATTTTCCAATACATGTTTTACAATATAAGGGCCATGCCACGTGGGATGAAATTGACCATCACCTAATTTATTGTGTTGTTGATCATAGACCAAGTCTAGACCCCCATTTGAATATGAAAGAGGTTTTAAATATTGACCATACTATGCCTTAACTTGTCTCTTTTGAGTCTTCCTAGCTAATGCAAACTCACAACGAGTCTCATCTAGCTGTTGTAAGTACATAAAACATTCCTCTTCTGCATAAGTGGTTGGTAATAATTCAATTGTCAGTTTCAAAGGCGATATTTCACATTCAATTGGTAAAGCTACTTCCATACCCTAAACAAACTCGAAGGATGTAAAACTAGTCCTAGTTTTTGTTGAGGTACGATATGCCCACAAGGTTGAGAAAAGCATTAGATACCAATTTTGTTTATGAACTCCGAAAATTTGTTTAATCATGGTGGTCAAGATCTTGTTAACAACTTCTACTTGCCCATTTTCTTGTGGGTATCATGTAGCAGAACTATCATGATGCAAGCCTAGCTGCGCAGTAACTGAGTCATCATAAATTTTCAAAAATGGCTACCATGGTCGATGAAGATGGCTTATGGAACCCGGAGCCTAGCAATAACATGATTGAATATAAAAATGGCTAGTGTTTTTCCATCATGCTTATAAGTAGGCATCTCCTCGGACCATTTCGTAAAATAATCTACCGCTAGGATAATGTACCCATGCCCCACAGTCGAGTAAGGGTTACATCTAAGGAAATCGATGCCCCGTTTAGCAAAAGGACCAATAGCAATGATAACATTAAGAGGAGATGAATGTGCACACATTTTGTGATCATAGATTTGGAAATTATGGAAATTCTGGACCGCAATTATACAATCTTTGAACATCAAATGCCATAAACAACTAGCATGTAGGATATATTGAGCAGTGGAAAACCCCAACATATAACCACCACAAGCTCCAGAATGGAATTCATTCAATGCATTTTCGACTTCCTTGTGAGTCCAACATTGTTTGAAGATGGAATCAACACCACGACGATAAAGTGTATCCCCAAAAATATTGTATTGTTGGGATTGTACTGAAAATGACGAGGATCGATTCGACTCAATTCTGGCTGAAAATTCTGGGTTTGAAGATAGATGATGATATCTCTATACGAGGGGTATAAAGTACTGATAATAAAGAGGGATTATTTTGGGAAAAAATCCTTTTCCACGGTTAATGTCTTACTATAGGCAAAGTCACATAATAATTCAAAAAATACTAATGATTTCTTAGATTTAGATTTTATGAATTCCAAATCAAATTCTTTCCAGATAACTATCCATTTAGAATAATTCCCCCCTAGCAACTGTCTCATAAGAATGTAAGCCATGGGGTTCCCATCGGAAATCAATATCGTTTTGCACAATATGATGTAGTGATGAAATCATTGGACAACTTGATGACTCCCAAGGAAAATTTCTCCACATGTGCGTGTTTGACTTCGGTTTTTGTAAGATTTCAGCTCAAGTAATATTTCACTTGCTCATCATTCAATTCATCTTCTTGAACTAAAACCATACCAATGGTGACATCAAATGCAACTAAATACAAAAATTAGTCTCATTGATAATCAGGAGGATGCAACAATGGTGTATGGGTCAATGCGTGTTTAAGTGCATCAAATGCTTCTTGAGAAACTTCATCCGATATATATGAGATGCCCCTTTTTAATATTTCAGTAAAATCTTTTGTTAGCCCAGTGTAGTTTTGAATGAATCGATGTAGAATATTTCCTTTCCCTTGCAAACAGGAAAATTCATAATAGCTTCTACCTTAATTAGATCGACATGAATTCCTTCCTTTGAAATAGAAAATACCAGTAATCGACAAGATTGCACACAAAAAAGACATTTGTGAGGGTTCAATCGTATATTGTAGTGTAGGAACCTGATAAATATAGCTCTCAAATGTGTTGGATGATCCTCCCATTTCAGGGAATGAGTATGTAAGTGATCAAAAAAAGGTTGTACAATATGCATGATATCATGAAATACATAATCCATAGCTCATTGGAAGGTTCCACTAGCATTCTCCAACCCGAATGGGAATTTTCGATAAGAAAACGTTATACAACCAACACACAAAATAGAATAAAAAATAGATGAACGCCTTCAAAATCAACATCTTCAAGGGGGCAACCTCCTTTACATTACACAAATGAACAATTCTTGGATGATTCAAATGACTAAACCTCCTTTCTATGAGTCTAAGGGGTTACAATATAGTGAAAGTCGACATAATAGTAATAACATAAAGGCACAACAATAACAATAGTGGGTTTCTATGGGGCACACTAATAACAATATGGGGACAATAGGGGCACAATAATAACAATAATGACTACAATGACAATAGTAATGGGGGAATCACTAGTATTATAGGCACCTAACATGCCCCTCTCCTTCAGAAAAGTGTTGTACTCAACACTTGAGTACTTATCGATGCTTCTCTATAAAATTCTCATGCTCCCATGTGGAATCTTCAGCGAGTAAGTTCTTCCACTTGATGAGATACTTCGAAATTGATCGATTTCGTAGCTATTGAGTTTTTGTTTCTGTGACTACTTCAGGTTCCATTATGATTTTTCCTTCCTCGTCAAGTTCTGCAAATATTGTTTGAACTGGGAGCTTATCACCTAACCTTCTTTAAACATGAAACATGGAAAATTGGGTGCACTCAGGAAGCTGCAAGAAGCTCCAATTTCTATGCCATAGTACCAATATTTTGCAACACCTTGTACAAACCATAATAATTTTGTGATAGTTTATTATCCTTCTTAGCTTTCTTGAGGGACATTTGTTTATACGGTTGTAGCCATAGGAATACCTAATCACCTACATCAAAACTTCTTTTGATGTGATGTTTATCTTCCTGTTGTTTCATTCTAGTCTATGCCAATGTGAGGTTATCCTTTAAGAGTTAGATAACTTGTTGTTGATGCTCGATGTGATCTTCCACTACTTGAACCTTATAATTTTCTCTTAAATATGATGTGATGGATAGTGGATGATATCCATAAAGTGCCATAAAGGGGGTAATTTTTGTTGCAGTATGGAAGGAATTGTTATACCACCATTCAGCTAGAGGCAACCATTTGAACCATTGTGTCTATTTATCAGAGACAAAGCAACGAAGATATCCTTCCAAACATTTTTTTGCTATCTCAGTTTTCCCATCAGATTGAGGATGATAAGATGAGATATCACCTAACTGAGTACCGAGACAAGAAAATAATTTTGACCAAAAATTTCCAGTGAAAATGGGATCTCTGTCGCTTACAATAATCTTTGGGTTTCCATGTATATTTTGAATTGTTTCCATAAATGCAGTAGAAACTATACTGGCTTAAAATGGATGCAATAATGCACAAAAGTGTGCATAAATGGTAAGTTTGTCAACTACCACCGTGATGACACTCTTTCCTTCATACTTGGATAAACCTGTGATAAAATCCATTGAAATCTCGTCCCAACATTGGATTGGAATGGATAAATGTTGTAATAGACCTAGGGTCTTAATTGTTTTCAACTTTATTTTGTTGGCAAACCAAACATTCCGACACAAAATTTTGAATATCCAATTTAAGGCCATCCCAAAAAAGATCCTTCTTAACCCTATCGTAAGTTTTTAAAAATCCGAAGTGCCCTCCTAAGGGAGAAGTGTGCAATTCCATAAGAATCTTTTGTGTGAGTTGGGAATTCTTACGTAGGTATAAGTGATATTTGTGCCATAACGAATCATTTCTCTAGCTAAATGTCTCAGATGTACTGGGATAATGTTGTAACGTTTTAATGAGTACCCACACTTCTTCGTCATTCTTTCATTCATCCCTTGCTTTGTTTATCCAATATGGTTGTATAATATAAAAGGCCTAAAGCAATGCTTCTACATCCTCATCCTTTCTTGAGAGTGCATCTGCCACAACATTTTGCTTCCCTTTTTTGTAGATTATTTCAAAGTCATAACCCAACATCTTTGTGACCCATTTTTTCTTCTCTTCAGAGGATAATCTTTGTTCTAAAAAGTATTTAAGACTATCATGATCTCTTTTTACCTTGAAGTGTCTTCCATTAGGTAGGGTCACCGTTTCTTAAGTGCATGTATTGCCAACATTTCCGTTTGATAAATAGCTTTGTGTAAGTAATTTCCTTTGATTGGATGACTTTTTAAAGCAATGGGTCTTTCTTCTTGCATTAAAACATCACCAATTCCATTTCTTGGAGCATCACATTCCACAAAAAAGATTTTTGTGAAGTCTGATGTAACTAAGACCGTTTCTTGGCACATTGCCTCTTTAAGATGTTCAAAGGTGTTTGTTGCTTCTAGAATCCATGAAAATGCATCTTCTTCAATAATGTTTTTATAGGTGCTTCTATTCTCCCATAATGCTTAACAAACTTGCGATAATACCCTGTCAACCTGAGAAATCCTCGCAGATGCTTTATGGATGTGGGGATTTTCCATTCCTTAATGGCTTAAATTTTGCTAGGGTCTACCTTAACATCTTCATGAGATACAATATCACCCAGATATTGCACCTGTTGTACTCCAAAGAAATATTTCTAGCTTTTTTCATATAATTGTTTCTCCTCCAATAGTTGAGCACCCTGTCAACATGTTGAACATGATCCTTCCAAGAATTTTTGTAGATTAGCATATCATCAAAAAATACTAACACAATTTTTCTAAGGAAGGATTTGAAAATGGAATTCATCAAAACTTGAAATGTAGAAGGTGCATTGGTAAGGCCAAAATGCATGACAAAAAATTCATAATGACCCTCATGAGTTCTAAATGGTATTTTCAGAATGTCTCCACTCTTCATTCTGATTTGATGGTATCATGAATGAAGTTCCAACTTGGTGAAGTAAATTGAACCATGCAATTCATCCAATAATTCATCAATGACAAGAATGTGAAATTTATCTTTAATAGTGAGCTTTTTGAGCTCGCTATAATCCGGAAAAAAGTGCCATGATCCATCCTTCTTGTGCACCAATACTACTGGAGGAGAGAAAGAACTTTGACTAGGTAGAATTATACCAGCCTCTAGCATTTTTGCAACCATACGTTCAATTTCACTCTTTTGGGCATAGGGATATCTGTAGGGCCAAATGTTTAGAGGAACACTTCTTGGAATCAAATTAATAACATAATCATGATCATGAATAGGTGGGAAGCCTTTGCGAGTCTCAAATACCTTCGAATGATTGTCCAAGACTTTTTGGAGATCTTGGGAAATAAATGATGTCGATGTGGGAACCTCTAGAGAACATAATTCTGCAATTACGCCTCATTGTTCTTTCTTTAGAAGCTTTTTCATTCCGTTAGAGTTGATTATCTTTCCCGGTTTGCCTGCGATACCCCTTAATTCAACTTCCTTTCCTTTCGTACAAAATTTCATGAAGGGTTCTTGAAAATTAAAAGCTATTGTACCCAAGGATTGTAGCCATTCGCCTCCTAGTACAACATCAGCACCACCCATTGGAATGGAAAGCATTGGGCTATTCAATCCATATTCTCCCATGGATAGCTTGATATTATGGCACTTTCTAGATAAATTTATGGTTCCTCCACTTGCAACCATCACTTGACACTCTGGTGCTGGATATAGGAAGAAATTCAATTCCTTGGCTATATTACAATGAATAAAATTATGGGTACTGCCCAAATCAATCAACATTATTACCTTTCTCTTCTTTATATGTCCTTATATCTTGACAGTTTTAGGAGTGGTAATTCTAGCCAACGCATTGCAAGATATGGTCACATTCATTTCTTCTTTCTCTAAGGTTTGTTCACGGTGTATATCCTCTTCTTTTGACATTTCTTGTTACTTTTCTTCCTCCTCTTAAAAATCTATGTAAAATAATTTCTTCTCAGCACACTTATGACCTTTAGTGTATTTTCTATCGCAACTGTAACAAATCCCTTTTGCTCTTTCTTATTCCAATTGTTGTGGTGTCAACCTTATAGGTTGTGGAAGGCTAGGGGAAACAACACTTCCATCTTTATAGTTGTGAGTGGTAGGCTTCTGTTTGCCATAATTTTTCTTTTCATTTTTCTTGCCAACCTGAATGCCTTCTCTAATGAATTAGGTTCCAGAAGGCAAACCTCATGTTGCATGTTATCCTTTAAATTCCCTATGAACACATCAATCCTATGCTCCTCTAGAATATATTTTACCCTTATATTCAATTTTTGGAAGTCCTCAATGTGTTCCATCATTGAACCCTTTTGTTTTAGATTTATCAGTTGGCTAAAAAAGTTGTTTCTTTTTGTATCCTCAGAATGTGCTATCATTTCTTCTGTAAAAATTGCCCAAGTGACAAATTGTTTACGAGAGGAAAGTCATCAACACCATACAAACTGATTTGGTTCCAAATATAAAGTTTCAATGCGTACCTTTTGTGTGTTTTTCACATTATCGAGATCAAAAAATTGCTCCATCTATAGTATCGATGTTACGAGATCCTTGCCATCAAACATCCTCTTATTAATCTTGGGGAGATGGTGGGTCTCAATCCAACATTAGAGTCTATGAAATCATGATTAACATTTATTCTGTTCTCATCATGAGTTTCCTTTACTACCATTTCTCTTTTCGTAAACATTTATTGTAGCAACTTTGTCAAATCTGTCTTCAAATCGTCCATTTTGCCTTCCATCTTAGCTTCCACGTCATTCATCTTAGCTTCCAAACCATGCATCTTTGCTTCCAAGTCATTCATATTAGCTTCCATGCCTTTCTTTAAACCATCCATTTTATCTTCCATGTATTTTTTTAAACCATCCATCTTAGCTTTTGTTACTTTTTGTGAGAGTGAATTTTGTTGCACTTGGTCACGTAATTTTGATATATCATGTTGCATTTCTTCCTCTTCTTCATGAGTCATGCTAGATATTTCAGGTTGCGTACTAGGCGTTTCCATTTTCTTTCTTCGGGGCATCGATTAATGCTAATAATGCTTCACTATGCCCTTTGAATTCCTTCAAACTAATTTGTCAAACCAATCTAGTGAAAAATTAAAAAACAAGACTACACACCTTTTTTTAGTTTGTAAGAGCTAAATATTTAATCAGTTGTATGTCTGTAATTGTAGATCTCCAAGATTTGAAATTGCATATTGTGGTAGCCCTCCGAGTCCTCTTTCTAACCCCATAGGTTTGATCAATATTTCATTCTCCAAGGAGGAGTTATGCCAAATCTCGCACGGTGAATTGATTATAGACTGGTTCAATAGATAGAACTTGTACGACATGCCACATGTCATTGTTTTGACCTTAGTACCTGAAATGGATATACATAAAACTACAAGTCGTCCTCTTTCTGAAGCATCTTATGAAATTTTGATATGATTCTCAGAACACATGTTATGATGATTTTACCTAGGTCACCTCTTTGAGATATAATTCGGGATCCTTCAAAAACCCTAACGTCCTTGGATCATATCTCCGCACATATAGCGAGCAAATATCTGCATTTCAGACTCGAGGTTCAGAGTGATTTCTTCTCAAATAGCTTTTGCTTTTAGATTCTGAAACTTCGCAGAAAAAAAGTTATAGCAAACATGCCACGATGACCTGTTTGGAGCAGCAAAACACTAGAATCTAAAGCTCTAATACCAAATGTTATGCAACCAACTCACAAAATAGAAGAAAAGATAGATGAACGCCTTCAAAATCAACCTCTTCGTGGGGGAAACCTCCTTTACATTACACAAATGAACAATTTTTGGATGATTCAAATGACTAAACCTCTTTTCTATATATAGGAGTCTAAGGGGTCACAATATAATCAAAGCTGACATAACAGTAATAACATAAGGGCACAACAATAACAATAGTGGGTTTCTATGGGGCACACTAATAACCATATGTGGAAAATAAGGGCACAATAATAACAATAAGGGCTTCAATGAAAATAGTAATGAGGGAATCACTAGTATTATAGGGACCTAATAGAGAAGATCTCCCATGGAAAAATGAGCATACTTTTATTTTGATTCGTTGGGAGTATGTTGATTTGGTTGTAGCCATAAAATTCATCCATGAATGAAAGGATTTCGTTGTCAGCACAATCATTAATTATTTGATCGATATAGGGTGTAGGATAGTTGTCTTTGGGACAAGCCTTCTTAATATCCCTATAATCTATGCACACTCTGATGGTTATCTTATTTTTGTTAATAGGTACAATATTGGAAACCCAATCAGTCAAGAGAACCCAGTAGATAAAACCTGCTTTAAGCAATTTCCCAACCTTAGCTTTAATAGGAGTAGCCTATCATGGATGCACTAGATGTAATCATTGTTTGATAGTTTTTGCATTTAGGTAAGTCTTAACATCGTGCACAACAATAATATGGTCGATTCCTAGCATTTCCTCACAGGACCAGGAAAAAGTGTCACGAAATTCTTGAAATAGGGCTTTGTATGTTTGGATTTCTTCAAGGGAGCATGAAGCACCTATGTGAATTTTCTCTATAATTCTTGCTTTGACTGATATATCAATGGAAATTTTTATATATATGTTTCCCACATTCGTTTCATATTCATGTTGAAGAACTGACATGGGCCATTCCAGATTATCTACGATATGAGTAAAAAATATAGTTGAAAAGTTACTCATGATTTTATCAATGTTAGGGAGAAAATATTAACGATGATGATAATCATCCCCTGGAATTTCATCCAAAGTCATGACGTCCATAATACTCTCATTAGCTAGAAATATATGGTCAAAAGGATTAGGAAGTGAAATTGTTTCCAACAAAGGTAATCGGGAATAATAATTATTGATCACATTCACTCGATCAATTTCAGAATATGGTGGATCGGAAAATGATTGAACTGCCTGGTAAGCTAATTCGAGCAGCCTCAAAGGTATCTCATTTCCATACGAGGTTAATTCAGATTCTACAGGCACTATTCAGAGATCAATATATTCCATAGTGCTTGATGTGATCATGTTAACCTAGGAAAAATTAAAAGGAATGTTCAGTGGAAAGAGTGAAAAATTTCAAATCACTGATGAATCCTTAAGCAAACCAACACCAATATCCTCATAAAGGGTAATCATTTTTCTGACCAAAGGTACGCTACCAGTGGAGTTATGGTCGAAAGCATAGTAAGACAACTAGTCTACTTTTACTATTCTTCCTTGATTGGGAAAATGTATCATGCGAAAAAGTGATGAGACCATTGCAATCATACCATAATTTCAGATTTGACCAAGAAATATGTTTTAATCGAGTTGGGCATCAACAACCTCAACTTCGATCATGACCGTCTTACCTTCTAACTCTATGGATAGATCATTTAGGATTACATAAGGATGAAGATGTCTTCGACCTAAGGCTTTCAGAGTGGTAGGTGAATGATTGATAAATGGAGAACCTAAAGCTTTCGAACACGAAATAGACATGATACACGTAGAAGCTCTTTCGTCAATAACTCTTTGAAGCATTGGTTTGATTTTGACAAAAACGCGAATTTGGAATGTCAGTTGATGTAAGAGTCTAGATATATGACTTTCAAGACCAAAGATAATAAGATTTGAATCATAAGGATAAATTTCTCTAATATTTGACAATAATAACTTTCTTTGTGTTGGACATGTTTGTAGCACTTTAAGAGATGACATTGTTGAGGGATACATAGTTGGGTCTTCTACAATTTTATAGTTTTGAGCAGCTCTAACATGTGGGTTGAAAGATGATTTTCGAAGAACATCTTTGGGAGGCGGTTAAATCATTATGTCAGGATTAGGTTTCTCAATATATAATGGTTCATAAGGAGGAGGAGGAATTGAACTAGAAGGTTGACAAGATGGACTATACTTGCTCCCATTGACAACAAGACCCTTAGATCCGTAATATTTTTATGTTGTTGCTACCATAACTTGTTGCGAAGACATCATCATAATATCATCCGATGTGGAAGAAGAAGATGGGTTATGTGAAACCATTTTTCTTTCTTGAGAAGGATAGGGATCCTTTAAAAGAAATGGACCTGGGAAACCTTTTATGAATTTAGTTACTTCTGCGCGATGTGAGGATTCCTTCATATAATGATCTTCATTACATATAAGGCAAGGATAGTGAGGTTTCCTTTCTCATCAGTAGGATCATTTTTAGTGGGTTTTTCTTTCTGAGAAACATTTTTTTTTGTTTTACCTTTCCCCTTCTTTTTACACCTGGATGGTTTATTTTTGTCAGTAGATGATTATAAGACATAAATTTTGGAAATAGTTTCCGGAGAAAGGCTTTTGGCAAGCGAATATTGTATAAGCAAAGTCTGAGTGATTTTAGAATTTTTCTTTTTACACTTTCACTTTTGGTTGACAAAACCTATTACATCATCAAAAACGTTAGATTCTGTAGGAGTTGAATCTGTTTGATCATTTAAAATTGTTGGGCGACATAGATTCAAGATTTTCTATTACAAGGTGCCATATTGGATATTGACTAAGTATAAATACTGGGCACCAGCAGTTACATGCTATTCTATGACAACACCTCCCTTAGAGACATCGTTGGTAATATCAGGAAGAAATGATATTGTAAACCATACAGCTAACATTTAATCAGGAATAAAAACTTTGACTAATAAAAAAAATGTCTCCATTCATGTATATGATCGAAAATGTAAGTGGATTTTGATTCTTTTAGAGAAGTCAACAATTCAGTACTAGTTTCATATATAATCAATAGCTGGAAGTGTGTCAAAAACAATGTTTCTAGAGAGTTGATATTATGGAAGGAAGTGCAAGGCAACTCAATGTACCACTTGGTTGTCGAACCGGTTAAATTTTGTTGGGAAAGGCGATGTATGATAGAATCATCAATTAGTGAGTTTGATGCACACCAAATATGGTATGTCGTCGTGTGATTTGATGGGTCCTCTCCTAATTTTCATTCAAACTTTTTTATATCAATCAATAACTTGGTAGGAATCACTAACCAAAAATGATAATAATAAATAGGATAATTTGTTAGCCGACATAAATATGGTAGATGTAGGGTTCCGATGAATGGTAACTACCGATTGGGGCCTTGTTGTAGATTTTTATAACCTTGACCATTAACTACAACCCTTTGAGGAGTCTACCTAGGATATCTTGTAAGAGCCTGTGCAGTTGGAATCTGCATTCCTCCAGAAGAACCCAGGTGACTCATACCACATTGTAGTTAAAAAGGAACTTGATAAGTATGAACAGGGTATGCTTGACTCTGGAAAGGTTCACTTTGACCAATTTGAACTAAATAATATTTCCCCTATACAGGTTGAGCTTGTAATGGTTGACCTTGAAAAAATTTACTTTTTACAGGTCAACTTTAGATAAATTTACCTTGAAAAGGTTGTCTGTCGATTGCTTGGCCTTGGAAATATGGAATTTGAATAACTTGACCTTGAAAATGTGGGCTTTGAAAAGCTTGGCCTTGAAATTTTTTTTTCATTTTTCCCATACCAGGTTTGCCGATAGGAATCTATGTTGTAGACTTGATGGTAGGACCAGTTTGATAAGTAGAAGCCTGAGGGATGGCTTGTGTAGTTTGTGGAATAGGTATTTTAGGTGTAACTTGAACAATTGTTTGTGGTACTCCCGACATAGGTTTCTGAGGTGAATGCATAACTGGTTGTTGAACAGGTGTCTGAATAGGGGTTTGAGGTCTGCTCTGAACAAGTTGTTGAATTTGTAGCTAAACATGTTGTTGAGTTGGTCATTGAAAAAATGTTTGCAGAATTCCTTGGACAAGTTGTTGGATAGTTGTTTGCATAATTCCCTTGGAAGGGTACTAGATATGTACAACAATACTTGGAATAGGTATTTCAGGAAAAAATTGTCCAGTAGGTTGAACAAGGTTGAAAAATTCGCACCTATGGAGCAACTAAAACAAGTTGTTGAGGAAAAGCATGGTTCAAAATAGTATTCATCCTAAGGTAAGGGGTACTAATCAAAGCTTTAGACACAATACGTTGACCTGGGCCGAGTTGGGGTATCTGACCATAAGTTTTAGTAAAAGGTTTTCCTCGAACCGTAGGATACGATCTCACAATTGGTTGTCCTCCAGGTGGAGGATGAGGTGGTTTCCCCCTAGGCTGGTAATAAACACTAGCTGGGGTTACTTGAGGATGACCTAAGCTGCTAGATACCATGAGAACATATTTTTTTTGACAACAAAGGTGCTTTAGGCATGGATGTCATGCTCTGAACATTAGATGTAGATAAAATGGATATCCAAGGAGAAGTTTGAGGAGAAGGAGTATCTCTTGAAAATGTGCCAATAAGTGACTGGTATCCAGGAGGAACTAAAGGACCGCAATACAATAGTGACTCTAGAGAGATGGTAAACATAGATGAATTAGTAAGTTGTCTCCAATGCCGAATTTGTGGCATGGTTCGTCTTGGAAAATATAAAGGAATTCGATGAGGTGGGAAACTGGGACCTAAAAAGTTCAAAAGGGTAGAATACCAAGGATTTATCAGAAAGGATCAAATTAGGAACTCTTGGAAAACCTCTTGGATCAAAAGGTTCACTAGTGGTAACTAGAGTATGTAGTGACTCTTCCTCCTCGTTCGTAGTAATACCATTAATGCTAATTAAATTAGGAGGTAATTTAGTCGTTATTATAAGCTTCCTTCGAGGTGAAGGTAGAGTATGAGTAGGAGCTATAATAGCCAAAGGTGATTTAGGTTGATAAATATCAAATTCTGGTTCCTCTACTTTCGGTTTGGTTAGTTTTGTGTCTAAAATGTCACCAGTGTTAAAATCATTTTGAAAAAATCAACTTCTAAGCCAGAATGAACTAAGCTGGATTCTACTTTTTGCATTGGATTCACTTTAGCTTCTACTGTCTCATATTCTAAAACTATAGCTATTTCAACCTTCCTTGCCTATATCCCAACCTTCAAATTGATATTCTACTCTAAATATTCAAAATAATTAGGACTTGATTGAAGAAAAGCATCTTTACAATTTCTTATTAGAAAGAATATGACGCTAGTTATATCAAATGACATACAAATATTGTAGCTATTGTTGTGGGGAAAAATGCCTATGCAGGATGATCCTATCCACCTAAGGTGTGACAGTGCCTTAGCAACAAACAGAGACAACTATTCTGGTTTCTTCCTTTATGAAATGTGAAAGAAGAGAGATCAATAGACTTACTGGTGTCTTCCGTTTGTCCCTCGATCCGGTCTCTCTTCTCTTTGGGAGTTCACAACTACTTGCCTTCTTGCTTATCCAGCTTCAACTTCCTCCAAGATCACAAGAGAACAGCTACTTGCGACAAGAGAAGAACACTACACAAAGACAGATATTCACATTCATAACTAGTTTAGGATTAGAAATAAACCAAATACACTAATGCATTCATACATCAAAAATACATTAGCATATAGGAGAAACCAAGATAGCTTTATTGATGAATCACAAGGTTCAGGAAGAGAAACAACCCAGAGGGCTCCAATCCAGCATCTCCTTCCCAGCAAATGGAATTCCTATCTTCACCCCCTTCAAAGCATTAAGCACCCAATGATTCCAATCTCAAACCAACAGCAATTCTTTGCAATAACAAAATTCCAGCCTCCACATCTCATGGAGGAGAGATCCATATATAGATGTTTGGAGAGAGGATGAGTCAGCTTGAGATCTGACTAGTGTCCTCTCCCTCTGTCAGTTCTTGAGTCCACTTGGAGGTTCTTGCTTCCACTTGGAGATTTGGAACCTCTTACTCATCACCAGTCGAATTCCCTGAGGCAAGTGTCATTTTGGAAGCTTCCTGGGTTTTGACACCTTGAGAAATGAGCCTGCCACTTGTCCACTCTCGTTCAACACAGGTAGCCAGTGTTCCAGTTGACATTTAACGTAGGTAGCCAGTGTTGGCTTTGACATTCAGCGCAAACAGCTAGTGTAGCCACTGAAATGATCCTAAATTGACTTGTTTTTGAGCAGTTTCTGGTGGAGAACTTCTGTGAATTGCTGTGGTTTGTTAGCCTTGTTCCTCTAGGGGTAGGAACAACATGTTTAGGGACTTTGGATCCCTTAGATTATGGGCATTTCATGCTCAATGCTGTAAGGCACAAAAATGTCTATAACAGTTGCCCCCTAAAGTATGAGGTTGTTTATCGGGTGAAATGCTTTATCATGGGGATCCGAAGTTCATCCAATGCTGAGAGGAGACCTGTAATAAGATACAATACAATACATTATTTTCATACTGCTTTCATGATCAAGCTGAGGCAGGCATTCCCATGCTCAGCTTTATAAATTCATTTTTCTGTACATAGAACAGACAATCGTCTGATGGTAGACTGATAATTTTGATGAAATTATCATCCTTTGAGTAGGATGATTATCTGCTGCAATGATGTACATGTCAATGTCTTTATCTTTCCTGAATATATATCGCAGCCCAGATGGATGAAACTAGATCTGGGGTCTTCAAACTCGTTCGATCTTCACTCTAAGTACAAGTCGATCCATGTGAGAAATGTTCTGAAGTCGAACATGGAAAGACATCGCTTGATTACCGGTCAATGATGAAAACCGTTAACAAGCGCGAGAGGAATCACCGATAATGATAATGACCCTCAAGGTACTGTAGTACAATTCATGTGGTGTGAATAAAGGACTTGGCGTCGAACACCACGCAAAATCTTTCGGTCGAAGGTCATTGATGTATACCTGTCGCTGGAAGTGAGAAACTTGTCGTTGTGGCATGCAAGCTTCAAAGTACTGAAGGGGTTGTTCCTAGATCAACTTCTTGGATAATGAGCTGATGTCGACAAGAAGCGATCCATCAAAGGAGGGCCTTAATGAATCCCACATCAGTGACACGGAACGGAGCTAATGATTTTAATGGAGGTGAAAACGATCTGTGACATATGATTCAGGGTGGTGGTCATGAAAGGATGAAGGATAATGTATGGTAGTGGATGGGACACGGTTGACTTTTCTGAACGACTTCTCTTGAACATATGGCGACACTGATACGATGGATCGGTAGCATTACCCCAAATATGGATGGTATGGCGAGACCATGGATGTTACCGGTGAATGAAACAAGCCAACCCGATTGTGGTACGGAGGAAAAGTGTCATGTTCAAGAGCGACTTGCTACCATCAAAGTTTTCTTTAGTTTCTCCCAATTTTTCCCTAGTCATTGCTGACCAGTACCTCTTTATTTTTGTCAAGCTTGAGGAGGATAACATATGCTTGTTCTATATCCTGCCCTTCGGGCAAGCCCATCGCTATGTTTTAACGAGCCTAGCGATAGTGAAACTCGTTCTCGTCTAAAGACAAGTTTGTCGCTATTTAATGGTTTTAACGAGTCTAACAATAAAGATAACTCGGTCCTTTTCATTTTTAGAGAGTCTGAAAAGGTACATAAAGTTAACTCCAAAATTCCTTTTTCGTCATATAATCCCTTAGGTCCGAAAAAGTATAAAACAATACAGAAGGGATGAGTTTTCGATAGTTTTAACGAGCTGAACAAAACAAGCGCTCGATCTTTTTGTGCAATAATCCCTCAGGTCCAAAAAGATTAAAATCTAGAGGAGGGATAGCTCTTCCGGTTGCTTTAACGAGCTGGAAGGCCAAAACTCGGCAATCTTTTCATATTTTACGAGTCAGATGAAAAGAGCTTAAAGAAGACTCGTCTTTTGAGGAACAAGTGATAAACAGGGTTAGCAGCTGATTCCAGGTACAGGTTGGAATTTTCCAATCACGGCAGTGTCACAAGGATGGCTAGGTGAAATCACTCTTCGCAGCTGTTCCTCAAAATGGGTAAACAATCATATGGAGGTGAACGATCGGCCAAATGAAAAGTGGAGGTGATGGTGCAAACACGACCAAGGCTTTAATGGCTGATGATATTACATTCACAGTGGTTATTTACCGGGATAGTCCATTTTTTAACGAGCTTAAATGCGGGTGGAAACATTTGCTCGGTCTTATGTTTATTTTTTAACGAGCATGAACTATGTGCTAAAACTTCTCGGATCTTGCGTTTATTTTTTAACGAGCATGAACTGTGTGCTAAAACTGCTCGATTACCCAGTCATATGATAAGAGTGTCTCATTGAGATTCTATTTTTTATGGAGCTTCCTCTCACAAAGCTTTGCCCCGCATCCTTTCGTTATGCAAGTTCGGAAACGACTAATCCTACGAGTTTAAAGGGTTAGAGGTCCTAAAAATTTTAAAAATAAATAGCCGCCCCTTGCTAGCACTCCAAAAGGTTTGCATGCCCCCAGGTATAAAACAGAGTTTCAAGGTTACCTCTACTTCACTTCTGCCAAAACATTTGTTTTAACGAGAGAGGCTTACCTCTTTCAGGTTACCCAAAGATTGTCTCGTTAATCTTTCAAACAAAACACTTCCTCAGCAATGTCTACCGAAATAGACAAAGGTGAGCGACGTAGCCCGCCAACTCACATAACTTTGACAAAAGAATCTTATTCTAGAATAACCCTCTTCCTAGACGGACGGGGTACAGACTAGTCATATTCTCCCGCGGAAACCTACTCTATACCCAAAGTTTCCCTGCCAAAGCAGACCAGGACGCATGCCCCCTGGGTTCCAGTCATATCCTCCTAGATTACTCGCGCTCATCAGGAGGACGGACCGTGGGTTGAGACACTTCTTGCGTGAAGAGACCATTTAGGGATGGTATATGACTATTTGCAATGTGTGATCCGGGAAATGAAAGTTGGTCCACGAGCTTGACCACTCTTCCTTCATGCGGAAAACACATTACTCTAAAGAGTGAGGAGACGATGGCTCCCATGCAATATATATAGTCTCGTCCAAGGAGTAGGTTATAATCCAAGAGTCCTTGAATGACCATCACGTTCATTTGAATGGTCTTCCCTTTCAATGTTATGGGCACATTGGGGAGGATCCCTAAAGGTCGACTGGTTCCTTTATCAAAACCTGATAGATTTCTCATTTCAGGTAAAAGCGCTGGCGAACCAAGCGCTTTCCAAGCAATAGAGGAAAGGATACTCACAGATGCCCCTTCATCAATGATAGTGCCAGCCATCACCATTCTGTATATTTGAACGATAATTCTGAATGGTATGTTTGCTGGCAACTGGGGTCTGCCTAGTTGGTTCCAGTCAAAGGACACAACCAGGTTGCTTGGTGGTGGGACCGAATAAACGGTCGGATATCGCTCTGACGAACTTACTTCCTATGATAAAGGAATGGGGGCATTGCCCCCTTGTTCATCAGAGTCAGTGTTGATGAAGAGAATTTGGACGGTGTCGTCTTTATTCTCCTCTGTGATGGTATCATTCGAAGATAGAGCCTCTGAAGGCAAAACCGGGTCAACTGCCGTCTCAACCTTTTGACTTTCGTCAGGCATGGATCCAGACGGTTCATCTTCAATGATAGGTGCTTCGGCTGACCACCTGGGTGGGTCAGCCGGGTTCTCAACTAGTGAAGGACTTGGCAGGAGTTTTTGATATCCAGGAGGAAGTTTCACTGGTAAAACCGGGCGATCTTCCAAAACTCTTTTAGCCTCGTCTAAGAAGGGACAACGGTGGATGGCATGGTCGCCTTCACACAGTTTACAGGGAAATCTAGCTTTCCCTCTCTGTCCTGGGACTTCACTTTCACTAGTTGACGGTGAGTAGTCAACATGGCTATCAGAGGTTGATGCTACCGAATTGTGCAAACGGGGAGACTAGTCCCTTAGTATCCGAGGGATGCAAGGAAAATCTCTGTGGAAGTGGTCTCCCTTACATATGACACATGGCGATTTAGGCCTTGTCAATGCTGTGTGTGAATTTTTGTCAGACGACACTTGTTTGCCCCCAGTCGCCTTTGGCTCCTTCTTCTTCTTCTCTTTCTTCTTCTTTTCCTTCTTTTCTTTAGGAACTTGGTTTTTTGTTTTACCAGTTCCTTCAAGCGAAGAGGAAGGAGGAGAGGAAGAGTTAGATGAAGTAGAAGGCTGGTTGGAAACTCTGGTCTGGTCTAACTGTTGACTCGACTGTTCAGGAATGGTGGTGTTCTGAACGACATTGGTTGAAAAGAGCCAGACTGGCAGGCCAATTGTCAGTCCTGGAAGCGACAATGTGGCCATGTGGGGCGCACCAACATCTCCCGAAGAGGAGAAGGGACTAGGATTTCCACCAAGGGGAATTCCTTGGTTGGTGTGCTCCATTTTTTTCAACCTAAAGATCAACGCAGGAATAAAGGGTGATTGTTCCGTTTAAAATAAATTTTAACGACGCTTTAGACACAACTTGCTTTTTCAGTTTTAAAGAGTCGAGAAAAAGCTAAAGATGACTCTAGTCTCCTTCGATGTTTTAACGAGCCCGAAGTGACAAATGCTCGGATGGACTTTTTCCGTTATAGAGTCTGAAAAAGGCCAAAAGGAACTGCTCTGGAGTTCTAGGCAGAGGGTGTGCCAAACTTTTCACAAAACAGCAGAATACTTTTTAGGGTACGGGCGGTCGATCTTCCTGAATGTTGTGTTCAGTGCATTGCGATCAGTAGGGCGGCCAACATGGCTTCCTAAGGATAAAGGTTTTATGCCTATAGGGGTCTCCCAATATATACGCGACGGTACATGGGATTACAATCCGTACTGGCGCTATCGTCCCTCAGGAGGAATCACCCACCATCCACGAGATCGACAGTCACCAGGCTTAACGACGCCGGAACACGTCTCTAGCCTAGACCTCTATGTTGTGCGTTATGTTGCAAAGCGTTGTTAAGTTCATTCAATTTATTTTAGGTTGATATTTTTAAAGTTTGCCTTTCAAGGTTCACCACGAGATGTATGATACAAATTCCTAAATGCAGTCTAAATATGATAAGCAAGCTTTATATCTTTTCAACTTTGAAAATCCTAGCTACTAAGGGAAAAGAAAGACACCATCTTTTCTCAAAGAGCAATCAGCACACTCTAATGCACTTTTCCTAAATCCAACATGCAAACTATCAAATGCAAATGCACAATGCAGGTGTTTGTTTTCCGCTTTCTTAGTATTGATGCCTACAAAGAAAGCTTTTTGTACAACTTTGAATTTGCTTTTAAATGATCAATACAAACAAGTTTACTTTTTCGAAATCAGAGAGGGTAGAAGAGATTACAACACTTAACGATTTTCGAAATGAAGACTTGTTTTGACACTTAAAAGAGACAAACTCAAACCAATAAGCAAAAGTAAATATATAATCAATCTGCAAACAGCCAATGAACTCTCTTCTAAGATCACAATCAACAGATCTGAATCAAGGGCTACAGGATGACTATTTCACTCATGCAAAGGAAAACTGTAAATGATGCCACAAACACTTAAAAAAACTCACAGTCTT
The DNA here is from genome assembly GCA_031772625.1 of Pinus tabuliformis. Classification (NCBI taxonomy): domain Eukaryota; kingdom Viridiplantae; phylum Streptophyta; class Pinopsida; order Pinales; family Pinaceae; genus Pinus; species Pinus tabuliformis. The sequence continues at coordinate 415,261,342 of CM062814.1, forward strand.
TTTGTACAAAAGGAGGCGGAATCTAAGAAGAGAAAAGGAGTTATCAGATTGGTACCTATGCTGGTTACAGGCTGCAAAAATCAAAGATCAAAACAAGGCAAAACAGAGCAGAGAACCCCAGCTGCACAAGGGCAAACTGGTTCAGCGCAACCTCAACACAAGGGTTTTGAAATTCAGCACAGGTAGCCTTCACGGGAACTGCGTTGAAATGCAGAATCCCTTCACTGGGTCTGCGCTGAAGGAGAAACTCTCGTTTCCCTCAGGTTCTGGGTCACAGATTGCTATTTAATCAACTGTTTCAGGCCAAATAAAAGCAACAAGCAAGGTATAATCAAAGGGATGATTTGAGGGGCTACTAAGATCTATCACAAAGGATCATCAAATCATTTGTGAGTCCATTGTTCAGATCATAGACAAGTCCAGTGATTGGATCAAAGCAACAACTATCTACTTTGCATCCCGGAAAGATGCAGTTCGATTGTTGCTGTCAAGTCTATGAAACAAACAATGATAGAAACACAAATAAAATGACTAAACAGATTTCCCCAGCGTTGTCGCCAATTTGTTGTGGGGAAAAATGCCTATGCAGGACGATCCTATCCACCTAAGGTGTGACAGTGCCTTAGCAACAAACAGAGATAGCTATTCTGGTTTCTTCCCTTATGAAATGTGAAAGAAGAGAGATCAATAGACTTACCGGTGTCTTTTGTTTGTCCCTCGATCCGGTCTCTCTTCTCTTTGGGAGTTCACAGCTACTTGCCTTCTTGCTTATCCAGCTTCAACTTCCTACAAGATCACAAGAGAACAACTACTTGCAACAAGAGAACAGCTACTTGCGACAAGAGAACAGCTACTTGTGACAAGAGAAGAACAATACACAAAGATAGATATTCACATTCATAACTAGTTTAGGATTAGAAATAAACCAAATACACTAATGCATTCATACATCAAAAATACATCAGCATATAGGAGAAACCAAGATAGCTTTATTGATGAATAACAAGGTTCAGGAAGAGATACAACCCAGAGGGCTCCAATCCAGCATCTCCTTCCCAGCAAATGGAATTCCTATCTTCACCCCCTTCAAAGCATTAAGCACCCAATGATTCCAATCTCAAACCAACAACAATTCTTTGCAATAACAAAATTCCAGCCTCCAGATCTCATGGAGGAGAGATCCATATATAGATGTTTGGAGAGAGGATGAGTCAGCTTGAGATCTGACTAGTGTCCTCTCCCTCTGTCAGTTCTTGAGTCCACTTGGAGGTTCTTGCTTCCACTTGGAGATTTGGAACCTCTTACTCATCACTAGTCGAATTCCCTGAGGCAAGTGTCATTTTGGAAGCTTCCTGGGTTTTGACACCTTGAGAAATGAGCCTGCCACTTGTCCACTCTCGTTCAGCATAGGTAGCCAGTGTTCCAGTTGAAATTCAACGCAGGTAGACAGTGTTGGCTTTGACATTCAGCGCAAACAGCTAGTGTAGCCACTGAAATGATCCTGAATTGACTTGTTTTTGAGCAGTTTCTGGTGGAGAACTTCTGTGAATTGCTGTGGTTTGTTAGCCTTGTTCCTCTAGGGGTAGGAACAACATGTTTAGGGACTTTGGATCCCTTAGATTATGGACATTTCATGCTCAATGCTGTAAGGCACAAAAATGTCTATAACAGCTATAGATATGGAAATGATCATTGTGGTAAGCCCAAAAAACTAATAAATGTTATGCTCATAAGTACTCAAATTATTTAGAAAAAACGTACAAATTTTATGAGAGAACATAAATAATTTTAAAAATAAAAGAACCTAAATAGGTTATCAATGTTTGGAAAATATTAGTACATTGCTCAAATATCTATACATCTAAACTTATGTTAATCAACCACTTCCAATGCAAACAGGCTACTACATAAGATTCATATAAAAAGTTTCACCCTAATTGTACAGAGGATTGATATTACATCTACATGAAGAAAAGAGGTCAATAATATAGTTGTTGTGGATGGAGAGACAATAGGAGCATTTCAAATAGGATCTAGAGTGAATGTAAAACGAGCGAAGGTAGTGTATTCAAATTACGAGATAGCACATTATAAGCTATGAGTTATAATTAAAGTACCAATAGAATCACATTAAATTTCAAGCTTTCATAGAGATGCAAGATAGGATATGTAGTCCTTAGTTATGGGTCCATACCTATATGGACTGTTAGAGTTGTTCACACATAGAAGGTAAATGAATATATTCCGAAATTCAAGCTCACGTTTGCACATTTCTATATTTATGCTAGTGGGATTAATATCTTCAAAAATATCCAATAGAGCATGATCTTGGGCTTAAGTGATCTAAAAATGGGGCTCTTAGGCTTCTTGTCTAGCTTAAAAGAACCTCCCCCACTTCCAAAGCTTGAATATTCCCAAGTCTTTAATGATTAACCAATGTGGAATTAGGAAATGCTTGATAATATAGTGTATATTGATAATTGTTTTAAAATGATTATATATTTTAGAGTCTGTTGTTTGTGTTGATATGTGAATGTGCTTAAAATGATATATAAATGCATATAACAGTGAATAATGCAGCAGTAAAAACAAACACATAAGACAACAAATTAATTAGGAGTTCACCCACAACTCTTGGGCTATGTCTCTGTGAGCTCTAGTCAACTCAACTAGGCTCTCTGGGATTATGGTGTAAGTCTTTTACAAGTCTTTGACTGAAATCCTATTGTTCTACACAAAAACAGGGGGTTCAGACACCATTTAATCCCCTGGTTCTTGAAGCTTTGGCTCTTGGATCTAAGCTCTGGCTCTTTGGCTCTTAGTTCTGGCTCTTGGCTCTCACTTTGGCTCTTTGCCTCTGGTTCAGTCTCTTGGCTCTGGCTCTGGATCTTGGCTCTGGCTCTGGCTCTCTGGCTCTCCGCTCTGGCTTCTTTCTACCTTCTGCAACCTTCAACTCTTTAGCTTTTCACTTGAACTTCAACGGACCCCAAAGGCTCCCTCAGCTGCTCTTTTTTCTTCTGCGTTGCCTCTTTGGCTTCTACACCGCATCTTTGGCTTCTGCACTGCCTCTTTGGCTTCTGCTTCATAGAAAAACCCCAACAACAACCTTCAACAGCAACAACAACAACATCTCGACCACTGTCAACAATTCAGCCGCCAACAATGTTTGACATTCATGGCTTAAAATCCAAGTCAGCGTTTTCTATTGGTTTCAGATTATCGTTTCTCGGTCTCCACAACATCTGTCTGCTTTGAATCCCACTTCTAGACGTTTTACAATAATTACTTAATGTCAAAAGGGGAGGTGGCCACCCATTCTGTAACATAAGAGTGTCTCGGGCTTCTGCAACTCCTGAAACAATTGCGCTCTATTAAACACAGTGAAATGTATTTTAACAGAGAAAATCCGCCAAAACTCAATGTATCGGACTTCAAACTTTCATAACTGCATCTTATTCTCCCATCGGGTCTACCTATTGGTCGATTTTGCTTATCACAATGGCTCTGTCCCTCTGTATTTCGTTAAATAACAAAATATGTGTAAATAAATTGAAAAATGACATATGGCGGATCTCAAATCTTATGAGATAGTGCCTATTTTTCCATCAGGTCCAGTTGATCGCATATTGCATGTCGTTGAGGCCTGGTGTTCCCCTTTGTATTTTTGCGATCCGATCACTGATTGTCGATAACATATTAGCGCTATCAGCCCATCGCTTATCGCATGTCACAGGGGTCTGGGTGCTCCGCTCCTCTGATCCGATCTCTGATCTCCACTTGATCGGCCCATCACACACTGGCAAGTCACCTGGTCATGGGTCTTGGTCATTTTCCTTTGGATTTAAGCGATGGAATATTTTGGCGATCGCATGCTGCAATTCCTTAAGACCCGAGGTCCCTCCTCTATATAGCCATCCACCGATGTGATATCAATGCTTCATTGTTGTGGTTCGCTCCCGTCCATAGATCTTTTAGATCCAACGACCCTTGAGCGTTAATGCCTCATTTCCTCTTAGACCAATCAGAGTGGGCCACATGGCCCAATTCTGTCCTACCATGTGTCAGCTGTGGATTGGCCCATGAGCCTATACTAAAAATCAAAATTTTTAATATAGTTCAAAATTTAATGAAATTTCCTCCTTTTCTAAGGACATTGGGAAATTTTCATTTTACAATAACTCCTTCATCCAGAGTCCATTTTCACCCATTCAAGTTTCATTCGATTCAGAATGAGAAGATCTCTACAATGATACCATTTTTGAGAGTACCATGTGACTTTCATTTTCCTCTGATTTACAAAGGATTTGTCCCATTTGGCACTTTTTACCTATTATGTGAAGTCTTTTAGACTTAGAGGTTTATCCAGGATCCATTTATGGATCACGCCTTCCCACTAAAAGAACTTTTTATCTCCAAAAGACTGATATACTGATACAAACAGTAAATGAGAATGACTCACCCTCTTCTATTAGCCTCCCTACACTTGCCTTTGCATAGTGCCTCTGAACCAAAGTTTCTGACCACTTCCCTTCTCTGGATGGGCTAGTCTTCTTGAGAAGAATTGTCTTCCTCCTTGCCTTCCTACACAACTTCTGTTGAACTGGTCATAGAAGGTAGTTTGAAATTTTTTTCCTTGATCATTGATCCAAGGTGGCTCAAACAAATGTGAAGTACATCTGCTTCACACAAACTTTCATTTGTACCTATTTGACAAGCTGCCAACAAAAACTATTAAGAAAAACAGGTATACAGACAACAACTAGATGGCCTAAACTCCTGCTTCAACAAAAGAAATAGATTTTCACATCTTGTGAACACCTCCATGTCTTACATCTACATACAAATAATGGACTAGACAACAAGCCCACAAAACATGTCTTTAAACAAATGACCCTTCAAGTCAAGCATGTAGAAAAAAACCATTAGGACTCTTTTTCAAAAGATGAAACACTTCATCATTATCTCCATTTGGAGACCAAGTTAACTTCTTTCAATTCAACATGGAATCACATGCATGTCAATGAAATCAACCCTACAAGTTACTTACACATACATGTTCAAAAACAAGGAAATCATCATCCCTGTGCTCATGCATGCATTTCATCCTTCAACTTTCACTTAAGCACACTGTAATTTCGAAGTTGTAATGAAATATAATGTAGATGCCTTAATAGACATGCAATCTTAATTGGATAAGGACTCCAATTTTTCCTTACCAATCCCTTTCAAAGGTACTACCCTTGCTTGCACATTAGCATCAACATGTGCATCATTTTGAGACACATCATTCATGGAATCTTCACTTCCATTTCAGCCATCTTCTCTTTCCACTTTCTTCAGCTTTAGTGGAATCATTGTTGGATTCAGTGTCCAACACTTTGCAGCAAGATGTCCTTGCTTATGGAAGTAAGTACAGTGCATATGCATCCTCTTGATAGCATGATTTGCCTTGTCCAATGGACCTTTGGTTGCTTGCTTCTTTTCCTTCAAAAGTTTCCTGTATGTGGTCACTCTCTTCCAACATATAGAAACATCATGGTTATCGAAACCACAAAAGGAACATGCAACTCTTTCCCGATACTTATGTGGAAATTTATCATGCTTTGCAAAATCAAAAGGAATATAATTAGAACCAGATTTATACCTACCTCTTTCACCTTTATTGCCTTCATGAGGATGTGAAGCAAATGAAGAAGTGGCTCCCTTTGGAACACCATCAAACTATTCAAGGTTGTTAGAGTCTCCCCAAATCTCTGGTTCAAGTGTGTTCTCCTAAACACCTGCATCCTGCAATTGATGTCTCAAGCTATTTTATTCCTCTTGGATACAGCCTTCACACTTCTGAGGTAGAGGACATGAAATGAAACTCCTTCTTGGGACTATTTCAATGGCTTTCATGGCAGCTTTAGAATTCTCTCCATAAGACTATCCACAACCAAGAACCAAATATTTAGGCCTTTCCTCAACCATTATTGGTTCAACAATACCTTGTGCATGCTTTCCCAAGCCCTTTCCTTCATAGCCCATCTTGGACATTAGCTTGGAACCTGTGCCTTTAATATGTTTTTCAAAAGAACCAATACAAGCATTCTTAGAAGAATTTGAAGACAAACTAGAATGGATTACCTCTTCTTCAAACTGGTACTTGACTAAGGCTTCTTGGGCAACAAAGAGTTGTGTCTCTAACACATGCATACCTTTCAAGGTCATATTTGCAATATGAAGTTGCCTCTCCATTTCCTACAATTTGTCAGCAAGCAACTGCTTCTCTTCCTTCATGGAATTCAATTTCTTTCTAAGCATGTTGCTCTTCCTTCCATCCTCATACATTTCTCTCACCATATCCATCATGGTGGAAAATTCTTGCTTCATGTCTTCATCAGGGAACCTTGTGAAGAACGCAAAATTTGAGGACCCACTTGTAGAAGTTGTCATTATGCCAATGAACAAAAAAAAACTTCAACAAGATAAATAAAGAACTTATTTAAGCAACCTCTTGCAACAAACCTCTTGTGCTTTGGATTGCCTTGGGGTCCTTGGGATAGAAGAATTCCTTGAGCCCTTCTTCCTATTTGTCCTTCCTGGACTGAGCTATCAACAACTTTCTCTTTACCTCTACAAACTCAGAAAATAGTCAGTCTGCAAAACAAGCATACAATCAACCTCTTGCTATTCAAACACTTTTCAAACAAGAATTCTGATATAACCTTATTTTAAGGTGGGGTTAATCAAACCTAGCTCTGATACCACCTGATCTGAGAAAGGGGATCTTAGGCTTCTTGTCTAGCTTACAATAACCTCTCCCACTTCCAAAACTTGAATATTCCCAAGTCTTTAATGATTAACCAATGCGGAATTAAGAAATGCTTGATAATATAGTGTATGCTGATAATTGTTTTAAACTGATTATATATTTTAGAGTCTATTGTTTGTGTTGATATGTGAATGTGCTTAAACTGATATATAAATGCATATAACAGTGAGTAATGCAGCAGTAAAAGCAAACACACGAGACAAAAAATTAATTAGGAGTTCACCGACAAGTCTTGGGCTATGTATCTGTGAGCCCTAGTCAACTCAACTAGGCTCTCTAGTCAACTAAACTTGGCTCTGACTCTGGCTCTTGGCTTTGGCTTTGGCTCTCTGGCTCTCTGCTCTGGCTTCTTTCTACCTTTTGCAACCTTCAACTCTCTGGCTTTTGCTTATTGCAATGGCTCTGTCCCTTTATATTTCGTTAAATAACGAAATATGCGTAAATACATTGAAAAATGGCATTTGGCGGATCTCAAATCTTATGAGATAGGACCTATTTTTCCATCGGGTCCAGTTGATCACATATCGCATGTCACTAAGGCTTGGTGTTCCCCTTTGTATTGTTTCGATCCAATCGCCAATTACTGATCGCATATCAGCACTATTGTTGCATCGCTTATCGCATATCACAGGGGTCTGGGTGCTCCGCTCCTCCGATCTCCACTTGATCGGCCCATCGCACATCGACAAGTCACCTAGTCACAGGTCTTGGTCCTTTTCCTTTGGATTTAAGAGATGCGATATTTCGGTGATCACATGCTGCGATGCCTTAAGACTTGAGGTCCCTCCTTTATATAGCCATCTACCGATGTGATATCAATGCTTCATTGTTGTGGTTTGCTCCCGTCCATTGATCTTTTAGATCCAATGACCCTTGAGTGTTAATGTCCCATTTCCTCTTCGACCAATCAGAGTGGGTCGCTTGGCCCAATTCCAGCCTGCCATGTGTCATCTGTGGATTGGCCCATGAGCTTATACTAAAAATCAAAATTTTTAATATAGTTCAAACTTTAATGAAATTGCCTCCTTTTCTAAGGACATTGGGAAATTTTCATTTTACAATAACACCTTCATCCAGAGTATGTTTTTTCCCATTCAAGTTGCATTGGATTCAGAATGAGAGGATCTCTGCAATGAGACTATTTCTGAGAGCAGCCTGTGACATTCATTTTCCTCTGATTTACAAAGGATTTGTGCCATTTGGCACCTTTTACCTCTTATGTGAAGTCTTTTAGACTTAGAGGTTTATCCAGGATCCATTTTTCGATCATTAAGTATTTGACACATGGAATATTGATATAATATGGACTCATCTATAGAACCACCACATGTTTACATGGAGTATCCATTACCATAGAAATGCATAACCCTAAACCAACCCTTATCATCCATAATTGTATTTCCGATTGAGTGTTGTGATGTATTTGAAACTACGAAATGCCCGACACTCATGTCTTTGGTTATATTTGGATGATACTATATATTGGATATCTATTGATCTTATAAGTGTCTCTAGTTCCTAGCATATCAATGTCACCATATGAGAGAATTACAAGAACCTCAACAAATCTTCTCAGTTGTTGTTGTATGGTACTCAAATTCAATGTCCTAGTTTTGGTATCTCAATCCTCTTTATTGGCCCTCCAATTTTCTAGCAAAGTTCCACATTATAACCATTTTTGTTTTATCTTATTCCTTGAGCCAAAATTACATTTTTTAAATATATGTTGTTGTTCTATTAACAAAGAATTATAAAACAATTTTGTCAGTTTTGAAGTATATTTTATGTATGTTTACACACTAGAAATAAAAGGCTTCAGTAAAGTTTTTACACAAGGATGAAACAAATTTGTAATTATGAAAAATAAATTGTTATATAAAAAAATACAAAAAAATTAATGAAATGGTAACAAAATAAGATATTTCCTTTTTTTAATAGAAATATTAAATCTTACATGAAATATCAAAAGCATGAATTTTCTCGTTCAGTTTATTGAAACTCTATAATTTAAACTAAGGAAGAATGAATGGAGCAATAGGGTTTCAAAACTTATGATAATTAACTATATAATGATTAATTTCAGGAATACTGAATTGAACAATAGGGGTTCCTTGTTACAGTGGGGTTCTCGAGCATCTATATTCTCTTTATCTACTTCACACGTAGAGGATTCAACTTATCACTCTATAATATTTTCTATTTCTTCCTCATGCATATGCATGTCTGCATGATGGGTTTCACTTTTATAGTCTTTATGACCATCATCCCCATTTGAGTGGGATTCTCCAAACTATGTTTTCATCCTAGAGTCTCGCTCATTTACTCTGACAATTTTAGTTGAATTTTTATTAATTCTTCAATAAACTATAACATAATTTTTTGTTTTATGTCACTTTCCTTTATACAACATTCTACTTACAGGGTCTCCCATGCTTCCTTGGAAGATGTAGATTTTTATACCTTGCATAAGGAATTCTCATCCAATGTATGTTCTATAAGATCCAATACTAAGGAATCATGTACTTCATCATATGGGTTATAGGATGATACTCAATCAACTCTTGACATCGAAGAAAGTTTTTAATTTCGACAGTTCCCAAAAATTAAAATTTTTACCAGTAAATTTTGGAAGCGTTACTAGATCTATGTTGATCCATTCATCCTCAAAATGTTCTCCTTCATAGGCTTGTATTTTATATGCCTCGAATGTGGCGAGAACCTCTATGAGCTCTTCAAAATACTTTGGCTCTTCCTTCCGATTTCTTTTGTCATTTTTCCTCAGTCTTTGTTTGTGACCCATGACTGTCATCTTTCTTTTGTCTTTTGTCTTCTTTCCCTATTGTGTCATCCTTATAGAAATGACCATCACATACATTTGATTATCTTTAACATCAAACATTTTACACTTCACTTTAACAATATCTCCCAACAACTACTAGAAACTTTGCCGAGCTTTTCTATGCAAACTATTATGGAGGCTCATGGCTACATCTTACGGTGGGAACTTCTTCTTTTGTCAATGGCAGTGGAAATTTCCTCTTGATAGAGTGGTGGATTTATAGGCTACTCACGTTAATCATTTAGTAGTTGAGTTTACAAACTATTAACAAGCTCTACTTTCTACTTATGACCAATGGATGCAAACTTCGATTTGTGGACTACTTACAATAGCTAGGTCTCTTAGTGCAAGTAGCTCGTGACATTATTAACTAATTTAGTTCTTGGAAACATTACTAAACCTTACTCTAATGCCACTTGTTATTTAGAGGGAGAGAAAAATATGAATTTTTTTTCTCTCATATACATCCACCAAGTTTCTTCTATTCTCTCTTATTACTTCGCATTACAATGACCCAACCATGAGTATATAATAACTAAAATTTCTAAATGTGGAATCTTGTAAACTCTGACTTTATTTTCCACATGCGAACTATGATTTGACGCTCTAACATTTCGTCCAACTTTAGTTTAAGATAAATCAACATTTCTCTTTTCCTTAACTTAGCTTTTCTTGACAGGGCATTACCTTTTTAGCTCTGGCTCACTTGACATCTAGTATTAGACTTATCTTTCTTTCCTTCACTTAACTTAAATCTTCATATGTTACATGCATACAGGAGTACTCCTAATTTCTATCAAGTGAAACAATTTTGATCTATGACAAAGTTGCAGTTGATGGCAGTAAATCAAATAGGAAATCTGGGGACAATGTGCTCTTATAATTTTGTAATTGTTACAGGAGACTAAAGTTCACTTGGTTGTAACACATTTGAATATTTGACAACTGTTAAAGGCTAGATGTTGTTGATTCTATAAGATTACTTTCATGCATATCATTTTCTTATTGGTTGTGTTAAGGGGTAGTTATATGGAATTATTATCTACATACTTCAATAAGTGTTAAAATTATGAATTTTAATAATAGTAAAATATAAAAAGTGAGGTGTAGTATGGAATCACATAGTTTCAAATTGATAAAATTGATGAGATGAAATGATTCATGATGTACCACAAACCTATAGTGATGGGCCATCTGGGTTCACTAATTTATCCTCTGATGTGGGTGACTCTAGGGGCATGAAAATGACTTTTTAAGTGAAAATTTGGTATTAACTAGGATGTGTTAGGTCCCTATTACAAGTGGAATTACTCAAAAATACCTATGTTAACCCATGCAAAAAAATAAAAAACATTATTAGTTGAAAATCTAGAAATTTGAGAACTACTGAGCTAGTAAATCTAAGAAATGCCTAACCAAATTAAGTGTAAATGCAATTGGGTAGTTTTTGTTATTAACTAGAATATTTTTTTGATCTAGTGCAAGTGGAATCAATTTGATTGAATATCGTTACAATGCTCTAAAAAATACCGGAGATTTACTGTTCTTTGCTAAAAAGGAGGTCGAACAATCTAAGTTTGGGAATAAGAAGACTAATCCAAGCAACTCAATGATTATTATGAACTTCCAAAGATTTTCCAAGGATGAAATAATGCTTGTGATATTGAAAAATAACTTACGTCAACTATTGAACTCAATCCTACAACAAGAAATCATTAATGCTAAATGCAGAAATAGAAAGAAATAAAAACTAGAGATGCATGTGAATAAGAATTAAAAAGAAAGAAATAATATGATACAAAAGGGCTCTGAGGTGCCTGGGATGGCCAAGCCCAAGGAAACTCAAAGACCTATGGAGGAGAAAAATATTTAGAAGCTGAGCATCACACCAATCTTCATTATTTTCATCAATAGAATTACATCCCTGCAAGAAAATACAATAGAGCTGCAAAAATACAGGCTCTCTTCACAATAACACTAATGAAAATCTCTCCCTTAGAGACAAATTCGACTTGGTACTTATACAAAGTGATTAGGAATCATTCCCCATGAATGGAGGAAGATTTCCCACCAAAATCCCTTGATTAGTGGATCTAGTCCCCAATACTACGAATTTGCATTAAATGGTAGGGAACACATTCCTAGATTTTCTCAATCATTCCCTAGAGGAAAATTCAACTTGGTACTTATAAAAAATGATTAAGAATCATTCCCCTTGGATGGAGGGAGATTTCCCCACCGAAATCCCTTCATTAGTGGATTTTCTCCCTTGATTGGTGGATCTTCTCCCTTGATTAGTGGAACACATTGCTAGATTTTATCAATCATTGGAGTTCCACAATTTGTGCCATAATTCCATAATACCTTGTTGACTTATTATTTATTATTGATCCTCTAGTAGTAGGGAAAAAGTCCCTAAATTTTCTCCTCCTCCAACTCTTCATAATCTGCCCATTATTCTCATAATATTCCACAAAAAATAAATAAAATTAGGCACAAATATTCAATTATTCATAAACCTTCCTAATGAATATATTAAAGTTAAAAATAAAATATCTAATGCAAAAGGAGAGGTTTAATGTGGTTAAAGATGGTCATAGGCATTCATTTATGTTTTAAATTAGAGGCATGGGCCATAATTTATGTATATTTAGAGGGCCATCATACCCCCCTGCTGAAAGTGTTGCTCATCCTCTGAGTAACTTAGTGACCTCATTGTGCCTCATCCATGGACTTGATGGCCTCTCCCTTGTGCATTAAGAATATTGGTTGCACGTTTTGCAAGGACAAGCTGAAAAGCATATTTGTGCAAAGAAAAATCATTGTTTCTTGATACCATTAGCTTTCCTTCTTCCCCTTATTCAAGATAGGTTCTTGAATATTTTTCAATTTGGCAAGGTCTTCCACACCCTTATCAACCTTTTGCTACCTTTTCCACCATTTGAACACCTCTAACACCTTCAAAATGCATTTAGATTAGAACTAGGACATCCTGTAGGAATTCCTGTTAAAACTATAGGAAACCTACAGGAAACCCTGTTAAAACTACAAGAAACTAGTTTTGAGCATAAATGATAAACTAGGGTTAGGGCAGGCCCTCAACTTGACTCCCATGCATTTCTCCCATTTTTAGGCCTTGGAAAAAAGCTAGAAAGATATTGGAGACCTCTTGGAACACCTCTTTTCATCACTATAGTTTGATTTATATTTTGATGGTGAATGCCTAATTTCTTTTTGTTGTTTTCTTCTTCTCCGTTTTGGCCTAGATGATTTCCTAATGGCCTTGGAGTTCTCTATTTTGATTAGGTCTCTCTTAAGCACTGTCATTTTGGGTTTTAGCACAATTTTTTCATTTCTTTCTTCTTGTAGTAACATTTTTCCTTCCTTTAGTAGTCATTACTTCTTCCTTTAGAGTCTTCTAACTGTATGGGAGTGATGATAAATGATGAAGAGGGATTGGATGATGATGCTAGGGCTCAAAGGGAGTAGTCTAGGTTTGTGAAAATGGAGAGGATGCTCTGTTTGTTTTTTTTTCAAGAATGAAATGGGATGGATGAATGGTGAATAGATAGTGAATATGAGGTGGAGTGTTGTGGTGACCTGGCCTTTGCAAAAATTTATTTTTTTAACTGTTGTCCTCATTCCTTTAAATCATCACCCTTCATAATTTGGCTTTCCAACATTGCATGAGTGAAGGAGTGAGTTGCAATTAAATAGCTGAAGGCGGCTGAGATTGCTAACCAATCATTAGCTTATAAAACCTCATCTCTCATGCATTGACAACAAATTTCTAACTATAATATGCTCAAGAGAAAAGGTCAAGAATATTGCACACCTGTACCTACCCAATGGTTGTTGGAGAGACATGCATGCTGCTACTGAGTTGATGTTGATGTGCAGGTGTTGGATGGTGATGTTGATAATCCTTATGTTGCTGCTAAGCTCTGTAGGAGCTTGTTTGACCTCTGGATCTCCTTTAAAATTGATCACTTCCAATCATGTAGGTTTACAGGACATCGATTTGTTTTGTCCATATCTCTCAAATGATAGACTGGATTGAGATAAAACTTTTTGAGCATCTTGCCATCATCATTATGCACCTTCCCATAGAAAAATTTTGGTCAATGGATGCATGGATCACGAGAAAAACTAAAAATGGCTGAAGGTGATGGAGGTTGATTTCTTGCAAACCATGCACTGGAATTTTCTAAAATTCCTTGCGAATGTTGCCATAATACATATGCATCTCCCCATGAAACAAATTTTTAGATGGGTAGACGAATATTGAGAAAATGAAAAAATGGTTGAAGGTGATGGAGGCCAATTTCTTGGAAACCGTGCACTAGAATTTGTTGAAACTGCTTCAGCATGTTACCATAATCCATATGCGTCTCCCCTTGAAACATCTTGGTAAATGGATGCATGGTTTTCAAGTTATGGCAAAAACAAATTTCTTCTCTATGTATTTTTGTATCTTGTAGTAAAACAAAGCATCCTGTAGTTTTTTAGGACAACAAGCAAACTGAATGGTAGAAGATTGAGAATGATGGGTGGATGGTGAAAATAGATGAGGGTGATGGATTGGCATGGCTTTGGCCTTGTTGGAGCATTTGAGCAAAGGAGGAGAAAGTCAAAATTTGACTTCTTTTAACTAGGCTTGACCAATTTTCTTTCTGGTACCAACTTGATCTTGTTGCTTGTAGATGTTGGAGAGTACATGCATTTATCAAAGAGATGCATGGAGCAAGGATTTATTTTATTTCTCTTCTCTTTTTTCTTCTAGGCCTACTAGCCGCCTTAATGAGGTTTTCAACTAGTAGGTCTGCCTAGATGCCTCAAAGGAGTTTTTCACCTAAGATCTTTTCTTTTTTCTCTTTTTTTCTTTTTTCCCAACCCATTGACCACCTCATGGGGGTTTGCAATCAATGAGCCAATCTGAGGCACCTCAAACGAGGTTTTCACCCGAGATTTGTATTTTTTTCTCTAACTTTTTTTTTTCTACCCTACCTTACTTGAAAAACAAAATCACGTTCAAGTATAAGAATACTTCCAATGGAGCCACGTGCACATCAATATGATAGACAAAATGATGTGGAGGCTTGAAATGTAGGCTTTGACATGTACCTGGATTTCAGAGACCAAATGATTTGACTTTGAAAGGATCAAGCATAGTTGAGGAAGAGAGTGATGCTGCAACTTACTCACTGTATGGAACCATATTTCAATATAGTTGTGATGCCCCTGGTCCACTTGCTGATTTGGATCATTCTTCATGTCTTATTCTAGCATGACCTTCAAATCTTCCTCTTTTTACTGATTGTTCTCTTGAATACATGGAGGATTTGATGGTATCCATGAGGGAGTTCTCTTGATCTTTGATCTTGATTTCTTGTTTTCATCAATCGCAGCACATGGTTCTCTGGTCTTCTTATTTGAATCTTATTCTTTTGGATGTGGTCCTTCAATGATATTAAGATGATATTTTTTTTCAATACTCTTCCTAAGCTATGGCGAATACCTCAAGAGGATATGTTTGGAAGTGTTGTACCTCAGCATTGTATGGGGCTAAGCTACTTCAATGTGTGGGTTTGGGAATGGTGGTACAGGTAGTTGAGTGGGAGTGTATATTTGAGATGGATGTGGATGTGGTTGTGGTGGAGGTGAATAGTAAGGATAACATGGAGTGTGGTATGGAGGATATTGAGGATATTGTGGATGGATCCCATAAGTTCCTTGCCAACCTTATTGCCAAGATTGGTTCTGGGGTTGAGATGGGCAATGTTTCCAAGGAAAAGGTGTGTTCCAATTACTTTGAGGTGGATGTGCAGAAGATTGAAATTGTGAATTAGGCTCTTGCATCATATCAGGCTGAATATGTTTCCATGGTCCTCTTTTAGCTACATAACATTGATGCATTGGCAATTGACTTGCTCCATTGTCCTCCTGGTGAACTTCCTTCAACCTTGGTAATGAGGAGCAACATTTAACTTCATGTGATTCTGCATGGACAACACAAATATCTTCTTTTTTCTCATTTTGTATTCTTAACATTTCTAATTGTTTGGTTAGATTGCTAAGAATTTCTGTTTTAAATTCATCAAGAAAATTTCCAAGTTTAGCTTGACTTACCAATCTTGATGCTGATTTACCTACTCTTGCTTTTCCTCTTGATATGTGTTTGCATGTTTCACAAATTTCCTCAAATGATAATTGATATACATCACCTCTACTCATGAAATTAAGGAGATAAATCCACTCATCCCTAATTGTTCTAAGTAAGAGGGTTTTTAGTGTGTTGGATCATAAATGATGTAGTTTTTCCCTCTTAACATTATACATGAACCTCTCTATTATATCCTCTAGACTGTCATCTTCTCTTTGATTCATTCTAAAGATTTCTTATTTAAGATCATGATCTTTATATTTTTCTATAAATATCTTTTGCATAGCATTCCATGATCTTATTGAATTAGTCCCTAAACTCATGAACCATCTAAGAGATCTATCCTTCAATGTTGCCGGAAACATTCTTAGTTTTTGAGTTTTTAACAAGTAACCATAAGATCTACAAACAATTTCAAATTCAAAGAGAAAGGTTTCTGGATCCTCTGACCTTAGACCATGAAATTTTGGAAGAAAATATGGAGGGATGTTGTTCATGTGCACACTACCATTAGTATCTTGAATGGGAAATCCAAGAGGATCTTCCTCATTTTCATCATCTCCATCCATTTATTCTACATTCTTTGCCATCTTCTTCTTCTACCTGCAAAAGTGAATGGTGATATGGTTCTTACTGCACCATGTGATCAAATGAGGGGGGTGGGTTGGTGTTGGAGAAATTTTGTTTTTTTTTTATGATTAAATGAAAACTCTAATGCAATGCACTTTCTTTTTTTGAAATGAAATATGCCTAATGAAATTATGTCTTGTTTTTGAAAAGGTAAAAAGAAATGAATCAACTAGAGAAGAAAACGATGCATACTTTGACACCTCCCTTACAATGGTGCCAAAAAGTGATGAGCCTCGGTATTGCAACAAGAATGCTGCAACTCCCAAGGCTACCATCTTTAATTATCAACCTGGGGTTCGTACAAAATTAAAAGGTATCGGCACTATACGTTTAACATAAAATGTGTCCTTCCTTTGCTGTCATAATGTAATGGAGTGTATGTACTAAATTCAAATCCTGAACTAATTGAAGAAAATGAAATGTTCGAAATGGAATCTTAACCTATTGCAAGAAAGAAAGTACAAGGAAAGAGAATGAAATCAAATGCTAACACACACCATTTTCTAACTAGCTCCTTAGAGGCTTTGATTCAAAAGAATGCTAAGTTAACATGTATGCAATCCTACTATCCTAAGCATGCAAATTCAAACCATCAAAACTTCTACTGTTGTGCATGTAAATGAAGAAAATAATTTTGTTTTTCTTTTTGTCTTTTTCATGTGAGAGTGTGAAAGCTAATCTCTTTTGGTGATGTAGCAAGTGGCTTGGAGATGATAGTGAATGGTCAGAACTCTTGGGAGACAAGTAGCGACCCTTTTCTAGCATCCTAGGGGATTTTTCCTCAATTCGGCCTCAAAACAGGCTTTCCTACAGGATGCTACAGTGATTTCCTATAGGATCCCCTCATTTCCTACAGGATGTACAAATTTACAATAATTCATCGAATGGCAAAGAAAATAAAATACAAATTGGATGGGAAAAATTTTGGAATTAACTAGGATGTCTTAGGTCCCTATTCCAAGTGGAATCACTCAAAAATACCTATGCTAACCCATGCAACAAAAAATAACAAAAATTACTAGTCGAAAATCTAGAAATTTGAGAACTAGTGAGCTAGTAAATCTAAGAAACACCTAACCAAATCAAGTGAAAATGCAATGGGGTAATTTTTGTTATGAACTAGATTTTTTTTTCTTATCTAATGCAAGTGGAATCAATTCGATTGAAGCTCTTTAGGATGCTCTAAAAAATACCAGAAATTTACTGTTCTTTGTTAAAAAGGAGGTCCAACAATTGATATTCGGGAATAAGAAGACTAATCCAAGCAACTCAATGATTATTATGAACTATAAAAGCTTTTACAAGGATGAAATAATGCTTGTGATCCTACAAAAGAACTTACATCGACCATTTAACTCAATCCTACAACAAGAAATCATTAATACTAAATGGAGAAATAGAAAGAAATAAAAACTAGAGATGCATGTCAATAAGAAATGAAAAGAAAGAAAGAAGATGATACAAAAGGGCTCTAAGGTGCCTAGGATGGGCAAGCCCATGGAAAATCAGAGACCTATGCAGGAGAACAAGATTTAGAAGCTGAACATCACACCAATCTTCATTATTTTCATCAAATAGAATTACATCCCTGCAAGAAGATACAATGGAGCTGCAAAAATACATCTCTCTTAAAAATAACACTAATCAAGATCTCTCCCTTAGAGAAAAAGTCGACTTTGTACTTATAAAAAATGATTAGGAATCCTTCCCCATGAATGGAGGAATATTTCCCCACATAAATCCCTTGATTAGGGGATGTACTCCCCAATACTAGGAATTTGCATTAAATGGCAGGGAACACATTCCTACATTTTCTCAATCATTCCCTAGAAGAAAATTCGACTTGATACTTATAAAAAATGATTAAGAATCATTCCCCACCGAAATCACTTGATTAGTGGATCTTCTCCCTCGATTGGTGGATCTGCTCCCTTGATTAGTGGAACACATTCTAGATTTTCTCAATCATTGGAGTTCCACTATTTGTGCCATAATTCCATAACATCTTGTTGACTTATTATTTATTATTGATCCTCCAGTAGTAGGGAACAATTCCCTAAATTATCTCCTCCTCCAACTCTTCATAATTTTCCTAATATTCTCATAATATTCCAAAAAAAAAAAAATTACGCACAAATATTCAATTATTCATAAACCTTCCTAATGAATATATGAAAGTTAAAAATAAATTATCAAATGCAAAAAGAGAGGTTTAATGTGCTGAAGGATGGTCATAGGCCTTAATTTATGTTTTAAATTAGAGGCATGGGTCTTAATTTATGTCTAATTTAGAGGCCCATCATCAACCAATGAGAACCTCTTTATTTCTTTATAGTAAATTTGTTAATAGTGGTCCTATGATGTAGGAAGGATATAATTAATTGGTTTTATATTTCATTCACATGTTATGAAATATGTTTTCCATTATAAATTTATTTTAATAGAATTTGGTATATTGTATTATTATTAAAGGTTTTTTTTTTTTTTTTTGCTTTTTTGTTTTTTTGTTTTTGTTTTGTTGTTTTATATATATATATATATATATATATATGGAGAAATGATGTAGGAAATTGGAGAAGTTTGAAGCGAAGTTTTATAACAAGAAAATTTGCATGGTTGTAATGTTAATGAAGACTTCCATTATAAATTTATTTTAATAGAATCTGGTATGAAGAAAATTTGTGTGTTTGTCATGTTAATGAAGACTTCATTAATGGTGATTGTAGAATTTTTTTTGGCAATGGTGAAGTAAGTTGTCGTTTTGAAAATTTGTAGAGTTTGTAAAAGATATATCGGAAGTCTATCAGCTTAATATGTGAATGTATTTTCATTTGAATTGACTACTCCACCAACTGCAAGTAATAGATGGGAATATTCAAGATAACTGGTGAAACAATCCAACATAAATACTAGACAAAGATGTCAAATATTTAGGTAAACATGTTAAGTGAGAAAAAAATGGTGGGATTGAGCATAGATGGACAATTTTCTTGGTGTGTCCAAGATGAGAGGCAAAAGATCCATGTTGTGAATGATAAAAATTGCTAGGTTTGGTCCAAGGGTAACCCGAGACCCTTTATGTGGAAATCAAAGTAGTACATTGTGATGAGATTCAAATGCACTTTTAATATAGTAACTTTGCAATTGTAAAATAATTTTGAATGTTTGTTGCACTTGAATGGAAATGGTGTTGTAAGGGGTCCACGATTTGTTGCACCCAACACCCCAATATTATGGTCCAAGTTGGTTTCCCAAAGTGTTTTGTAAGCCCTCCTAAATAAAACCTACATAGATTAATGTGATAACACATGTAATCATGTGACATGCATCCATCCTGTGTATATGGTGTTCATTTTTGTCGCATTGGGAGGTAATCCCGCATGCTAAAGATCCTTTTATATATATATATATATATATATATATATATATATATATATATATATATATATATATATATATATATATATATATATATATATATATATATATATATATATATATATATATATATATATATATATATATATATATATTATAACGAAAATTCAATTTTTATATTTATTTATGTAGTCTCCACAAATCCTAAGTCAGTCCCATCATTAGAGGTTACCCTTGGTCACAAGGGCACCCAATTGACCACTATATATGACACAATTTGACCTCCCCACTTGGCATGAATTCAAATCTCACAAGGAAAGATATATTATGTTCGTTTAAGTGAAGGAGACAAGACCGAAAAAGCTGAGTTTCTAGGAAGAACTTTATGGGAAGGAAAAATTTCTCTGTAGGTAGTTTGACCATGTTTGACTTGTATTTTTGATTGAAAAATTGACACATATTTCTAGAAAATTTATATTGTAAAATTTGTTGAATATTGAATTCTCCCTAGTAGAAAAGTTGGTTTGGTTTTTCTAAAGGTTGGAATTTTCCAATGTAATTGTCTGTCTCTTACTGTGTTTGGCAGTCTCCTTATGAACCTATGGTTATTACGTTAATTATCACATTATAAAATTTAGCTTCTATTATAATAAAATATCAACATAGTATCATAACCTAAGTGAAGGAGCAGCCACAAGAAGAAAATAAATGAATAATTTTAAGTCAGACCTAGAGAAAGAGGTTTCTTAGACATTTGATTCCTCATAGTTTGAATAATGACTCCAAACCTCAGAATTTAAGACACATTGGAAGGTGCAATCAACTATCAATCTTGGAAAACTCGAGTACTTCTCATCTTGGAAGAAAATGACTTTTTAGGTCACGTGGAAAAATATATTCCAGAACCAAAAGGAGTTGAGTAGAAGGAAAATTTCAAAAAGAGTGAGGCAAAGGAAAAGAAAATTATTGTATACTCTATACAATACCAAGTGATTCTTAATTTTAAAGCAATAAAAAGAGATAAATAAATGTACAATTCCATAACAAATTTATATGCACGAAATGATAATGACAACAAATTAACCTTGAGGAAGTATCTTTTCAATATTAAAATGAGTAAATCAGATTATATCACATCCTATCTTATTTAAATAACTCAAATTAAAGATGAACTTATAGCCGCTGATCAGAAAATTAAAGATTCAAAATTAGTTATTGTTGCTATTTGTGGCTTTCCTTTGCCATGTAAATCATTCATTCAAGGAGTTATGCATGTGGAAAACTACCATCATTTGATGATATGTGGGATGATTGTACTCAAGAATAAATTAGGTCACAAGTTAAAAATGAACCTCAAAACAAAGAGACTCAAGTCATTGTTTCTCACAAAAAGAAAGGGAGGAATCATAGAAAATTTAATAAGAGGAACTTTGGAAATTTTGACAACAAGAACATCGAAAAAATTTAGGAAATAAGTTTAAATAGATCACATCAAAATAAGAAACACATATCAAAATTGAAATGATTCATATTTCATAATCTTGGTCACTATGCATGACGATTCCCTAAAAGGAAGACGAAGGAAAAGGAACAAGATTCTACGACCAATGTTAATGAATATAATAATGATGTTATGCCACCTCTAAAGAAGTCAAATAAATTATTCATTTGAAAAATTTGATAACTGAAAGATAAATATTTATGTACTTCCCATCCTTAGTTCTTAGCTATTTATTGTTCTGTTTGCTGAATCATTGGTACTTTATTCTTATTATTGATATAATAAAAGGAAAATTTTTAAGGAATGTTGTAGTATAGATGATCAATGGGAACTAATCTCTAAAGGAAACAAACAACCTATTGAAATCTTCAAGAAAGTAAATTCTAGAATTAGGTTTGGATTATTATATAAGAATCATAGAATAATTTCAAGGATATCCACAATGAGGCAATATCAAATAAAAAAGTTCGTACAACTCTTAAAAGATAAGTAATTTATATCCTTTCATCTTAACTATTAATTTTTTTCCTTACATTCCTTTTTTTCTTCTTGTATCACTTTACTCAAATAATAATTGTTTCTTTTATAATATCTCGAATAAAGTTTGTAGGAACGTTGCTAATATGGTCTCTCAAGTAAGAGGGAGCAACAAAGATTACCACAAGGAAGACCTGAAGATGAAGGATTTTGTACAGTTTTTTGTTGAATTACAAATCCATATTTATGGACCAAATATTTCAAAATTGAACATTTCAAATTAATATACATATATGGTACATTGGTAGCTATGGTATATCTAAGGAAATAAGTGAGAATTTGCATAAATAAGTGAATCAAGTATTAATTGAGATCTATTACATACTCATGAATGAATAAATTGTGGACACATTTTGGATTAGTTTGATGCTAGATGTCTCCCTCATCGAAAGGAATGATGAGGAATCAAAAAACGATATTTGTTGGGTCATAAAGGATTGTGACTAATAAAATATGTATACATTCACTTTTGAAGCCAAAAGGACTTGGTAAGGATTACCAAAAGTGAATGTTCCATGGAAACTAGTATTAGATATATCTACTCCATAGAATCAAGACATAATTAGCTGGCAGAAGGACTTGACTATGTCAAGAAAGGGAGATGGATGAAACTCACCTTTAAATAACAAATGCACTTGGGTAGGTCACACAGGACTCTGATCAGAAAGGTGAATAGTTCAAAGGAAAAATCTCTTCAGAAGTTAAAAATATTTAATGCCTAGGCTACGGTCATGACCAGAAGAGTGTTATAGATTTTTCTGAAGAGTTTTAATTTTTCATAGGTGACATTGTTCTTTTCTATGATAGTTTCATTTCATCATTAATACACTAAGTTCACCCCATATCATCATTACATTATTCATATCTACACCATTATACATCAACATGGGAAATAACATGGAAAGAAACAACATCACCATCATCATCAATATAGAGGAACATAAAAGGAACATTAAGAGAAAGCGAGCGCACATATAGAGACACCAGGATTGGTCTGAGATGAGGGAAAAACCCACTATGGGAAAAACCCTTGCAAATATTCTTCTTCTTAGATGGTCATCAAATGATGCAACGAAAGAGAGTACAATAATCCAAAACTTTATATATGCATAAAAACAATAATGATGTTCATGAAACATATTTAATCATGTTAGGAACCAGAATCCTCAAACAGATGGTTGTATTATGCTATCACAAACTGATGTCAATTGTTGTACATTGTTTTCACTGTGTCGAACACTGCTGAGAACTATTATCACTATCAATGAGCCCAATAAATATGTTTGCAATGGATAATAATAAATCAAATCTACAGAAACCAAGATATACTAGATCATTGAAGTCAAGATGTCAAACCCTGAATCTAAACTCGAGTCACGGTCATCAAAACTGTTTGTGTTCGACCAAAACATTATTCTCTCTCTCTCGGCCACTATATGTGGGTGACTGTGACTGCACAGTCGCTCTTAGGAAGTATTTATGCATACGACTATGGTAAAATAAACCTAAATCCCAGAGTCACTCCCTTACATTTGTTGTGCGAGCAACTAATATATATGGGTGGCTCTTAGGACAACCATATGTGAATGGCTGGGGACCTAAAAATTTTGATCTACCTTTGAAGCCATGGTCACTCCCATAGGCTCTGTTCCAGCATCCAAGGGTCTATAGTCGCTCTCGAAGGCTTATCTGCCAGTGTCCAAGGACCACAATTCCATGTTGTGTGCCAATGACCAAGATCCAGAAGACCCTAACCCAGAGTGAACCTTTTGCCTATTATTTTGGACCCTTGAGATAACTCCTTTCGTTGAACCTATGTGAACCAAGACAAAAGATAAGACTAACCCAAGCAGTTACTCATGTGATTAGAGCCGACCCATTGCAAAATTTATGTATGAATAAAATAATTCATAATTCAAGCTCTGCTTAACCAAATTGGGTGATATTTAGGTTGATTTAGGTCCTATCGAAAAGAGGAATCTAATGGAATCATTATTTTGGTCATTTGAGTTGTCCAAGGTGGAATTTTACCTCAGTTGCAAAAAATAACACTCCCTCTCAACTAGGGAGAATTCCACCTGGCAATATTTGTCCATCAAACAATATATCATCATGGATCATATTTTTCATGTAGTCATCATGCAATGTCCAGCACAGATCATTATTGTACATATTCATCTATCCATTTCTTGTTCATGTTTATCTCTTGATTGTTCATGCTCATATGCATGAACATTCTCAGATCTAGAAGAAGAATATGTTACTAGAGGCGAGTTCAAGCTACCATAATTTATCCATCAGGATGCTATCTGGAATCTCTATCGTTAGTTTGATACCTGTAATGTTTTCATAGAAGATCATATCATCAAGGAGAACAGATTATGGAATCACATCGGGGAGCAATAAATTCCACCCATACCGAGAAATAGGATAACTCATCACATAGGGGAGTAAACGCCGAACCCTGGAATTTCATCGGGGAGCTTTACCCTCAACATGGCATCATATCAGGTCATCTCAACACATCCTATTTCTCACTAATCTTTCTATCGATGACCCATTCATGTGGTAGAACACCCGCATCATAATTGCCTTGGGTTATACACCCCCAAGAACACTATCAACTCGTTGGCCAGATGAGGAAATGTACTCCCAACAAACTCGACTTATGAGTAAGATGCCAAATGGGGTATAATCTAGAAAGACCAAGATATGGTGATATACTACTCCAACCCTATGGGTAACAGATAGGGGTAAAACCCTATTGTCCATATTTCCCTCAACCCGAGGAACCCTTCATCTCAATTCTTCACACTGGGAGCTCAAATAGGGTAGGAGACATTGGCTCGGTGTCCTTGATGAGCGCTGCCCCTCATCTGGAGGGGAAGCTCTTTGAAAACCATGATATTTCTCTTTGGTAATCCCTTTGTGATAATATCTACAATCTTCTTGTCTCAATAGTAGTTGTTTCCTATTCATACACAAAAAAATCAAATATCATGTCGGATTATATATAATAATATAAATAACAAAAGTATACCATAATCATCCTCCTTCTCAAGGAGGTGCCAACCATCAGCTTGACCTTGTTTCGAAAAATTGGATTGTCTTAATATGTGAGAGTATCTTGGTCCCAAATGTAACCATGTCATATCTAGATCATGCTCAAACAACTCTCTAAGGAGCTTTTGTATCCTGCCTCAGAACTAGCCATGCTAGCAACATCATGATCAATGTTAGTCATGCTATGGACTTCTCATCCAAGATATCATGATGGATCTCATACTAAAGCCGCATCGAAATGTGCTTATCAACAATAATCTCAAATATCAACAATACATTTCTGGAGACACATACCATAGGATAAATATCTCATTCTCAAAATATAATATCTGCTACATATATTTCAAATCATGCTCAGTGGGAACTTTATTTGAGTGAAGTAGCTCAATCATCAATCTATTCAGGTTCTGTTCACATCATCTTATATAGATGGTTGTCCAAAAACATAATCAACAATAATTCAATCAACTATTGGATGTCATTCTGAGTTCAACAACCTCAAAACAAAGTATGAAGAATTTACCAAAACATTTTTCAATAGCTGTGCAATATGGAATTTTTGAGTTCAACAACCTCAAATCAAAGTATCAAGAATTTACCAAAACATTTTTCAATAGCTGTGCAATATGGAATTTCATCATGCCATGATACATCATTTTGGGCTTCAAAAGACATATCCCTCTTATTTTTATCATCATCGGATCATCACCTATCATAAGGACATCATTAGGATATAAAATCAAAACTATAAGAAATATCAAAGCCATATCTTGTAACTCTTCATCCTAAATTCATCAAATACCTATCAAATATAGACATATATGGATTCTAAGAATAATGCCTTGCTAAGGCATCATAATCATCCTTACATAAATCATTTTTGTTTCATCATATTAGAAAAATCATCTCATCAGCATTTAGAGGCTCGATTATGACCATAATCAAAGTCATCATTATCGTAGTATTAATACATCCATTCAGGAAACATGTAGAGATCATATAAAGTCTGAATTCAATTATGCAATATAAGTATGAGGCTTCATCAAGTCGTTCTCATAATCACAACTATCATTCTTTCAATAATTGTGTTAAGAATAAGGAGGCCAATATTTGAATACCCTCATAAGTCATCATGCCCACATCGCATCGATATCGTGAAAAATCAACAATTGTCAAAGCATATCAGTAGACATCGAGTGAAGTCCAAATTACTATTGTAGAGAGATCTATAGTCAAAGCAAATATCAGTAATCAATTCAAAGTTATTTTCAAGCATCATGTCAAAAAACTTTTCATAGATACCAATAATTCCAAATCATGCCAACCTCTTGTAACAAAAAAATAGTGACATATCTATATGTATGTCCCGGTCACATGTAAACATAAGTTTAGCCAGCATGTTCATGTTATGGAAAACATTCAAGATTTTCTTGCTATTAGATGTTGATGTTATCTATAGTACATTTATGGTGGTGACATATTCCATGCGACCATACAATTTCATTCACAATACTTCATTATATGATCAACAATTTAACTCAACAATTTCATAAACCAGTTAAGAGTGGAAGAATATGCTAGAGACACCTTTTATTTAGAATTCAAGCAACTTCAGAAAGCTTCAGATGATGGTCAACAACAGATAAATATCTGGTCGCTCCCTTCATGTTAGCATGAGAGTGAGTTTGCTTGTCTGGACGTTGTCTAGGCCTTAGCATGTGACCATCCAATGATAAGATCTCCTAGATCTGTGACTGCGTCTGGAGTAGAAACCATAATTTTTGTACGAGCTTCAGATCTAAGGCTCTACTACATATCAATACTTTCATATGCACATAAATCGTGCTTCATCATCATAGAATACAAATAGTAATAAGTCTAAGCATCTTTAGAAGAGATTCTTCCTCTAACTAGGGATCTACATCATTCATCTTCATCCATTTAAGGAACCTGTCTCGACTTGACTCATGCAACAACAGATATGGCCATCGGCATTATCACATCAATCCTTCATCAGAGGTTTAGACTCAAAGTAGTAGATAGATGAAACATCATATCTCAACGATTATGATCACAATAGCATTATTCTATTAAGTCACTTCATGAAGTTAGGACATTTAGTGTAAGCATGCCCATAGTTAGTAAGAGATATACTTATCAATCTTACACTTATACTTACTACATCAAGGTTACCATGCTCTTCATGATGAATGAAATCCGGTTAGATCATTTAATAAAGATTTATCAAAACAACAAGAGCGTTAATCATGTAAAGGAGTTAATGAACCATCCTTCTATATGAAATCCATCATGAAAAGTATCAACAATATCATTTACTAGAGTCAAGGTTCTAGCCTTATTTATAGGATCAATATGTCCAATGGATTGATCATAGATGTTAGAAAAGCATCAATTGTATCAATGTATCAATATTAGATAGCCTCATAGAATTCAAAACTAGTAGTAACATTTCATTAAAGGAGACATCAATCTGAGTCGCTTTCGTATACATGTATGAGCCATTAAAGAAGGAGACATTATCATCATACCTTAGGGATTACCTAGTCATCCAATGTTCTAGATGAAACATAACGTTGAAGCAATATACCTTCCATACCTTTTAGTGTTCAAATACATGTTTACCTTCTCTTAGACAGCTTGTAGTTCTTGTCACCTTTCATAAAGTTCCTCTTTACCTCTTTTTAGATCTCTATTTTCTTTCGTGCATATCAAATGATCAACAAGAGGGATCTATATCTCATGAAGGAGGATAGATACATCCATATACTCAAATATACATGTAGGAAGTATAATAAATGATAAAAGAAATAATTAGATCCATAAGTCTAAACAACTGTAAAACATCATAAGTCAAGGATTACGTATCTTCAATGAGAGGTGATCCTCTGCCTCTTGAACCAATCTTTAAGAGCTATCAATTTCCATGGTCCATATACCAATGTTGTCTTTAAGTGTCCAACCAAATCTGCTATGGATTATCCCATCTAGTGCTTCATTGAACCTTAGTCAAGTGCTTGAGCATCTTTACATAGATGCTGCTAGAGTTTCATACCTCTAATCTCAAGCCTTTGATATAAACATGGGTTTTCTCTCCAACCATAAACTCATATAAACCATCAAAACCTTACCTAATCATCAAGATGCCTAGTGTTACCACCAAACCCTATAATTATTTTAGGTCTCCACCATCCTCTTCTTGCTTCCATCAAAGGTGTCATCATCGAGGTGATCTCCATGAATTTTCTTCAACCCAGCTCTAATACCATGTGAATTTTTCATAGGCAACATTATTCTTTCCTATGATAGTTGCATTTCATCATTAATACATTAAGTTAACCCTATATTATCATTACATTATTCAGATCTACACCATTATACATCAACATGTGCAATAACATAGAAATAAACAACATCACCATCATAATCAATGCAACATAATGTATAGGGAACAATATATATAATCATGCATACATATAGAGACACCAGGATTGGTCTGAGACAAGGGAAAAACCCATTGTTGTATATTGTTGTCACTATGTCAAACAATGTTGAGCAATGCTTTCACTGTAAATGAGCCCAATACATATCTTTGTAGCGGATACTAGCAAATCATATCTACAAAAATCCAAATCTACTAGATCACTGAAATCAACTGAAGTCAAGATGTAAAACCCTAGATCTAAACTCGAGTTTCTCTCATGAAAATTGGTTTTGTGTGACCGAAACACCCTGGTTGCTCTCTTGGCCACTATATGTGGGTGACTATGACTATGCGGTCACTCTCAAGGATCCTTTCTGTGTGCGCCTATGGCGCAATACAGCTAAATCCCAAAGTTTCTCCCTTACAGTTGTTGTGTGAGAGACTAAGATGTCATGGTCGCTCTCAAGACAACCGTATGTGATTGACAGGGAACTTGAACCTTCCAATCTGCCTCTAAAGCCATAGTCACTTCCATAAGCCTCTGTCCTAGCACCCAATGGTCTATATTCAGTCTCATAGGCTTATGTTTTAGCGTCCATGGATCCAGCGACCAAGATGTAGAAGACCCTAACCTTAGGCGAACTCCTTATGTTGAACCTATGTGGACCAAGACAAAAGAGAAGAGAAGATGTTTCCAAATGACCTTTAGGTCTCTTCTATCGATAGGCTTTTCTGAGGGTTCACTTGGGGTTAACACTGACCCAAATAGTTACTCATAAGATTAGAGTCGACCCATTCCATAATACATGTATGAATAAAATAATTCATAATTCAATTTCATCTTAACCAAATTGGGTGATCTTTAGTTCAATTTTGGTCCTTTCAAAAGGAGGAATCTAATGCAATCATTATCTCAGTTAGTTGAGTTGTCGAAGGAGGAATTTTACTACGGTTGCAAAAATTAACAAGATATATTTTTCTCATCAAAGTGAAAGAGATAGGATGTAGAAAGTTGAGTTTCAGAAGAAACCACAAAAGCCTATTTTTAGACATGGAAGGCCAAGTTTCTAAAGAAGGTCAAGTTTATCGCCGGATTGAATTTCTTGCAAGAAGTTTGACTATGTTTGACTCACATCAGTGTTTGGAAAATTGGCACAAATTTCTAGATAATTTATATTATAAGCATTGCTAAATATTGAATTCTCCTTTGTAGAAAATCTAGTTGGGTTTTCCCCAATGTAATATTTGTCTCTTATTGTGTTTTATTGTCTCTTTATGATCCTATTTTTATTGCAATATCATTGATATTTTTCTATGTATAATTACTTAATCATATAAATGACATAAGTCATCTTAAGAATACAAATCATTGGAAGTAATTATCATATTAGAAAAATATATTTCTATTATAAGAAAAAATAAACATATGGAGGATGTGACATGAAGTTGTGGAATTAAATGAAGGTGACAATTACACCTATATCTATGTTTGATGTGAAATCAGAGAAATTGCATCTTTGATTAAGTGTAATTGGAGAAATTGTGTTTTGATCAAGAGAGGAATGTGAGATGGAAAAATATTAGAATGTAAAAGAACATGCTAATGCACTATGTAGCAGAAAGGGATTCACAAAGAATTAATGACTATAGGGTATGGTACCCATATATCTTAGTAAACGAATTTATTTTTATATGGACATCAATATAAATTTTTTTACAGTGAATGTTTTTTTGTGCAGGTGAAAAATGAAGGAAAACCAAGCCCATAGTTAAAAAACTAAAGTGAATATATACTTGTGATCCTGGATGTAGGAGAAAAGAATAATTGTTATTAGTGCGTGTGATAGTGTTTACGGTAGTAATGAAAGATGAAAGTGTTGGAAGTTAAATAATGGTGGATAATTAATGCTGAAAGTTGTGTGGGTTTTTTGGAATAGACTCATGATCATATTATAGTAGAAGTCACACATTCAATTTGTAAACAAATCTATATAGTCATGTTTGACTTTGTGTAGTGGTCCTTGAGAATGAATGTATGTCATATCTCCATGAGCGGATTTTTCCATTGAATGTACATATTTCAATTGTGATGTAAGCGTGATAAGGCATTTGTACCCCTATGTAGTTCATGATAATATACAAACGACCTTGTAGGTGTAGATTTATGGTAAGCTTAAACCACTTGGTTTTATGGTATGTAGTCATATTGATGTGCTCTTTGTGTTAAGTAGAAACCACAATAGGATTTTTTTTCCTTGGGCGAGTATGCGAGAGCATTGAGAGCATGTTGAGGGTAAAGCATGGTTGAGATTAATCCATGACCTAGCAACATGCTTGAGGGTAACCTAACAAAATTAGAGCATGGTTATAGGTGATCCAAGAAACACCAAGATGATGATGGTGGTGATGTAGGGGGAATTAAAGGTAAGAATATAAGTATAACTATAAAGATGTGACGGTTAAATGGACCATATTAAGGGACACGATCCTAGTAGACAAGCAATTGCAATAACTAGTTACTATAGATATGCATTCCAATGGATGGGTGTTCCTTTGTATGGAAATCATTATCTCATAATATTTAAAACCCCTCGGTTGGACCATATCTAGACTTTGTTGATCAATATTAGGAAATTAGTTTTTAAGGGTGTGTTTTAGAGTAATAAATGTTAGTTTTCTTAGGTGCAATTCTTTCTTACTAAATGAATCTATTAGTTTTTAAGGGTGTGTTTTAGAGTTATAAATGCTAGTTTTCTTAGGTGTGATTCTTTCTAAGTAAATTCATATATTTATAGTATTTAGGAAGTTGTTAAAACTAATTAAATTGATAAATATTATCCAACTAACTAACCTGCTATATTGGTGTATGATTGAGAGATTCACTCCACCAAGTTGATTGTATGTGATGCATTCTGAATGTTCAGAAAGCATAGCATCATTGGATTAAATGAATGTGTTTATGCAATTTTGGTTGTTACACTAACAAGTTTTTCTCTTCCCATAACTAAGCCTTCTTTTTTTCATCTTATTTTTTCTATAATAAATAAACTATGAATTTTGAAATTTGAAATTTAAGGAATATTTCTTTTGAAAAAGAAATTGAGAGCCTTAAATTGAGTAAATATTCAATTCACTCTTCCAATAGTAAGCGTTCAACATCAATTATTACACCATTATTTTGAAAATGAGAAGAGCAGTCATTTGTATAGATTACAAAAACAAAAATAATTTGTATTATTCAATCACAAATTCCAAATACAATCCACATAAATAGTGCTCATGAGATCCAACAGATTCCAAACAAGGAGAATATTGTTGAGAAAATATCTAGACAATGCTCCAACAAACAAGAACCTAATCTTACCTATTTACTAATCTAAGCATTATTCCAAGTTCGCCATTTAATGCAAAGATTACTACAAAAAATGTCAAATTACAATTCACATGTCACATATGTTTGACTGCTCTTCCTCAGCACTTATCCCCACTCTAAAGTTAACCGTACAACACTCTTTTCACCACCACAATATTCGAGCTTCCCATTCAATTCATTTAAGACTTAATCGTCTCTAACCATCTTGAGTTAACTTTGTATAATTGATGCTTCCACGAAGGACAATCTTGATACGGTCTTCCTCGGCACTTATCCCCACTCTAAAATTAACGGGACAACACTCTTTTCACCACCACAATATTAGAGCTTCCCATTCAACTCATTTAGGACATAATCGCCTCTAACCATCTTGAATTAACTTGTATAATTGATGCTTCCACGAAGGACAATCTTGATACGGGACTAAATCCAACAGTCAATGGTGCAACTAAGCTTTCTACCATTATGAATTAACTTTGTATAATTGATGCTTCCACGAAAGACAATCTTGATACGGGACTGTATCCAACAGTGAATCATGCAACTGAGCTTTCTAAACACATGGATCACATAGCATAACATGTAATAGATGTTCTTGAAGTTCGAAACACAACAAAGTTCATCAGCGTATAACAGACTCACACAATTAAATTAGCAATTTGTTATCTCGGCACTAAAATTGTGAAGAACCATTAATCTAATTATACTACCATGTTCATTTAATTAGTTCTGAAATTTTTATAAAGTAGCGTACAAGCTCACAAATTCTATACAGCAAATAGAAAACAATGAAATCGATCTGTAGCACATGACGACAATTTTTTTTTTCTGCCAATGTTGGATCAAGTGTATTCACCCTCATCTCTTATCTCTTCGATGGGAACATTCTTTTTCGATGGGAACATTCTTTGTCTTTGGGAGGAAAAAGTATCATGGGGGGCGTACCAGGGGCCCTAATAGTAGGAAAATCTCATATTTCTAAGTGATAGAGAAGTTTCAGGAATGACTGAGAGTTTAAAGTGGTAAAGGATAGGTTAACATAGACCACAATTCTCCGCCCAGTGAAACGGGTTTCCATGGGGAAAATAACGCTGCACATCAACCATGAGAGTGGACCTCAAGTCCAGCCATAGGCATCTGTAAAAATACAGATCAAGAGCATGATTCCAATGATATAACCAATTGTAATCCTCTCCTCTTTACTGAATTTCAGTACGATCCAACATTATTCCGAGCGTGTTGAGGCCCGACAGGTTCTGTGGATTCACCTCAATGAAGGTCGTTGTCGTGGGAGTGCTTGATGTGTTCCTTGGCGTGCGCAGCACCGATGCCACGAAGTGTTGAGCTGTAAATTTAACATGTGTCCCCTTGTTACATGGTTCTATGCCAATTAGTGCATAATTTTTAGGTGAAAGCATGAGACCGATCTTTACTGGTTTAAGTAAAGCGCACAAGCTTCTGGGTCGGGCACATGAACGAGTAAAAGGTTTTGTATTAAGAATTATAGCCGTCAACACTGGAGATGAGATGAGGTTTGGTTGTTATCTTTGGGTTACTGCATTCAGTGTACGTCTGACACTGGTTCACGCTAGTACGTTCCCGCATTTCATAATTTTTGGTTCTCTAACAACATTTTTTCTCTCAGATCCTCTTGGCTTCCTATACAAATGGCAAACGGAGTGCATGATATGAATCTCTGAGCTTATGTCGATGGGAGATTTTTGAGAATCGGACATACATGGCCCATGCCCATGTCCGATTCCCCAACATTCAGGGAATCTACAATCGACTTAAAGATGCCCTGATATGAATAGGCTCCTTTGTTAGTATGTAGCTCCACTATTAGCAATTATGATTCTTTCAATTGTTCTCTATAGCATCCCCTTGCAGCTCGGCTCTCCACATATTTTAACAAACACAAACACATTCTCCAAACAAACTGGCCCAAATTAAAATGTAGGTCAGAGCTGCCAAATTAAACCCACCGGCATTAACAACGTCTTACTTTCTCTAACTCCGTGGATAGCACATCCAAATTCACTAAAAAAATCCATACAAATAACCAACTGGACATTAGATGCAGACATGTTTAGTTGAAATATTATTTCCCTCTCCTTCCAACAACGCCCAGCGAGACACGAAAAAAAAGGAATATCAACAGTGAAATAATCTAAAAACATACACTGAAGCTAAAAAAACATCATATTTGATTCATTCTCTTGAGCCCTGCCGTAATGGAGAGAGGCTCAAACCTTCTCTCATACAAACAAGAAAATTGGAGGAGTCGTCATTAATATTTTGAAATGTTACTTTCAACTGCAGCGCCAAAACTGCCATGGGATTTCCCGTACCACTTTTTACTGAATGGTGGTAATTCTCGGAGGGGCAGTGATCACAATTACACGTACCCTGAGCGATTTGCCAATACAACTTTTTCCGCGACGCATAAAGTTCAGTAAAAAGGGACCTCTGGGTAATTGATGGACATGGAGTAAAATCTACTGTTAAAATAAATATCGCCATGTGAAGTAATTAATGTTAATTCATTACGGTTGTTGAATGTAGGTAAAGTTTTTAATTTTATTATTTTTAATGCACGGGAGTCGCCTTTTTTTAAGGTACAAGTAAAATGTAATGTCATGTTTTTTTTGTTGAGATGTAATGTAATAAGCAGCAGGGCAAAAGTAAGAAAAAAAAATTACACACAGCAGTGTTAATTTCTTTTGAGAGACAAAGTGAAGTTTTTGAACTACCTCTGAAACAGTCTTGGTGTAATCCCTCTGTTAGAGGAAGACTTTTGTAAAAGTTAGTTTTGTTAATGAATACAAGTTTTTTGTGTATGTAAAACTCTGTCATCCCAAAACATTTTTTTTTAGTTTTTTCTTTGTGTTAAACAAACAAAGCATTATTCTCTGTTCATTTGTTCTCGAATTATCAGAAATTCCCAACATAATAGAGAAACAAATAAGTGAGAATTTAATTTTTAATTGATATTAAATGGAGTTAATTATTTATTAATTTTGTATTTTATACAAATGAACCAAAACAAAGTGAACTATAAAAGATATATCATGGGAAGGATGGTTTGTATTAAGAATTCACTTATCAAATAATATTTTGGTTCACCTTTTGACATAAATATGTTCAACCAGATATTCTTCTATTCGTAGTTTAATTCGCCTATGTTTAAGTTGTAAAATATCCAACGGTACTGAATTCATCTATATATATGAATGAATTATTAATGAAAGTAAATTCCAAATTTACACCAATTTCGAATCCCTCCTTGAGCTTTTGATATAAATATGCTGAATGTAAAATTTATTTACTTACCCACATTTCACTTTTATGGTATAAACAACGACACAAGTAGGTGTCATGGGTTTCAGGCAATGTGCCAGTTCGCATCAATGCATTCACAATAATTTGACTTCGGTACAGAACTTACTCCCGCTACAATGCCGTCGAAATTCATTCCTGCACAGGGGGCATTCAAGTTTAAGATAAAACCACTTTAAAATGTAGTTCCAATGAAAAAGGTGATTACATGGCAATTGTTTTCCATTATCTTCTCCAACGGATAGTGTCTCCTGGCAAATGGCACACAATAATCTGTCGCCTTCACCATCATCTATGACCATAACTGTTGGGGAAGAGCTAATAGCTGCCACAGCAGCAGGTAAGGGATGACTGTTGTAACATCTTGCGGTTCTACCTGGGCGTGCGATGCGGTTGGGCGACGGGCGAGCTGGGCGCGCACATGGTCGGAGGCGAGTTGGGTCACACGACGGTGATGCGACACTTGTGCGACAGACTTGCGATGAAAGATGCGACGTTCTCTTGGAACATATGCGCACATATGAGGAGAGCGTTGGGAGTTTATACACCTTGGAGCGTTGGGCAATAATGTTCGTGGTCGACATGTATATTGGGCGTTCAAAGGGGTGTGCACCAAGCGTTGGGCAAGTCAGCCTCGTGCCAGACTTGGCCCCAAGCTTGGCTATATATTGTAAATGCGTTTGGAGCATTCAAACATCGCATTTGATCATAGCAACTTCGCACAAGAGAGTAGTGTGCAGGTTCTAGTGCGCAATAGGCGAAGGACAGGGCACAGTTCTCATGTGCCCATCCTTGGGCTAGTCGCATGGTAGAAGAAGTCGCACTTGGTATTGGGTGAGGGTGCGGACGAAGGTGCGCCCGGTGATCGAGTGAGGCGTGCACGATGAACGTGTGGCGCCCGTTTGTGCGAAGTCTTGGCGTGGGTGTCTGGTGGCTCGAGTGAGCGCCCACCCATCGTGCAAGTGTGCACGAAGGTGAATGAAGGTTGGAACCGCATGTCGTAGAGTTGGGGAGGCGGTACTATGTGCTGCTTACATGATTTGGGCATTTGCCAAAGGTTGGCAAGTGGGACTGCGTGTGGGCAGGTGTACACGGTTTTGGCATTTGCGACCAAACGAAGAGCGAACCGACAAAGACATGCGATGAGGTGAACGAAGGGTTGGAGAGTTGTGCGGCGACCGTGCGGAGGTGCCGACGAGCTGGGAAACCAAGTTTGCCGAAGTTGGAAATTTGGCTAAGTATAAATTTGGGGTTTCCTAAGGACTTAGCCTATACTTTGTAAAAATTGGAAAATTATACATATATTGATATTCGGGTAGACTCATATTGCAGGGAGTTGCCCCTCCCTTTATACTGTTGTGCATTTCTCTTGTATAATGTTGTTGATAATGAATGTGTATGGGTGTTCATTGGTATAAAGGCACATTAATAATACTTGGTAACAAAAATAAAACTAAGTATGGAATGTTAAGGCGTAGTCCAGGAACATAAGTATTGGTGAAAGGAAAGTGTTCGGTGGTACCACACCTCGCCATAAGCGGTTGAAAGACTACCGCAGGTGTAGGGGCGTGACAACTGCAATGGTGAGCAAAGTATTGCTCTCACAAATGAGGATGAAGATCAAAACGTTCACCTCTCAATTGAATAGAATCTGCAAAATTTTCTTCCAAGAGTTGGAGTACCCGATGACAATCTGCGAAATTTCCACTCCATACAATTTGGTGGCTCGACACATTTCCGTTGAGGCGACTCCAATCAAAGATAGTTCGTAGCAAAACAATATTGGCGTTCTCAGCCATTGCAGCTTGGATATTTCTTTTGCCACCATAGTTCACAGTATGCCATTCAGAGTTGGGTTTTTGTCCAATGTCATCTAATTGATGTACATAGACATTGTCCGAAATGTTCTCCAATTCCCACTCATCTTAGTTGTCTCGTTCAATCCATCTAAACACTACGCTAGAGATCAAGTGCTGCTGACACTAAGCCGCTAAAACATTTCTCTCGCAGCCGGCTGAAATGTTTCTCTTGTACAATTGGTATTATCATTTTCGCTTCCATTTCTTGATTCCTCCATCTCGTTGCTTTCTAAGATATATGTTGGAGACTTTTGCTTATTTACTGCAAATAAACTGTCAAGAAAATAGATTTTTCAAGCGGCTTTGATCCTACGACCTAAGATATTAATCTGTAATAGTTATATATATACTTACCATATCATTTGAAGCTTAATATATTTACAGTAAGTTAAATTTGGCATGCCGACCAGAAAGAATGACTTGCGTTTTTACCATAACTTTGTCCCCTTTTAACTTTCAAGTTCGAAAATAATTTTTTTCATTTCTGCTTCCGCATCGACACCCCACAAGATTCAACCACTTAAGTGGTTTATTATGTTACTTCTATTTGAGCAGTGATATTTAGTGATGTTGTTGGAGCAATATTTGAGATAGTGCAAAACAAATTTAGAGAAATATTTTATGTTTTACAAAGTTAATTATACGTTTAATGATATTTTTAGAAAAGAAATTGGCTTAAGCCCCTAGGGCTATAAAGCTTGAGTGTCAATCAAGGGGTCTCTAGTCTTGTCAGTTGAATCATGGGACTAATTTATAGATGCCCAGGTGGCAAGATCAACTATCAGACTTCGTCTTCTCATGATTCAAAGCCAAAGCCAATGCTGGCCCATTTAGAAACCATTACTACTCCACTACTATCAATGGTCTAGCCATACTGGAATACTCGAGAGCATACTATGAACTAGCGAGCGACTCTATCTCAGCTCTTTGCTTCTCTAGTGGTTATTGTTATCCATGATGCTCTCCAGTCAAACTAGTTATCTGAGGCACAAGAAAAACAATGAGAGTATGTTTAAGTGAGTGATTCTTGGCCTAAAACACTTTATGTTTCCATTCGTTTTGAAGATATTTTCAAAAATAGAGAAAACCATAGGTATGGTTCACTTGTGAGTAAACCAAAATTGAAAGCATCGAGTTTCAAAAATCTCAAGAAGGATGCATATGATCATTGTTCACGTTTTATTATGCCGATAGGAATTTTATGATGAGGTTCTTTCTCATAAGACTGTAGAAAATTCATTGGCCTAAAAAAGAATAAGCTTTGCCACTATTGCAACACCATGGTTGAAGGTTGCACTACCACAGTTAAAAGAGAGGACACAGGTTAGGTTATCGCACACCGCATTCACTGGTAAGACATAGAGACTTGTCACTAGCTCTCTTTCACTTTGTGCCCCAGAGAATTGTGACTCAACTCTTTCATTATGATTTTAGCTCTCTTTCACTACGTGCAACAAAGAACTATGACTCAACGCTTTCACTATGGTTTCAATGCATGCCAACACAAAAAAGTCCAACATAAAAACTAGATAGAGATGTCAAAGATTTAGTTAAATATGTTAAGGGAGAAAAAAATGGTGTGATTGAGCAGAAATGTGTAGGTTTTAACCCTGTACAGAAATTACCTGCATACGAATTCTTAAACAAAGAAAATAAACAATGCGAGAGCATAACCCATAAAACACATATGCACAAAGATTTTTCCCTGGATCCCAAAACCGGGACTACCAGCTTGATTTTTCATTATGTTCCTTTCAATGTTACAATACATATTTATACATGCCGAAGCATCCAATACCATGGACCGAAAAACCATCGCGTCCAATACCATGGACAGAAAACCATCGTGTCCAAAAAACATGTGCGAAAATCATGCACAAAACCATAGGTGGGTCCGCCCAACCTAACATATGGTCCAAAACCAAAATTTTTCTGGGGCGCTGCCCCGGACCCCATAAAGTGGGGTTACGGTGCCCTTCAAACCCCCTATTAACTACGTGGAAAGAATATAACACACCCCAACAATCTCCCACTTGTTGTTTTCTTTCCACAAGGGGCCACAGGAGAGCTTAGTCATTTTTCCAGCCCTGAGATTCCCATTGCTTCTCTACACCAAGAGAACTTCTCAGAGCTCACAGATTTTGTCAATGCATCTGCAGTATTCTTCAAAGTGTCCACCTTTACCAGCAACACCTTTCTATCTTCTATCATATCCCTCACAAAGTGATACTGAACATCAATGTGCTTTGTATTTGAATGATAAGCAGGGTTCTTTGACAAGAAAATTGCACTTTGGCTGTCACAGTCTATTCTTATAGCTCCCTGTACTAACCCCATACTTGAACACAATCTCTGCAACCAAACTACTTCCTTGCTTGCATGAGTGGCTGCCATGTATTCTGTCTCTGTAGTTGATAGTGCCACTACAGATTGTTTCTTACTCATCCAACTGATTGCACCTCCAAATAGGTTAAACACATACCCACTTGTAGATCTTCTCTGATCTAGATCTCCAGCCCAGTCTGCATTAACAAAGCCATGAATATCCAACACTCTGTCTAATCCTGGTCTTCCTTGGTAGCACAAACCATAATCACTAGTGCCACGCAAATACCTGAAAACCCGCTTCACTGTTGTCCAGTGCTCCTTCCCAGGTTTTGACATAAACCTGCTCAATACTCCCACTGCATGTGGAATGTCTGGTCTAGTATAGACCATTGCATACATCAAGCTACCCACTACACTTGCATATGGAACACGAGACATGTCCTCTTCCTCTTCTTGTGTCTTGGGACACTGTTCAACAGATAACCTCACACCTACAGGAATAGGAACCTTCACCGGTTTACTATCCTACATATTAAACCTCTGGAGTATTGTCTCGACATACTTCCTCTGGTTCAACCAGAGCTTCCTCTTTGACCGATCTCTTTTAATTTCCATGCCCAAAATATAGTTTGCAGCACCAAGATCTTTCATGTCAAATTTGGAGGACAATTGGGTCTTCAAATCCTGGATAATTTCTTTGTCATTTCCAACTAGCAACATATCATCCACATACAAGACCAGATAAATAACATGGTCACCAATTAATTTAAAATACACACAATGATCTGCTTTGCTTCTGGTGAAGCCAACTCCCCGTATAAATGTATCAAATTTCTGATACCACATCCTTGGTGACTGTTTTAACCCATACAGAGACTTCTTTAACTTGCATACCAGTTCTTTCTTACCCTTCACCGCAAAGCCTTCAGGTTGCTTCATGTAGATTTCCTCTTCCAAATCCCTGTGAAGAAATGTTGTCTTCACATCCATCTGTTCTACCTCAAAATCAAAAGCAGCAGCAACAGATAAAAGTAATCTAATAGAAGTTACCTTGGCAACAGGAGAAAAAATATCACCAAAGTCAATTCCCGGCACCTGGGAATAACCTTTTGCTACCAAACGAGCTTTGTATTTCTCCATCTTTCCTTCTGCATTTGTCTTCTTCTTGAACACCCATTTGCTGCCAATGGGTTTCCTTCCAGCTGGCAACTCCACCAGATCCCAAGCCTCATTTTTGTGCAAAGATGCCATTTCATCAACCATGGCCTCTTTCCAGACTTTTCCATCCTATGAATCCACTGCTTGCTTCACAGTTCTGGGATCATCATCAGTAACAGACAAAGCAAAAGCATATGGACTATACCTTTCTGGTAGCCTTCTTTCTCGAACTGATCTTCTCACAGCCAGAGTTTGTGGCTCTTCATCTTCTGATTCCTCCTCTGTTGTAGAGTCTGATTCTTCCTCCTTTGGCTCAAACTCTATCTTCTCAGGTTCCTTTGGTTGGACTTCATGTTGAATAACATCTTTTACCTCTCTGAACAACACATTTCGGCTGTACACAACCTTCCGTGTGACTGGGTTCCAAAGTTTATAACCCTTTAAACCATCCTTATACCCAATAAAGATGCACTTTTCAGATTTACTATCCAACTTGGTTCGTTTCTCCTTTAGAACATGTACATATGCATCACATCCAGATACCCATAGATGTGAAAGAGAGGGTTTCTTACCAGTCCATACTTCTTGTGGAGTCTTATCCTCCAAAGCTGATGAAGGTGATCTGTTGATCAGGTAACATGCAGTATCCACCGCGTCTGCCCAGAATTTGTCCTAACCCGGCACCACTGAGCATGCTTCTTGCCCTTTCCATCAACGTCTTGTTCATTCTTTCTGCGACTCCATTTTGCTGAGGTGTATATGGAGTAGTCTTCTACCGTGCTATACCACACTTCTTATAGAATTCTTCAAATTCCTTGCTCCAAAATTCTCCACCATTATTTGTCCTCACCACCTTTATCTTCTTCTCTGTATGATTTTCCACCAGAGCCTTAAATTCTTTAAACCTATCAAAGACTTCATATTTCTTCTTAAGGAAATATATCCATGTATTCCTTGAGAAGTCATCTATGAATGATACATAGTACACAGACTTACCCAGTGATGGAACCTTCACAGGTCCAAACACATCACTGTGCACAAGCTCTAATATATGTTTCGTCCTCTTACCACCAGAGGGGAAACTCACCCGATTCTGCTTTCCATACGCACAATTTTCACAGAAATCAAAATCCAGAGAGCTATCGTTCATACCTTCTACCATACCTTTACCATGAAGTATTCGAAGGCCTTTCTCTCTAATATGTCCAAGCCTTTGATGCCACAACATGGTCTTCTCTCCAGAGACCACTAGATTTTCTACTCCATTTTCAGGAACCATAGAACTATTGCACCCATCAACAACAGTGCTACCTTGCAGCTTGTACAGAGTTCCAATCCGAACTCCCTGCATCAATATCAGTGCTCCTCGAACCATCTTGCATGTATCTTTCTCGAACACTGTCTTTACAACTGCATCATCCAACTTGCTTACAAAAATCAGATTTCTGGCCAATGCAGGAATATGCAGAACACCCGGAAGTGTTCTAACCCTTCCACCTTGCAACTTCAACTTTACTTTTCCCCGACCAATGATTCTAGCCTTCCTATCATCTCCTAAGAAGACATCACCACCATCGTATTTCTCATACTCACAGAACCACTCTCTATGGGGAGTGAAGTGAAAGGATGCACTTGAGTCAATCAACCATGCCTCATGATCTACATGTGTACTTGAAGAAGCCAAGTACACATCCCCACCTTCATCTGAGGTGGTTTTCGCCTCTGCAGAAGGAGCATCATCAGATCCCTTTCCTTTATCAGGAGCTTTATATTTACAATCCCTTCTGAAGTGCCCTTCCTTTCCGCATTTCCAGCACACCACCTTTGTAGGTTTTCCTGGAGATTTAGATCTCCCTCTAGATTTAGATCTCCCACTCGATGACTTATTTTTGTTTCTGTTCTGGGACCGTCCTCGTACAGACAAGGCATCACCATTCTGGTTGTCCATATTTTTCCGTCTCATCTCCTCCGTCAGCAAGGCTGAGACTATTTCATCAAACTGCAAAGCAGTTGCATTGCTACCTATTGCAATAACCAGACTATCCCACGAATCTAGTAGAGAACACAACAGACTGATGCACTTATCTTCATCTGAGATTTTAATATCAACAGATAATAACTGACTTACCACAGTATTAAACGCATTCAGATGCTCTGTCACCGAGTCTCCATCTTTCATCCTTAGGTTATATAGCTTTTCCCGCAGGAACAATTTATTCACCAGAGACTTAGATTGGTACAAAGTCCCTAACTTGGTCCACAAAGCCTAAGCCGTAGCTTCCCCTGATACATTCAGCAATACTGAATCTGAGACACACAATCGTATTGTGCTCTTTTCCTTCCGATCCAACTTCTTCCATTCTTCATCGATCACTCCCGATGGTTTAGTACCTGGATCTACCACGATCCACTGATCTTTATCCACCAACAGATCCTCCATCTTGAGTTTCCACAACTCAAAACTCTGACCATTGAACTTCTCAATCTCTATCTTTCCACTGCTCGCCATCTTCTTTCACCACCAGAATCGATCTCGCAGATCTCCCACTGAATAGGGTCTACCACAGGCCCGAGCGAAACCCCTCAGCAACAAAGGCGTCCCCTTGAAGCCAAAACAACTCTGATACCAAATGTAGGTTTTAACCCTATACAGAAATTACCTGCATATGAATTCTTAAACAAAGAAAATAAACAATGCGAGAGCATAACCCATAAAACACATATCCACAGATATTTTTCCCTGGATCCCAAAACCGGGACTACCAGCTTGATTTTTCATTATGTTCCTTTCAATGTTACAATACATATTTATACATGCCGAAGCATCCAATACCATGGACTAAAAAACCATCACGTCCAATACCATGGACCGAAAACCATCGTGTCCAAAAAACATGTGCGAAAATCATGCACAAAACCATAGGTGGGTCCGCCCAACCTAACATATGGTCCAAAACCAAAAATTTTCCGGGGCGCTGCGCCGGACCCCATAAAGTGGGGTTACGTGTGCCCTTCAAACCCCATATTAACTACGTGGAAAGAATATAACACACCCCAACAAGATGGACAATTGTCTTAGTGTGTCCAAGGTGAGATGAAAAGGATCCAAGTTGTGAAGGATAAAAAACTGTAGGTTTTGTCCAAGGGTAACCTGAGACCCTTTATGTGACCTTCAAAGAAGTAGTACATTGTGATAAGATATAAATGCACTTTTCATAAAGTAACTTTGCCATTGTAAGATAATTTTGAATGTTTGTTGCACTTGAATGGAAATGTTGTTGTAAAGGGTCCATGATTGGTTAGACCTGACACCCTAATATTTTGGTCCAAGTTGATTTCCCAAAGTGCTTTCTAAGCCCACCTAAATAAAACCTACATAGATTAAATTGATAACATATGTAATCATGTATAATGCATCCTTCCTGTGTATATGGTGTTCATTTCTATAGCATTGGGAGGTATTCTCCCACGCTAAGGATCCTTCAAAATAAACAAAATAAATTAGAAATATTAAAATGAAAATTCAATTTTTATATTTATTTATGTAGGCTCGACGGAGCCTAAGACGGCCCACCATTAGAGGTTACCTTGTCAGAAGGGCACCCATTTGACCACTATATATAAGACAATTTGACCTCCCCTCTTGGCAGGAATTCGAATCTCACAAGACAAGATATTTTCTATTCATTTAAGTGAAGGACACAAGATGCAAAAATATGAGTTTTTGGGAAGACCTTAATGGGAAGGCCAAATTTCTCAGTAGGTAGTTTGACTAGGTTTGACTCATATTTGTTATTGAAAAATTTGCACATATTTCTAGACAAATTATTTTGTAAAATCTATTGAAGATTGCATTTTCCTTTGTAGAAAAGCTGGTTTATTTTTTCCAAAGGTTGGGTATTTCCAATGTAATCATGTGTCTTTTATTGTCTTTGGTTGTCTCTTTATGATCCTATGGTTATTAGGTTATAGTTGAGATATTCTATGTATAATTACTTAATGATATAAACTAGATAAAAAAAAATAAAAATAAAAATTATTGGAAGTAATTATCAAATTAGAAAATTCAGTTTCTACTATAAGAAAAAAACAACATAGTATGGGAACCTTGGTAAAGGAGTAGCCACAAGAAGCATAGAATAGAATAATTTTAAATTAGTCCTAGAGAAAGAGGGGTATCAAACATTTGATTCCTCGCAGTTTGACTAATGTCTCCAAACCTCATAATTGAAGACACATTGGAAGGTGCAATCAACTATCCTGGAAAAATCAAGTAGTTTTCATCTTGGAGGAAAATGACTTTCTAGGTCAGGTGGAAAAATATATT
Organism: Pinus tabuliformis; assembly: GCA_031772625.1. Classification (NCBI taxonomy): domain Eukaryota; kingdom Viridiplantae; phylum Streptophyta; class Pinopsida; order Pinales; family Pinaceae; genus Pinus; species Pinus tabuliformis. The sequence continues at coordinate 415,306,093 of CM062814.1, forward strand.
CGAGAACCAAAGGGATTTGAGCAGAAAGAAAATTTAAAAAAGAGTGAGCAAAAAGAAAAGAGGATTATTGTATACTCTATAAAATACCATGTAATTCCTCAGGTTAAAGTAATAAAGAGTTGGAACTAAATGTACAATTCCCTAACAACAAAGTTATATGTGAGAAATAATAATAATAGGAAATTAACCTTGAAGCATTTTCTTTGCAATATTAAAATGACTAAATCAGATTTTATCACATCTTATCTTATTTAGATAACTCAAATCAAATATGAACTTATAGCCACTCATTCAGAATTAGTTACAGTTTCTCTATGCGGATTTCCTTCACGATGGAAACCATTCATTCAAGGTGTTTATGCACGTGTAAAACTACAATCATTTGATGATCTATGGGATTATTGTATTCAAGAATAAATTGGGTTTCGAGATAAAAATGAACCTCAAAACAAAGGGACTCAAGCCCTTGCTGGTCACAAAAGGAAAGGGAGGAACCATAGAAAAATTAAAAAGAGGAACTTTGGCAAATTTGACAATGTGAACATTGTAAAATTTGATGAAAGAAGTCCAAATAGATCAAATCAAAAGAAGAAAGATATATCAAAATTCAAATTCTTCATATTTCATAATCTTGGTCACTATGCATCATGATGCCCTGAAAGATAGACGAATGATAAGGCAAAAGATTTTACTTCCAATTTTAATGAAGAAAATAATGATGTGAGGCCACCTCTAACGTCAAATAAATTTTTCATTTGAAGAATTTGATTATTGAAAGATAAGTATTTATGTTATTCCCTTCCTTACTTCTTAGCTATTTATTATTTGATTAATTGAATCCTTGGCACTTTCTTCTTATCATTGACATAATAAAAGGAAAAAATTTAAGGATTGTTGTACTACCAGGTAGTGTGGTAGGAAGAAGGAATCCCATACAAAGGAAAAATAAAATGATCTATAAATCCTTAGGATTCTAGATGATCAAAAGGAACTAATCTCTGAAGGAAACAAATAAGCTATTGAAAACATTTAGAAAGTAAATGCTAGAATTAGTTTTAGAATATTAGATAAGAAACATAGAAGAATTTGAAGAATATATACCAGGAGGTAGATCAAAGAAAAAAGTTCATACAACTCTCAAAAGATAAGTAATATATATCCTTCCATCGTGATTATTATTCTTTTTCCTTATGTGTTTTTTATCATTTTACTAAAATAATAATCGTTTCATTTATGATATCTTGAATAAATTTTGTAGAAACATTGCTAATATGGTCTCTCAAGTAAGAGCGAGCGACCAAGATTACCACAAGGAAGACCTAAAGATGAAGGATTTTGTATAAGTTTTTGTTGAATTATAAATCCATATTCATAGACCAAATATCTCAAAATTGAACATTTCATGTTAATATAAATATATGGCACATTAGTACCTATGATATATCTCAAGAAATAAAGTGAGACTTTGCATAGAGAAATATCTATATCACTAAATTCAATAAATTATGAAGAAAGCACTAATTGAACTCTAGTACATACTCGTGAATGAATAAATTGTGGTTAAATTTTAGATTAGTATGATTCGAGATATCTCCCTCATTGAAGGGAATGATGAGCCAGTGAAAAGTAATATTTTTTGGGTTATAAACGATTTTGAATAATAAAATATGTATACATTCACTTTTAAAGCCAAAAGTAAATGTTCTGTGGAAATTGATATTGGATATATCTTTTCCATAGAATCCAAAAGGACATGGCTAGCAAAAGGACTTTACTATGTCAACTAAGGGAGATAGATGAAACTCACCTCTAAATAACATAGGGACTTTGGTTGGTCACAAAGGACTTTGCATAGAAAGGTGAATATTCCAAAGGAAATTCTCTTAAGAAGTAAAAAATACTTAATGCCTAGTCTAACGCCATGACCAAAAGAGTTTTATATATTTTTTTGAAGAGACATAAAGGATCATGGTCCACTCGCGATATACAAATACATGCATGATTATGGCGAGCTCATTAAAATTTTCGTATTAAGGAGAATTCCTTGTTAAATGAAAATTTGTTGCAAGAGAATGGCTCACTCGCTAAGAAGGAGTGGTGACTTTTGTAGCATCGAGAGGTAATCTCGCATGCTTAGGATCCTTCAAAATAAACAAAAGAAATTATAAATATTAAAAGGAAAATTCAGTTTTCTTATTTGTTTGTGTAGACTCCAAGAAGAATAACTCAAGCCCACCATTAGAGGTGACCCTTGCTCAAAATCACACACATTTGACCAATACATATAAGAAAATTAGACCTCCAAACTTGACACGAATTCGAATCTCGGAAAAAAATATATCTTCCACTCATTTAAGGGAAAGAGACAAGATGCAGACAACCAATTTTCAGTAACAACAAAAAAAAACATTCTTTTAGACATGGAAAGTTGAGTTTCTAATGAAGGTCGAGATTTTGGGTGGACTGAATTTCTAGAAAGAAGTTTGACTAGGTTTGACTCAAATTAGTGTTTGGAAATTTGGCACAAATTTCTAGTCAATTTATATTATAAACATTGATCAATAATGAATTATCCATAGTAGAAAAGTTAGTTTCATTATTGCCAATGAAATATTGTGTTTCTTATTGTGTCTTGTTGTATCTTTAGTATCCTATTTTTATTTCAATATAGTTGAGATTTTTATTTGTATAATTACTTATTGATATAAATGACATAAGTCAACTTAAGAATACAAACAATTGGAAGTAATTATCATATTACACAAATAAATTCCTATTATAAGAAAAAATAAGCATATGGAGGATGTGACATTAAGTTGTGGAATTAATCGAAGGTGGAAATTAGACCTATATCTATCCTTGATGTGTAATCAAAGAAATTTCATCTTCGAATAAGTGTAATTGGAGAAATTGTGTTTTGATCAAGAGAGGAATGTGAGATGGAAAAATATTAGAATGTAGAAGAACATGTTAATTAAAGTTTAACCTTTTAGTGAAATATGTAGTAGATCGGGATTCACAAAGAATTAATGACTACAAGGGATGGTACCTATCTATCTCAGTAAACAAATTATTTTTATATGGACATCAATGACAATTTTTTTGCGGTGAAATATTTTGTGTTCAAGTGTTTTAGGCGAACTAATCCCTCTTATGGACAAGATGGATCTCCCTAAATCTCAACCGGAACTTTGATAAAATGATAAGTGGACTCTCTCATATTGTTTGTTTCAATCAATCATAAGCTAAGGGAAGGTAGCAGTTCTTTCTTGTTTGTTACTAGATTTTGTTTGAGATCTAGGGAGATCTGTCTTGTCAGCAAGAGAGATTATATTTGTTAGGTGGACTAATCCCTCTTGTGGACAAGATGGACCTCCCTAAATATCAAATGAAATCTAGTAATAAAAAACAAAGAACTTCTACCTGTTTTTAGCTTATGATTAATTTAAACAACCAATATGAGATAGATCACTTACCATTTTATCGAAATGCTTGTTGAAGTCCCTTTTAGAGCCCTCGACAATTAGCTTCCCCTTGATACTTTAGAGTTCATTCCAACACTTTCCACAACTTCTCCATGATGTCTCTAAGGAGATATATATAGACATAAACACACAACGGATCAAAGCATCTAATATATAGAATGAAAGATAAATGAACTACTTAAATCAACATGCATCATAAATTGAATCAATAACCAATCATAGCCTATGTGGGTGATCAAGGAATCCCACAAATGATATCAAAGGAGACATGATTAGGAAAGAAAAAATTATTTTTATTAAGTAAAATGGAGAACAAACATACAACTCCTATCATTGATGTTACAAGTCTCTTCTCACAATCTCCAATCCTCTACTTGGATGAAAACCCTCCTAGCCTTATTTATGCAGCATAAGCCTACCTTCAATGTTCCTCCTCAATCCTCTATCCTATGTTTGATTTATATGCCAAGAGGAGGACGTTTGGGATCCTCTTCCTAAGAGATGAGATCAACAAATTGTGGGATAGGGGTTCCACAAAGGGAGGGAAGTATCTCCCTGATGGGAGGGATAATTGTTGAATATGCATCCATTCAAAGTTTGTTAGTTGCGAAAGATCTAGCTAATAACGCTTCTAGAATTTACTTTTTATTTTTACTTGTGTTACGTCATGTGCGCAGGTCATAGTGTCAAACATAGCACACTTTTACACGGTTTCTAATTGTCTCTTATGAATATGTGAAAGAATGGACTAGGGAACTATGCACGAAGCCCAAAATCGGTTTTTGAGGCTTGAGATCCAAGAATTTCATTCTCTTTGGGAAAATTTGGTTTCTAGCCTTGTAGGGGGATGCTTTGGAAGATGTTTATGGATAGCGAAAGATCCAAAGTGATGGTCATTTCTCTAATGCGATAAAATGATGTGTAACAAATTTCCCCCTAAAGTGCAAAGTCATAAAAGATGTTTGATGATTGAAGCACTTTATCATGCTAAGGTTTGAGTTAGAGACTATAGTTAGGGACCTTAAACAGACAATCAAATGTTACAACGCAATGTAAAACCATAGCTGAGGTAGGAATTCACATACTTAGAGCATAAATGTTTTATAGGATGAGTATGGAAATAAATCAAAAGATCCATGTCAATAAATGACATAATATGGACATAACCATCAATGGATCTATGTTTAAAATCATGAATATTTAATAACTTCAAGCAACTTGTATGGATGAAACTATAGCCAATATATTGATATCCATAGATCGATATGTAGTACGAATCAAACCACGCGAGTGAATGTATTGTAGTTGAACATGGTAGAACCCACTTGATTACTAGTCAATTATGTCAACCGTGAACAAGCACGAGAGAAACCACCAATAATAACAATGGTTCTCAAGGTACTTCCTCTAGAATCTATGAAGTGTGAATATATTCTCTAATGTCAGAAACTCATAGAATAATTTGATTGAAGGTAAATGATGATAACCTGTCATCGAAGGTTAGAAACGTGCCATTAAGGAATCCATGCTCAAAGCTACAAAAGGTTTCTAGATCAACTTCCAAGATAATGAGTTGAAGTCGATTGGAAGTGAGCCATCATAGAAGGGCCTACAACATGAAACTCATGTCAACTTTTGAAGAACAATAGTTTGGAGTAATAGAGGATTGACTTATGAATGGTAAAGTAGTTTTACTGAGGTTGGAATTCTCTTGAACATATTGGCGACACGACATACAAACTTACAACATTTGACTCAAAAATGATACCCAAACCAGCTGAAGACTTTCAATGAGGTATGGTTGTTAGGTCCCTATACTACTAGTGTAACCCCTTATTCTTATTAGTAAAACCCCTTATTATATTGTTGTGCCCATGTAGTCTCCATATTGTTATTATTGTGCCCCATAGAAGCCCACTATTGTTATTATTGTTCCCTTACATTATTATCGTTATGTTGGCTCTGATTATATTATGACCCCTTAGACTCCTATATATAGCAAGGAAGTATTTTCATTTGTATCATGGAAGAATTGTTCATTTGTGTAATGTAAAGGAGGTTGCCCCCTCAAATAGGCTTATTTCTAAGGTTTTCATATATCTTTTCTATCTTCTTGTGATTTGTTTCATAACATTTGGTATCAGAGCTTCGGATTGTAGGGTTTCGCTGCTCCAAACAGGTCATCGTGGAATTTTCACTATAAAATTTTTCTGTGACGTTTCAGAAGTGAAAACGAAAACCCATTTGAGGTAAAATCATGCTAAACCTTGTGACCAAATTTCATATCTTGTCTCGCTATATTTTCTGAGATATGATCTGAAGAATTTAGGGTTTTTGTATGCTCCAGAATTTCATCTAAAACAGGTCATTGTGGAATGTTCGCTATAACACTTTCTCTATGAATTTTTAGAAGCGAAAAAAAAACCCATTTGAGAAGAATTCGGTTTGAACCTCGGCTCCAAATTTCATATCCTTCCTCGCTATATTCTCAGAGATATAATTTGAGGAAGTTAGGGTTTTTGCAGACCCCTGAATTACATTGCAAACATGCCACCCTCGGTAAATCATCATAACTTTCTCTCTGAGTATCAGATTGAATTTTCGTAAGAAGTTGTAGAAAGAGGGATTCGTATATTTTTCTGTATATCAGTTTTAGGTACCAAGGTCAAAACAGGGAGATGTGGGCCATCGTAAAATTTCTCTCTATTGAACCAGTCTATGATCAAGTTACTATCAGATATTTGGCATAAATATTTCTTGGGTAATCAAATTCTAATCAGACTTGAGGGGTTAGAAAGAGAACTCAGAGGGCTACCAGAGGAAGAAATTTCAAAACATAGAGATCTGAAATTACAGAGTTATAGTCGTTTCAAGTTGGAGGTCTTAAAATCAAGAAAAATAGAGATGAGGAAGTTTGATGGCAAGGATCCGATAAATTGTATACTACAGTCGAGAAATATTTTGAGCTACATGGTGTACCACTATTACAAAAGGTATGTTTTGCATCTTCATATTTAGAACAAGATCAATTTTTATGGTATAAAGGGCTTTATTCTCATAAACCAGTTGTTACGTGGTCAATTTTCACGGAGGAAATTATAACACATTATGAGGATACAAAGAGCAACACCTTCCTTAGAGCAACACCAAAAAAACTAGAAGAAAAAAAAGAAAAAGGGCTTTGTCACAAAGTGGAAGGAAAAATCATGGCAACAAGGAAGTCTACCCCTCACAACTATAAATGTGGAAGTGTTGTTTCTCATAGCCTTCCACGGCCTACGAGGGTTACACCACAACCATTCGAAGAAAAAAGAGAAAAAGGGCTTTGTTAGGGACATTAAAGGTCATAAGTGTACCGAGAAGAAATTATTTTACATTAATTATGGGTAGGAAGAAAATGATCAAGAAACATCAAAATAAGAGTATATACACCGTGAACCAACCCTATAGAAAGAAGAAATGAATCTGACCACATCTTGTAAAGCATTGGAAATAATTACTACTCCTCAAAATCTTAAGATAGAAGGACATATCAAGAAGAAAAAGGTTCAAGAAGTGAAGGACCACATTAAGAAAGAAGAAATGACTCCAACCATATCTTGTCATGTAATGGCTGGAATTACCACTCCTAAAACTATGAAGATAGAAGGACATATCAAGAAGAAAAATGTTCAAGAAGTGAAATATCACATAGAGCATCAAGAAATGAATCCGACCATATCTTGTAATGCACTGTAAGAAATTACCACTCCTCAAACTCTCAGTATAGAAGGACATATCAAGAAGAAAAAGATCTAAGCAGTGAAAGATTACACCAAGCATCAACAACAAGTTCTCCAAATTTTAAAGGATACACCACTTTGGTGTTGAATCGAATGAAACAACAGGCAGATCAAGATTAAAATGAAAGAATTTTTGATGCAGGTGATTGGGTATTTTTATGGTTACATACATACAAACAAATGTCCCTCGCGAAAGCTATTTATGAGAAGGAAATGTTGGCAATACTACACACACTTAATAAATGGCGACCTTACCTAATGGGAAGACACTTCAAGGTAAAAACAAATCATGATAGTATTAAATACCTTTTAGAAAAAAGATTTTCATCTAAAGAGCAACAGAAATGGGTCAGAAAGATGTTGGGTTATGACTTTGAAATCATCTACAAAAAATGGAAGCAAAACGTTGTGGCAGATGCACTCTCAAGAAAGGATGAGGATGTGGAAGCATTTTTGTGCGCCATTTCTATTATCCAACCAGATTGGATAAATGAAACAAGTTATGAATGGAAGAAGGATGAAGAAGTGTGGCCACTCATTCAAAAGTTGCAGAAGATCCCAGTTCAAACAATATTGTCAGAACTTGACAAGGAAGGAAAAATCATATTGGATCCTGGAGCAGTCATAGAAACAAGAACTCGACAACTAATCAATCAATTTCAGAGTATCTCATCAAGTGGAAGAACTTACCCGCTGAAGATTCCACATGGGAGGACAAGAATTTTATATAGGAGCATCAAGAACTACTCAAGCGTTGAGGACAACACTTTTTGAAGGAGAGGGGCATGTTAGGTCCCTATACTACTAGTGTAACCCCTTATTGTTATTAGTACAACCCCTTATTATATTGTTGTGCCCATGTAGTCCCCATATTGTTATTATTGTGCCCCATAGAAGCCCACTATTGTTATTATTGTGCCCTTACATTATTATTTTTATTTCGGCTCTGATTATATTATGACCCCTTAGACTCCTATATATAGAAAGGAAGTCTTTTCATTTGTATCATGGAAGAATTGTTCATTTTTGTAATGTAAAGGAGGTTTCCCCCTCGAAGAGGCTTATTTCTAAGGCGTTCATCTACCTTTTCTTTCTTTTTGTGAATTGGTTTCATAACAATCGTGAACTGAGAGGAAAATGAATTTCCCAGCTTGGGCACAAAAGTGATAGAGTGTCATGTTTTAGAGTGACATACTACCTTTTGCAATACAAAAAAAAATGTTCTTTCCAATTTATCCCCACCATTACTCGCAAGTACCTCTCTATTTTTGGAAAGCTTGAGGAGGATAACATATTCTCATCCTCCAAGCACATCCTGCAGATGATTCCTTTGAAGTATTTTTAACAAACCCTAAGAACGCGTGGTTTAGTCTCGTCATGATTGACAATTCCTTTAGTGTTTAAGTTTTACGAGTTTAGTGAAGGCTTAACTCGATGTCATTTTCATGTTTAAAGAGTTTGAAAGGACATGAAAAAAACCTCATTCAGATTTTTAGACGTAAAGTTTTAACGAGCGTGGAGAAAGTAAAGATTGGTGTTTTCCATTTTTACAGAGTAAGGAGAAAAATATAAGTAAACTCTGAAATGTCCTTTTTCGTACATTTAGTCACTCAATCCCATAAAAAGGTTAAAATAATGTAGGAGATAACTCTATTGAACATGATTAGTCAACGTACATGTTTTTCATAAATTGTGTAGTTAAGTCTATAAAAGTGGTAAACTTATGTTGAATACACAGTCGTTCATCTACTTGTACAAGTTCGAATAGTCAAGTACTTGTGATATTTTCATGTTTAGGTAGTCTAAAAATGGCATAAAAAAAACTCCTTGTGTTGCTTTTTCTTAAGTTTTTAACGAGTTCAAAAAAGTGATAAAAATATACTCAATGCCAAAATGATTCATTTTTTTAAATAACCTATGATTTGCACACTTAAAATAAAAAATAATCATCACCGCTCAAAAATATAGTAAAAAAAATAATTTTTTTATTTTAGAGGGTAATAGGAAAAAAATAATATTTTAATGGGCCTAAAAACTTATAAAATCCAAAAGCATTAAAAAAAGTTACCATTTGTGTTTTTTAACAATTGAGAGTGATAGAGTGCAGTTTCACCAAGAAGTTAAGAGGCAGATTCTAGGCAAACTATTGGACCAAATCAGGAGTTGTCTTCTACAGGTAAACTATCTCTCCAATATCTTGGTTTTCATTGTCTTTATTTCACAACTTACCTTGTATTTTGGTTTTTTGGGGGGGGTTATGAAATTAAAAATCGCCCTTTTTGTGCGCAATTCACCTTCATCAGGCCTGTGCACACCATCTAAGTTTTTAACACAGAAAAATGGGATGTGCACAGTTCCTAGCACTAGAACTGTGAAAATTCGTATTGGTTTCTATAAGAGGTTTCCCAAAGCGCCATGGCATTTGAAACATTAATTAGAAACACCCAATTTAAAAAGAAAAAATTACCACAACTTGTTATAATGATCCTCCATGTTTATTTCCAAGGTTTTGAGCTATAAAATTTGAGTGGAGAGAGCGTCAACATGAAGAACAAGATATAGCTACTTTGATCCATCTAGTGATAATACATGCATTGAGAAACTGTGGCCTATATAAATTTTTCACAATTCCAGGTATGAAGGCCGAGTTAGACTTATTGGAGTGGATGGTGAGAAAGTGGAATGTACAGGAAGAACGCTTTGTGATTGGACACCATAGGCTCACTATCAATGCTGATGACATTTATTTATTTTATGGGCTTCCACATTGTAGAGTGGACATTTATCTGTATTGACATAGACGAGGTGGTGTAACAACTGCTACCTATCTAGTGCACCATTTTTTTTAGGGAGTTTCTCTCAAAGACATGAGAATTGATATCAAAACCATTGACAGGCGTCCTTTGAGAGCTATTGACTTCACTGTTGCACAACTATGTGGAAGTATAGTTCTTCACTTACTTATGAAGGCTCATTTGCAGAGCTCCATCGAGTCCTTGCAACCTACAATTTTCAACTAGTGTGAAGGGATAGTTGCCAACCTGAAAGGGAAACTAACTAGAGTGAAAAGCAACAAACTCAAGAATTTTTGTATGGTTCATTTGTCATCATGTTTTCTCTAGAGAGGATCCTGCTTCTCGCTCCATATGTAGCCATAGATGGAGGAGGACCATGAGATCCTCATATGCTGAAGTGGGTTAGATTGATGGCACGACACAAAAGTGGCAAAGGGCCAACAATTCAATATACTCATGATTTCTTTGGATGCTTGGAATGTCAAATCATCATGATTAAAGAATTTCCATATAAAGGAATGGATTACAGAGGTGATCGAGATATGCTACTACTAGATGGGATGTAGTGAGGTGACCTAGGTAAAAAAAAACTTCACTTTGGTTGTTTTTGAATATTTGTTTATTTTTTGGTATCCAAAACTAATTGTCTGAAATGATCATGTAGCTGTCAGCCTAGTGAGACCAACAGGATTATGTAGATTTGAAAGGTGCAGTGAGCATCCAGTATCTCCCACAATACAGAACCCCAACGCAACAGAGGCATTGACTGAGCTGGAGCACAACCTAGAGAGGTTGACCTTAGACATCGCAGATGTTGGAATTGATGACCTTCCTCTTTTCTATCAAAGGCACATGGTGGGGGTTCCTCGACCGATTAGTCGCTTGCTACGAGGAGTTGCTCGCACTATTGTCTATTACCATGATCATCATCCATAGCTACTAGTCTTAGGGCTATATTTTGTTTTTTTATGATGTACCAACATGTTTGGATAATAAAGGCCATGGGGCCTCATGTCTTTGGATGAGATTTTTGTAAAAACCACACTTTTTACAGACATTTGACTAATGAAAACTACTACTTCTATTTCAATTTATCTTGTACTATATATGGATGAATATTTCTTTTGATTTCTAACAAATGTTTTACAAATGCCAATTTAATAAATAATTAGCCAATGCATCAGTTAATTTGTTTAAACATCTCGAAATGTGTTGATATTCGATGTAATAAAAATCTCTCTCCAAGAGTCGAACCGGCAAAAAATTTCTTAACATTGAAGCACTTCTTATTGAATAGGAAGGAGTGATTTCGTCTCATCATGATCCTTTAACGAACCATAGGAAGGAGTGGTTTGGTCATGCCATGATCCTTTAACGAACCCTAAGAAGGAGTGGTTTGGTCTCATCATGGTTGACAAGTCCTGCATTGTTTAAGATTTACGAGTCTAGTGATGGGGAACTCGATGTCGTTTTCATGTTCAAATATTTTGAAAAGACAAGAAGAAAAACCTCATTCTGTTTTTTAGACGTAAAGTTTTAACGAGCCTAGAGAAATTAAATCTCAGTGCTTTCCATTTTTAGAGAGTCAGTAGAAAAACATAAGTAAACTCTGAAATGTCCTTTTTCGTACATTTTGTCCCTCAAGCCCATAAAAAGGGTAAAATAATGCAGGAGAGAACTATATTGAACATGATTATTCAACATATACCTTTTTCATGAATTGTCTTGTTAAATCTATAAAAGGGGTAAACTTATATTGAATAGACGACTGTTCATCTACTTGTAGGAATTCTAATATTCAAGTACTTGATGAAATTTTCATGTTCAGGGAGTCTGAAAAGGGTGTAAAAAAAACTCCTTGTTTTTCATTTTCGTAATTTTTTAACAAGTTCAAAAAAGTGATAAATATATATGCAATGCCAAAATGATTCATTTTTGTAAATAACCTATGATTTGCACACCTAAAATAAAAAATAATCATCACCACTCAAAAATATTGTAAAAAAATAAATTTTTGATTTTAGAGGCTAATAGGAAAAAAAAAATATTTTAGCGAGTCTAAAAACTTATAAACTCTGAAAAGGTAAAAAAAAATTAACATTTGTGTTTTTTACCATTTAAGAGTGATAGAATGCAGTTTCACCAAGAACTTCAGAGGCAAATTCTAGGAAAACTGTTGGACCAAATCACGAGCCATCTTCTCCGGGTAAACCATCTCTCTGATATCTTCGTTTTCATTGTTTTTATTTCAAATTTTACCTTGTATTTTGGTTTTTGGGGGGGTTTATCAAATGAAAAATCATCACAATTAACCTTCATCAGGCCTCCACATACCATCTAAATTTTTAACATAGAAAAATGGGATGTGCGTAGTTTCTGGCACTAGAACTATGAAAATTCATATTGGTTTCATAAGCGGTCGTGCAAAGCACCATGGGATTTGAAACATTAATTAGAAACACCCAATTTTTTCACAAACACATTACCACAACTTCTTATAATGATCCTCCATGTTTATTTCTAAGGTTTTGAGCTACAAAAATGGAATGGAGAGAGCGTCAACATGAAGAATGGGATATAGCTGGTTTGAGCCATCCAAAGACAATACATGCATTGAGAAACTGTGGCCTGTATAAATTTTTCACAATTCTAGGCATGAACGCCCAGCTAGACCTATTCGAGTGGATGGAGAGAAAGTGGAATGTAGAGGAAGAACGCTTCATGTTTGGAGAGCATGGAATAACTATCAATGCCAATGACATTTATTTCTTTTCTAGGCTTCCACATCGTGGAGTGAACACTTATCTGTATGGACATAGACGAGGTGGTGTAACAACTGCCACATACCTAGTGCACCATTTCTTTCAAGGAGTTTCTCTCAAAGACGTGATAATTGATATCAAAACCATTGACATGCTTCCTTTGAGGGCTATATACTTCTCTCTTGCACAACTATGTGGAAGTGTATTTATTCACTTGCTTACGAAGGCTCATATGCAGATCTCCATAGAGTCCTTGCAACCTACAATATTCAACTGGTGCGAAGAAGTAGTTGCCAACTTGAAAGGGTAACTAACTAGAGTGAAAAGCGCAAACTCAAGAATTTTTGGTAGGGCTCCTTTGTCATCTTGTTTTCTCTAGCAAGGATCCCACTTCGTGCTCCATAAATAGACATAGATGGAGGAGGACCATGAGATCCTTAGATGCTAAAGTGGGTCACATTGATGGCATGAAACAGAGGCGACAGAGGGCCAAGAATTCGATATACTCTTGATTTCTTTGGATGCTTGGAACATCAAATCATCATGATTAAAGAATTTCCATACGAAGGAATGGATTACAAAGGTGATCCAGATATGCAACTACTATTTTGGATGTAGTGGGGTGACCTAGGTAAAAAAAAACTTCACACTTTGGTTGTTTTTAAAATTTTGAATTTTTTTTTTATCTTTTGGCATCGAAAAATAATTGTCTTAAATGATCATGCAGATGTCAGCCCGGTGGGAACAACAAGACTATGCAGATTTGATGGGCGCAGTGAGCATCCAGTATCTCCCATAATACAGAACCCTAACGAAATAGAGGCATTGACTAAGTTGGAGCACAACCTAGAGAGGTTGACCTTAGACATCCCAGATGTTCGGATTGATCATCCACCTCTTTGCTATCATAGGCATGCGGTGGGGGTTACTTGACCGATTAGTCGCTTAATACGAGGAGTAGCTCACGCTATTGCCTGTTAGCATAATCATCATGTGTAGCTACTAGTCTTAGGCCTATATTTAGTTTTCTGATCATGTGCCGACATGTTCGAATAATAAAGGCCATGTGGCCTCATGTTTTTGGATGAAATTTTTGTAAAAAACACACTTTTATAGACATTTGACTAATGAAAACTACTACTTTTATTTCATTTTATCTTGTACAATATATGGATGAATATTTCTTTTGATTTCTTATAGATGTTTTACAAATTCCAATTTAGAAAATAATTAGTCAATGCGTCAGTTAGTTTGTTTAAATGTCTCAAAATGTGTTTATATTCGATGTAATCAAACCCTCTCTTGAAAAGTCGAACCCGCAAAAACATTCTTAAAATTGAAGCACTTCCTATTGAATAGGCACCATTTAAATGTAATATTATGAGTTGAGAATCTAACCAAATGATCAATCAACGAATGCCAAATGAAAAGGAATCAGATATTATTTCAACCACTACACTATACTTTAAGATGTTATTTGTTTTTCGACCAAGCATATCCATTGAATAGAATCTCACTCATCTTTGGGTGAATAAATGATTCGGGCTGCGGTAGACAAATTCCAAGGACTATGACTAGCTCCATCAACAAAGCCAATATAAGTTTGAGGGACTGTCGACATCTGAAAATAAATTGTACCACAAGATAAGTAGGAGAAGTAGCATAAAATCATAAAAAGCTACTGAAAATTGCCACACATAAGATATGATATAACAATATGAAAATTCTCCACTGAGCGATTAAAACATAATATTTTTCAAGTAGAGAACATTTCTGGGATTTCCTAAAGAAATGTTGTCATATTCAACTAGTGCATAGGCCCAATTTTCCAATACATGTTTTACAATATAAGGGCCATGCCACATGGGCTTAAATTTACCATCACCTAATTTATTGTGGTGTTGATCGTAGACCAAGACTAGATTCCCTTCTGAATATGAAAGAGGTTCATTTTTACCATACTATGCCTTAACTTGTTTCTTTTGAGTCTTCCTATATAATGCAAACTCACAACGAGTCTCATCTTGTCATGCTAAGTACATAAAACATTCATCTTCTGCATAAGTGGTTGGTAATAATTCAATTTTCAGTTTCAAAGACGATATTTGACATTCAATTGGTAAAGCTGCTTCCATACCCTAAGCCAACTTGAAGGATGTAAAACCAGTCCTAGTTTTTGTTGAGGTATGATATGCCCACAAGGTTGGAAAAAGCATTAGATGACAATTTCATTTATGATCTCTGAAAATTTATTTAATCATGGTGGTGAAGAGATTGTTAACAACTTCTACTTGCCCATTTTCTTACGGGTATTATGTAGTAGAACTATCATGATGTAGGCATAGCTTTGTAGTAAGTCGGTCATCATAAACTTTGAAAATGGCTACCATGGTCCATGATGATGGCTTGTGGAACCTGGAACCTAGAAATCACGTGATTGAATATGAAAATGGCTATTGTTTTTCCATCATCCTTATATGTAGGCATCTCCTTGGCTCATTTTGTAAAATAATCTACCGCTAGGATAATGTACCCATGTTGTGCAGTCGAGCGAGGATTACATGTAAGGAAATTGATGCCCCATTTAGAAAAAGGACCAATAGAAATGATAGCGTTAAGAGGAGATGAAGGTGCACAAAATTTTTTATCATAGAGTTGGAAGTTATGGCAATTCCAGACTGCAATTATACAATCTTTGAACATCGAATGCCATAAACATCTAGCACATAGGATATATTGGGCAGTGGCAAGCCCTGACATATAACCACCACAAGCTCCAAAATGGAAGTCATTCAATGCATTTTCGACTTCCTCGTGAATTAAACATTGTTTGAATATGGAATCAACACCACAACGATAAAGTGTATCCCCAACAATAGTGTATTGTTGTGATTGTACTAAAAAAATGATGATCGTTTCGACTCAATTCTGGTTGAAAATTCTGGGTTTGAAGATAGATAATGATATCTCTATATGAGGGGTATAAAGCATTGATAAGAAAGAGGGATTCCTTTGGGAAACAATCATTTTCCACGGTTTCTGTCTTTGTATAGGGAAGGTCACATAATAATTCAAAAAATACTAATGATTTCTTAGATTTAGATTTTATGAATTCCAAATCAAATTCCTTCTGGATAACTATCCATTTAGAATACTTTCCCCCTAGGAGATGTCTCACAAGAATATAAACCATGGCGTTGCCATCGGAAATCACTATTGTTTTGCACAATATGATGTAGTGACGAAATTGTTGGACAACATGAACGACTCCAATGGGAAATTTCTCCACATGTGCATCTTTGACTTCAGTTTTTGTAAAATTTCAGCTCATGCAATATTTCACTTGCTCATCATTCAATTCATCTTCTTGAGCTAAAACCATACCAATGGTGGCATAGGATGCAACTAAATACAAAAAGTAGTCTCACTGATAATCAGGGGGATGAAAAAATCGTGTATGGGTCAATGCATGTTTAAGTGCATCAAATGCTTCTTGAGAAACATTATCCCATATAAATGAGATGCCCCTTTTCAATATTTGAGTAAAATCTTTAGTTAGCTCAACGTAGTTCTGAATGAATCAACGTAGAAAGTTTCCTTTCCCTTGCAAACATGAAAATTCATAATAGCTTCTACCTTGATCAGATCGATATGAATTGTTTACTTTGAAATGAAAAATACCAGTAATTGACCAGATTTCACACAAAAAACACATTTTTGAGGGTTCAAGCATATATTGTAGTGTTTGAACCTAATAAATATAGCTCTCAAATGTGTTGGATGATCCTCCCATTTCAACGAATGAGTCTGTAAGTGATCAAAATAAGGTTTTACAATATAAATGATATCGTGAAATGCATAATACATAGTCCATTGGAAGGGTTCACCAGCATTCTTCAATCCGAATGGGAATTTTCGATAGGAAAATGTTATGTAAACAACTCAAAAAATAGAAGAAAAGATATATGAATTCCTTCAAAGCCAGCATCTTCGAGGGGGCAACCTCCTTTACATTAGACAAATGAACAATTCTTGGATGATTCAAATGACTAAACCTCATTTCTATATATAGGAGTCTAAGGGGTCACAATATAATCAAAGCCAACATAATAGTAATAACATAAGGGCACAATAATAACAATAGTGGATTTCTATGGGGCACACTAATAACAATATGGGGACAATAGGGGAACAATAATAACAATAAGGGCTACAATGACAATAGTAATGGGGAATCACTAGTATTATAGGGACCTAACATGCCCGTCTCCTTCAGAAAAGTGTTCTCCTCAATGCTTGAGTAGTTTTGGATGCTTCTGTATTAAATTCTCATGCTCCCATGTAGAATATTCAGTGGGTAAGTTCTTCCACTTGATGAGATACTCAAAAATTGATTGATTCTGTAGGTGTGGAGTTCTTTTTTCTATGACTGCTTCAGGTTGCAATATGATTTTTCCTTCCTCGTCAAGTTCTGGAAATATTGTTTGAACTGGGAGCTTGTCACCTATAAACTTCTTTAAACATGAAACATGGAAAAATGGGTGCACTCGGGAAGCTACATGAAGCTCCAATTTGTATGCCATAGTACCAATCTTTTGCAATTCCTTATACAGACCATAATACTTTGGTGATAGTTTATTATCCTTCTTAGATTTCTTGTGGGACATTTGTTTATATGGTTGTAGTAGTAGGAATGCTTAGTCACCTACATCAAAACTTATTTCATTTCGATGTTGATCTTCCTGTTGTTTCATTCTATTCTGCGCTAATGTGAGGTTATCCTTTAAGAGTTGGAGAACTTGTTGTTGATACTCAAAGTGATCTTCCACTACTTGAACCTTAGAATTTTCTCTTAAATATGATGTGATGGATGGTGGATGATATCCATAAAGTGCCATAAATGGGGTCATTTTTGCTGCAATGTGGAAGGGAGTGTTATACCACCATTCAGCCGAAGGCAACCATTTGACCCATTGTGTCTGTTTATCAGAGACAAAGCAACGAAGATATCTTTCCAAACCTTTTTTACTATCTTAGTTTTCCCATCAGATTGAGGATGATAAGATGAGATATTAGTTAACTTAGTACCGAGACAAGCAAATAACTCTGTCCAAAAATTTCCAGTGAAAATGGGATCTTTGTCGCTTACAATAATATATGGGTTTCCATGTATCTTTTGAACTGTTTCCTTAAATGCAGTAGAAAATGCATTGGCTTTAAATGGATGCGATAATGCACAAAAATGTGCATACTTGGTAAGTCTATGAACTACCACCATGATGAAACTCTTTCCTTCGGACTTGGGTAAACTTGTGATAAAATCCATTGAAATTTCCTCACAACGTTGGCTTGGAAAGGATAAAGGTTATAACAGACCTGGGGTCTTAATTTCTTCATCTTTATTTTTTTGGAAAACCAAACATTCCTTCACAAACTTTCAAATATCTGATTTAAGGCCATCACAAAAAATTTCCTTCTTAACCCTGTGGTAATTTTTTAAAAATCCCAAGTGCCCTCCTAAGGGAGAAGTCTACAATTACATAAGAATCTTTTTTTTGAGTTGGGAATTATTACATAGGTAGAAGTGATCTTTGTACCATGACGAATAATTTTTTGAGCTAAATCTACCAGATGTGCTGGGATATTGTTGTAACTTTCGAATGAGTGCCCACATTTCTTCATCATTCTTCAATTCTTCCCTTGCTTTGTTTATCCAATTTGGTTGGATAATAGAAATGGCACAAAGAAATGCTTCCATTCCTTAATGGCTTTAATTTTGTTAGGGTCTACCTTAACATCTTCATGAGATACAATATGACCCATATATTCCACCTATTGTACTCCAAAGAAACATTTGGAGATTTTTGCATATGATTGTTTATCCTCCAATAGTTTGGCACCCTGTCAACATGTTGAACATGATCCTTCCAAGACTTGTTGTAGATTAGTATATCATAAAAAAATACTAACACAAATTTTCTAAGCAAGGTTTTGAAAATGGAATTCACCAAACCTTGAAATGTAGAAGGTGCATTGGTAAGGCCAAAAGGCGTGACCAAAAATTCATAATGACCGTCATGAATTCTAAATGTTCTTTTCGGAATATCTTCGGTCTTCATTATGATTTGATGATATCTTGAATGAAGATCCAACTTGGTGAAGTAAATTGATCCATGCAATTCATCCAATAAATCATCAATGATAGGAATGCGAAATTTATCTTTAATAGTGAGCTTACTGAGCTCCCTATAATCCAGACACATGTGCCATGATCCATCCTTATTGTGCACCAATACTACTAGAGCAGAGAAACAACTTTGACTAGGTTGAATTATACCAGCCTCTAGCATTTCTACAATGATACGTTCAATTTCACTCTTTTGGGTATAGGGATATCCGTAAGGCCTCATGTTTGGAGGAACACTTCCTGGAACCCAATTAATAGCAGGACCATTATCATAAATAGTTGGGAAGCCTTTGGGAGTCTATAATACCTTGGAATGATTGTCCAAGACTTTTTGGAGATCTGGAGAAATAAATGATTTC
This sequence comes from Pinus tabuliformis, assembly GCA_031772625.1. Classification (NCBI taxonomy): domain Eukaryota; kingdom Viridiplantae; phylum Streptophyta; class Pinopsida; order Pinales; family Pinaceae; genus Pinus; species Pinus tabuliformis. The sequence continues at coordinate 415,325,463 of CM062814.1, forward strand.
GATGTGGGAACCTCTAGCGAACATAATTGTGCAATTACACCTCGTTGTTCTTTATTTAGAAGGTTTTTCATGCCATTAGAGCTAATTATATTTCCCGGTTTCCCTACGATACACCTTAATTCAACTTCCTTTCATTCGACACAAAATTTCATGAAAAGTTCTTGAAAATTAAAAGCAATTGTACCCAAGGATTGTAGCAATTGGACTCCCAGTACAAAATCAGCACCACCCATTGGAATGGAAAGCATTGGGCTTTTCAATACATATTCTCCAATGGATAGCTTGATATTATGGCAGTTTCGAGAGAAATTTATGGTCCCTCCGCTTGCAACCATCAGTTGAAACTATCGTACTGGATATAGGAATGAATTTAATTCCTTGGTTGTCTTACAATGAATAAAATTATGGGTCCTTCTATCATGATAGTTTCAGGAGTAGTAGTTCCAGCCAATGCATTACAAGACATCGTTGCGTTCATTTCCTCTTTCTCTAGGGATTTTTCTTGGTTTATATCTTCTCCTTTTGATGTTTCTTGTTCCTTTTCTTCCTCCTCTTCATAATATATGTAAAATAATTTCTTCTCGGCAAACTTATGACCTTTAGTGTGTTTTCTATCACAACTGTAACAAAGCCCTTTTTCTTTTTTTTCTTCCAATTGTTGTGGTGCCAACCTTGTAGGTTGTGGAAGGCTAGGGGAAACAACAATTCCATGTTTATAGTTGTGAGTGGTAGGCTTCCTGGTTGCCATAATTTTGCTTTCCATTTTTATTGCCAACCTGAATGCCTTCTCCAATGAATCAGGTTCCCAAAGGAAAACCTCATGTTGGACGTTATCCTTTAAAGTCCCTATGAACAAATCAATCCTATGCTCCTCTAGAATATCTTTTACCCTTATATTCTATTTTTGGAAGTCCTCAATGTGCTCCATCATTGAAACCTTTTGTTTGAGACTTATCAGTTGGCTAAAAAAGATGTTTCTTTTTGTATCCTCATAATGTGATATCATTTCTTCCGTAAAAATTTCCCAAGTGACAATTTGTTTATGAGAGCAAAGCCATCGATACCATACAAACTGATTTGGTTCCAAATATAAAGTTGCAATATGTACCTTTTGTGTGTTTTTCACATTATGTAGATCAAAAAATTGCTCCATCTGTAGTATCCATGTTACGAGATCCTTGCCATCAAACTTCTTCATCTCGATCTTTGGAAGATGGTGGGTCTTCAATCCAACATTAGAGTCTACGAAATCATGATTAACATTTATTTTATTTTCATCATGAGTTTCCTTTGCTACCCTTTCTCCATTCGTAAACATTTCTTGTAGAAACTTTGTCAAATCTGTCTTTAAACCATCCATTTTATCTTCCGCGCCTTTTTTAAAACCATCCATCCTATCTTCTGTTAATTTTTTTGAGAGTGAATTTTGTTGCACTTGGTCTCGTAATTTTTATATATCATGTTGCATTTCTTCCTCTTCTTCATGAGTCATGTTAGATATTTCAGGTTGCTTACTAGGTGTTTCCACTTTCCTTCTTTGGGGCATCAATTAATGCTAATAATGCTTCACTATGCCCTTTGAATTCCTTCAATCTAATTTTTCAAATCAATCTGATGCAAAATAAAACTAAAAACTACACACGTTTTTTCACATTGTAAGAGCTTGATATTGAATATGTTGTATGTCTGTAATTGTGGATCTCCAAAACTGGAAATTGCGTACAGTGATAGCCCTATGAGTCCTATTTCTAACCCCACAAGTCTGATCAATATTTGATTCTCCCAGGAAGAGTTATGCCAAATCTCCCACGGTGACCTGAGTATAGACTCATTCAATTGAGAGAACTTGTATGAAGTGCCACGTGTTATTGTTTCGACCTTAGTATCTGAAAATGATATACATAAAACTATAGGTTGTCCTCTTTCTGAACTTCTTACGAAATTTCAATATGATTCTCAAGACACAAGTTATGACAATTTTCCCCAGGTAACCTGTTTGAGATATAATTCGAGATACTCGAAAAACCTTGATTTCCTTGGATCATACCTATGAAAATATAGCAAGAAAAGATCCGAAATTCAGACCCGATGTTCAAAGCCATTTCGACTCAAACTGGTTTTTTTTAGCTTCTAAAACATCGCAGAAAATTTTTTATAGTGAACAAAAGTTATTTGGAGTAGTGAAAAACTAGAATCTAAAGTCCTGATACCAAATGTTATGCAACCTGCTCACAAAATAGAAGAAAAGATAGATGAACGCCTTCAAAATTAGACTCTTCGAGGGGGTAACCTCCTTGACATTACACAAATGAACAATTCTTGGATGATTCAAATGAATAACCTCCTTTCTATATATAGGAGTGTAAGGGGTCACAATATAATCAAAGTCGACATAACAATAATAACATAAGGGCACAACAATAAAAATAGTGGGTTTCTATGGGGCACACTAATAACAATATGGGGACAATAGGGGAACAATAATAACAATAAGGTCTATAATGACAATAGTAATCGGGGAATCAATAATATTATAGGGACCTAACAGAAAACCTCTCCCATGGAAAAATGAGCGTAGTTTTATGCTGACCAGCTGGCAGTATATTGATTTGGTTGTAGCCATAAAATTCATTCATGAATGAAAATATTTTGTTATCAGCATAATCGTTAATGATTTGATTGATAGTCAACTGATTCATAGTTGGAGAACCTAAAGCTTTCCAACAGGAAATAGACATGATACACCTAGAATATCTTTCGTCAATAACTGTGTGAAGCACTTGTTTGATTTTGAAAAAAACTTGAATTTGGAATGTCAGTTGATGTAAGAGTCTAGGTATATGATTTTCAAAATCAAAGATAATAAGATTTGAATCCTCGGGATCAATTTCTATAATATTTGAGAATAATAACTTTCTTTGTGTTGGACATGTTTGCAACACTTTAAGAGATGGCATTGTTGAAGGAGACATAGTTTGGTGTTCAACAATGTTATAGTTCTAAGCAGCTTTAACATGTGGGTTGAAAGATGATTTTCGAAGAATAGCTTTGGGAGGCGGTCAAATCATTATGTCAGGGTTAGGTTTCTCAATCTATAATGGTTTAGAAGGAGGAGGAGGAATTGAACTAGAAGGTTGACTAGATGGACTAGACTCGTTCCCATTAATAACATAACCCTTACATCCGTAATATTTTTATGTTTTTGCTACCATAACTTGCTGTGAAGACATCATAATGACATCATCTGATGTGGTAGAAGAAGATGGGTTATGTGAAACCATTTTTCTATCTTGAGAAGGAGAGGGATCCTTTTAAAAAATGGATTTGGAGAACCTTTTATGAATTTAGTAACTTCTGCCCGATGCGGTGATTACTTCATATAATGATCTTCATTACATATAAGGCAAGGATAGTGAGTTTCCTTCTCTCATCAGTAGGTTCATTTTTAATGGGTTTTTCTTTCTGAGAAACATTATGTTTTGTTTTACTTTTCCCCTTCTTTTTACCCTCGGATGGTTTATATTTGTTTGTAGATGATTATATGAGATTAATTTTGGAAATAATTTCCAGAGAAAGGCTTTCGGCAGGAAAATACTGTATAAGAAAAGTCTGAGTGATTTTAGAATTTTTATTTGTACCCTTTCACTTTTGGCTGAAAGAACATATTACATCATAAAATACGTTAAATCTTGTAGGAGTTGAATCTGTTTGATCATTTAACATTGTTGGGCGATGTAGATTCGAGATTTTCTTGTATAAGGTGCCATATCGAGTATTGTGTAAGTCTAAATACTGGGCACTAGCAATTACATACTCTTCTGTCATAACACCTCCCTTAGAAACATCGTTGTAATATCGGGAAGAAATGATTTTGTAAACCATTCAGCTAAAATATGATATGGAATAAAAACTTTGACTAATGGAAAAGGATGTCTCCATTCATGTATATGATCGGAAATGTAAGTGGCTTTTGATTGTTTTAAAGAAGTCAACAATTCAGTACCAGTTTTATATAGAATCAGTAGCTGGAAGTGTGTCAAAAACAATGTTTCTAGAGAGTTTAAATTATGGAAAGAAGTTCAAGGTAACTCAATGTACCAGTTGGTTGTCGAATCGGTTAAATTTTTTTGGAAAAGGTGATGTATGATAGAATCACAAATTAGTGAATTTGATGCACACCAAATATGGTATGTCGTCGCGTGATTTGATGGGTCCTCTCCTGATTTTCCTTCAAACTTCGGTATATCACTCAGTAACTTGGTAGGAGTTGTTAACCAAAATGGATAATAATAAATAGGATAATTTGTTAGCCGACATAAATATTGTAAATGTAGGGTTGTGATGAATGGTAACTACCAGTTGGGGCCTTGTTGTATGTTTTGATAACCTTGAGCATTAAGTCCAACTCTTGGAGGAGTGTACCTAGGATATCCTATAATAGGTCGTGCAGTTGGAATTTGCATTCCTCGAGAAGAACCAGGGTGAATCATACCATGTTGCAGTTAAAAAGTAACTTGATAAGTATGAAAATATTATTGTTGACTCTAGAAAGGTTTACTTTGACCGATTTGAACCAAGTAATATTTCCCCTATATATGTTTAGCTTGTAATGGTTGGCCTTGAACAAATTAACTTTTTATAGTTCGACTTTGGATAAATTTACCTTGAAAAGGTTGTCTTTCGAATGATTGGCCTTGGAAAGATGGAATTTGAATAACCTAACCTTGAAAAGGTGGAACCTAAAAAGCCTGACCTTGAAAAGGTGGGATTTGAATAGCATGGCCTTAAATAGGTGTTTGCATTGTTCTTATACAAGGTTGTTCGATATGAATCTATGTTGTAGACTTGATGGTAGGACCAGTTTGATAAGCACAAGCCTAAGGGATGGCTTGTGTAGTTTGTGGAATAAGTATTTCATAGGTTACTTGAACAATTGTTTTTGATACTCCTGACATAGATTTATGAGGTGAACACAAAACCGTTTGTTGAATAGGTGTCTGAATAGGGGTTTGAGGTCCACTCTAAACAGGTTGTTTAATTTGTTGCTAAACATGTTGTTGAGTTAGTCGTTGAACAATTGTTTATGGAATTCCTTAGACAATTTGTTGGATAGGTGTTTGCAGAATTTCCTTAGTAGGGTACTGGATATGTACAACAATACTTGGAATAGGTATTTCAAGAATAAATTTTCCAGTAGGCTGAACAAGGTTGACAAAGTGGCACTTATGGAGCAACTAAAACAAGTTGTTGAGGAAAATCATGGCTCAAAATTGTATTCATCCCAGGGTAAGGAGTACTAATCAAAGGTTGAGGCACAATAGGTTGACATGGGCTAAGTTGGGGTATCTTACCATAAGTTCTAGTAAAATATTTTCCTCGAACCATAGGATAGGATCTAACAACAGGTTGTCCTCCAAGTGGAGGATAAGGTGGTTTCCTTATAGGAAAGTAATAAACACTAGCTTGAGTTACTTGAGGATTACCTAAGTTACCAGATACCATGTGAACATATTTGTATGATAACAAAAGGTGATTCAAGCATGGATATCATGCTCTGAACATTAGATGTAGATAAAAAAGATAACCAAGGAGAAGGTTGAGGAGAAGGAGTAGCTCATGAAAACGTCCCAATAAGTTACTAGTATCTAGGAGGAATTGAAGGACCATCATACAATAGTCACTCTCGAGAGATGATAAACATAGATGAATCAGTAGGTTGTCTCCAAGGAGGAATTTGCGGCATGGTTCGTTTATGTGAATAAAAAGGAATGCGATGAGGTGGAAAACTCAGACCTAAAAAGTTCAAAGTGGTAGAATACCAAGGATTGGTAAAAAAAGGTCAATAGGAACTCTTGGAAAACCTCTGGGATTAAAAGTTTCACCAGTGGTAACTAGAGTATGTGGTGATTCTTCCTCCTCCTTCGTAGTAATACCTTCAATGCTAATTAAATTAGGAGGTAATCTAGTAGTAATTATAAACTTCCTTCGAGATGAAGGTGGAGTAGGGGTAGGAGCTATATTAGATAAAGGTTATTCAAGTTGATAAATATAAAACTCTTGTTCCTCTACTTCCAGTTTGGTTATTTTTGTGTCTAAAACTTCACCAGTATTAGATTCACTTAGAAAAACTTCAATAACTTCTAAGCCAGAAGGAACTAAGCCCAATTCTACTTTTTGCGTTGGATTCACTTTAGTTTCTACTATCTCATATTCAAAATTGTAGATATTTCAATTTGTTGTGAGGTTCAAGATTCTGTTGATTTTGACCTTTCATTTTTAATATTTTCCAATTCACCAGGTGTAAATTCAGGGGACAAACCCTACATTCTAAGTGAATGCATTCGTGAATCAACCACAATGAAATTTAATCAAAAAACCAAATAATATTCACAATCAAAACCTAAGGTATTTAAAAAGTAAAAACAAGTACTCGATGAAAATCTACGAAATTTACACTCCATACTATTTTTTGGCTCCACACATTCCATCGAGGCGACTCCAATCAAAGATAGTTCACAGCAAAACAATATTGGCATTCTTAGCCATTGGAGCTTGGATATTATTTGTGCCATCATAGATGAAGGTACACCATTCAAAATTGGCTTTTTCTCCAATGTCATCTAATTGATGTAGACACACATTGTCCAATGTCATATAATTGATGTGAATAGTAATTAATTTCAGCTAATGAAAGCATGCAATATGGTTCTTAGTCTTTATGTTATGTTAGATAAGATTACAGTCTTTTTGCTGACAATCAAAAACTATTTGAATTAACATTAATTCAAATCTATTTTAAGATCGAAAAGCTTTGTTGTATTTTTCGAATTACCATTATTCATTTAAAAGATTGAAATAAGTTTTTTGATTTTTCGTTTTTTTTATCTAACATTTCATTGCTTCATACGATAGGATAGGACTTAATTTCCCATTCTGTAAATGAAAAATTATTTTTATTTATTAGCGATAAAATATATAATTTGCAAAATTATTAAAACATTCTCATATATTTTAATATATGTTGTCTGAAGACTACCATGTCAATTGATTTTATCAAACATATTTCTTAGTCATTATAATGAAGGTTTGTATTGGAGGATTTAAAATGAGTTATTAGAGACTCAACATCAAGCCAAGAGTGTACACTCGAGCTCGCTTTGGAGTTTTAATAACGATTCACTTAATGATTTGCATTGGACTAGAACTTGGTACTTCCTCGCCTTATCCAAACCTTCAAATTGGTATACTACTCTAAATATTCAAAATAATTAGGAGTTGATTTACAAAAAGCATCTTTATAATTTCTTATTAGAAAGAATATGATGCTAGCTATATCAAATGACATAAGGAGCTTGAATCTATAGCTATGGAAATGATCATTGTCGTAAGCCCAAAAAAATAATAATTGTTATGTGTTAAGTTATGGTATGTTCTATGCTTATAAAAGTTTACTTCTTTTTCTTATTATATTCCACTGATTAGCAATCACATGTACATAAAGTAAAGTGCAGATAGAACATTAAACGATCGACAGAAAACAAGCCAAGACAAGAGACACAAGATGTGGTGGCTAGCCAGGGACAAACCCCACAATGTGTGGGGAAACCCTTTGATCAAATATTCTTTTATCTTCAATAATGCAGTAGAGAGAAATAGTACAATAAATCTGATTCATATTAGCAGTAGCAAACTCTAGATCAGTAGCATCAACATTAGCGGCTTCATTATCAAACTAGGGCAGACCATATCTCACAAATCGACAGTCGGATTCACTTCGTTCCACCACCAAACGTTTTGGCTTCTAGAGGAGGTTCAGATGAACCTACAGCGCAGTTTAGATGAGGAGATATTCTAGGCCATGAAAGTCAATCTTTACTTCTGCAGTTGCAACTTCAGTTTCAGCATTTTCCGGCTTCAAACTAGGGCAGTCGATATCTTGCAAACCGTTCGTCGGATTGACTTCATTCCACCACCAAAAGTTGTGGCTTTCAAAGGAGGTTTAGATGAACCCACAACGTAGTTCCAAAGAGGAGATATTCTAAGCCACGCAAGTCAATCTTTACTTCTGCAGTTGCAGCTTCAGTTTCAGCAGTTTCCGGCTTCAAACTAGGGCAGTCGATATCTTGCAAACCGTTTGTCGGATTGACTTCATTCCACCACCAAAAGTTGCGTCTTTCAAAGGAGGTTCAGATGAACCTATAGTGCAGTTCCAAAGAGGAGATATTCTAGGCCACACAAGTCAATCTTTACTTCTGTAGTTGCAGCTACAAATTCAATAGCTTCCGGCTTCACATGTGTGAGAGAGAGAGACCCATTTCAGCGCAGTAGAGAAGAGACTCATATCTGCGCAGTAGAGAGAGAGAGATGTGATGAGATGAGTGATTCCAAATGAGGAAAATTCCTCTTATATTTATACACAACGTTGGTGGGTGAATAGATGCGACTGTTGGGTTTCTGAGCCTACATGAGTTGTAGGTCGGCTTGATAATAATTCCATAATCAAAATAAATTCATATCTCCATGAATACTTATCGGAATTGGATGATATTTATATCAATCCTACACCTCTCAATGAGAGGAATCTAATAAAAATATTATTAGACGTGAATAAGATGACCCACATGAATTTTTGCCCTGGTTGCGAATTTTAATACTCCCTCTCAACCATGGAGAACTTCATCTGCAATCTGTCTATCGGTCATTACTATTCATCCATCAAATGCACTGCCTTGTATAGCCTGACCGTTACCCTGCTCTGCTCTATTTTGCCTGTTCTGCTTTGTCTTGTTCTGCCCTGCACTTATCTGTACTATTTTGTTTTGTTCTGCTCTGCTCTTGCATTGTTCTGTTCTACTCTACTTTTGTCCGAATTATGAAGAAGAAGAAATGATCGAGGATGTATCATACTGACTCAAAGTCAGTCTCAAAGTATGTACCACTGACCCCAGACGAGTCTCAACGGACCTGAAGTCAGCATCATATTAAGTACAACTCCAATGGTCCCAGATCAATATCATCCTCCACTGACTCAAAGTCAGTCTCAGAGTATGTACCACTGATCCCAGACCAGTCTCAACCGACCCGAAGTCAGCGTCATAGTATGGTACAACTCCTACCACTGGTCCTAGACCAGTATCATTGATCCCAGATCAATGGAGATCATCCTAGCCTAGGGAGTACGGTAGTTACAACGATGCGTCCATCGGTACTACTATGGTCCCTAACTTCATTTCCCTGCTCATTGATCAGATGAGAGGTACTTCCCATGAGTCCCAGACTGCATGGGTAGGATTCCTCGACAGGAGAACTAATCAATCCTGTCCTCACTTGAGAACACATCAATCCTGCTACAATTTCCATGGAGAACACATCAATCCAGGCCTCACAGGAGAACACATCAATCCTGCTACAATTGCCATGGAGAACACATCAATCCAGGCCACCATGGAGAACACATCAATCCAGGCCTCACAGGAGAACACATCAATCCTGCTACAATCGCCATGGAGAACACATCAATCCAGGCCTCACAGGAGAACTAATCATCCTGCTACAAAGGAGAGTGAATCATCCTTTTCCACAAGAGAGCGAATCATCTTGTCCCACAAGAGAGCGAATCATCTTGTTCCAGTGTGCACCACCAGGGGAGGGTGAGTCACCCTGTGGTCGTATGTTGCCCTAGTAATAACCGCAAGCCCTCAGAGCTCCCAGAGCTCAATGTATGCAACATGCAGGACCCTTGTACAAGGGTTTCTTACCGACTCCAAGTCGTTTGGGAAAATCACAGATTAGATCTTTCCTCGGGGCTTTGACAAGGTGTATCAACCTGTACATCATCTTAATGCGATGGAGCCTCCTTGCTCATCAACTTACCATATCCAAGATGATGTCTATCTGCTGGAGCAATCGACGAATACGGGATTCCTCAATAATCGAATCCCACCCCTGGTTGTTATAGAGAATCACAGTGGTATCCAATGTAAATCCAAACAGCTCACTGAAGAGCTTTCGCAACCAGACTACCTCACACGAGGTTATGATAGCAACAATATATCCTGCTTCGGCAGTGCTCAAAGCCACCGACTTTTACTTCCTGCTCATCCAAGATATCAAAGCAAATCCCAAGGTGAAACAACACCCAGAAGTGCTCTTACGGTCCACCACACTGCCTGCCCAATCAACATCAGTATATCCAAGTAGTCTCACATCTCCGGCAGTGTATCTTAATCCATGAGAGATTGTGTCCTGAAGACATCTCAGAAGATTCCTGGCATCAATCCAGTGAGGCTCAACCAAATATGAGCTCACAATGCTAACTGCAAAAAATATGTTCGGACGGAGGTTCACCAAGAACATCAATGCGAATGAGTTTATGAAACTTAGAGGCATTTGCCAAATCTGGTCCGACATCACTACCATATAACTTCTAAAAGTTAAGATCCTCGAGGTAGTCACAGGCTTGCAGTCCATCATACCAAATCTTTCTAATATCTTTACCACATATTTCCATTGAGATAGGGAAATTTCCCTTGGCTTCTGCCATACTTCAAGTCCTAGGAAGTAGTGCATCAGTCCTAGGTCTTTCATTTCAAATTCAGAGGCCAGCTCCCTCTTACATTTGTGAATGAGAGGGTCTGCACCTGTTAGAAAGAGGTCATCCACATACAATACCAGTATGAGAGGCTTGTCATCTTCAACCTTAAAGTAAAGGTTAGGATCGGCTTCACTCCTAGTGAATCCCACCTTCATCAAGTAGCTATCGATCCTCTCATACCATGCTCGGGGTGCTTGCTTTAGCCCATAGAGAGCTTTCTTCAACCTGCATACATGAGATTTTCCATCATAAATCTCAAATCCTTCGGGTTTCTCCACGTAGACCTCTTCTTTGATCGAGCCATGCAAGAACGCAGTCTTGACATCCATCTGATGTAGGTTCCATCCTTGTGAAGCGGCAAGGGCTATGATCTAGCAACAGGTGCAAATATCTCATCATAGTCAACCTTCCTTTTGGGAGAAACATCGAGCAACAAAACGAGCCTTATACTTTTCGGTGCTTCCATCTGCTGTATGCTTTATCTTGTAAAGCCATTTTGAAGTAACAATTGTCTTGTCCAGGGTCTAGGAACTACTTCCCAGACATCATTCTCCATAATAGACTCATATTCTACGGTCATAGCATCCTTCCATACTTGATGCTTGACGGCATCTGAGAATGGCGAAGGCTCATTTTGTATGATCGTGCTCATGATGGTCAGGTATCCTTGATACCTATTAAGTTTCTTACTTTGACAGAAGGTTCCTCAGGGTGCAGCATGTCCTTTAGCATCATCAAGTATCCCCCTAAGCCATGAAGGCCTCTTCCTAGAAGAGGAAGGCACATGTGGATGAGAATCTATCGGATCCATAGGTTCTTCTACATCAGTCATTGATTCATCATCCTTTTCTTTCGTTTCCCTGGTGTTGGCTTCTTGAGAGCTCCTCAAAGTTGAAAGATTGTTCACCTTGCGGTGAACTTTTCTTTAGGAGTCTTGGAACCCAATGCTTGAAGAGGGCATCAATTTTGTACATATACGACGGTGATTCTAGTTTCATCCCATAGAAACATCAAAAGTCTTTGATCATGTAGCATGGCCCAGACAGCTTCCATCATCATGCGATTCTTCCTTCCCACCACACCATTCTGCTCAGGAGTATGTGGTGTAGTAGTCTCCCTCTTAATGCCAACCTCAGGTATGCCTCAGTGAACCAATTGTAATATATCAGAGATCTTGCTTTGGCTTGAGGGGAATGGTCCCCTTTTGAGCTTTCCTTCAGCACATCCTGGACATACACCTTCATTCTCTATTCAGAATTCGGGCATCCCTATCACCATTTGTCTTACACTGAGTATAGCTTTATAATGAAGGGGGGAAAACCTCTAATGCCAAAGTTCGGACTGAAGAGATGTGTCATAAGACATGACACCTAGTAGACTTCCATCGACCTGATATAATGAATCAACACTAAACCCAAGAGTAAAGGCATCTTTAACATTATTGTTCCATATACATACCTTGCCATCACTGAAGGTTACCTTGTAGCCTTTGTCTTTCGTTCCCAAGATGGACACTAGGTTCTTTTTGAGGTCAGGTGCATTTAATACATCCTGGAATTTCTAGCCTTCTTGAATGCTTGTCCTCTTCCTTGATTCCCAGCTCTCCTCTTACCTTTGCTGTTCAATTTGTCATTCCTTTGATTGCCATCAGAGGGATTTTGATCATCGTCCTAGAGTGAGTCCTTTCTATCAGGGCACTCCCTTTCATAGTGACTTGTAACATCGTCATTTTCTTCTAGCCTTAGGTCCAGCCATTCCTTTTGATTTAGTCCCAGAATTATTTCTTTTCTTTGCATGAAAAGAAAAGGCATCAGGAGGACCTTTAGGCATGGGCATTTCTTACACTTCTTCCCTTGTTTATTCTTGAATGCATCTAGCCATTAATTCCTCGAAACCAGGAATTACATTATAGTTCATAAGAGTAGTCCGAACACATACCATTCAGATGGTAATCCTTCAAGAGTTGTGAGTGCCAATAATAGTTTCCCCAATAGATAGGAGATCATTCTTGATCTCGGTGATTCTTAAGAAGTATGCTTGCATACTTTCATCTTTACCCTTCTTGATTTCCCTCAAATTATTTCTAAGAAACAAAACTTGATTTGCATCATTAACTTTAAATAAACTCACTAGTATGTCGTAGATTTCCTTGGAGGTGTCTAGATCAGAGATGTAGGCCACCAAGCGCTTGTCGATAGAGTCCTGGATGATCTTCTTTGTTTTGACTTCTCCATTTTTCCATTTGTTCCAGGCAGCAGCAGATGCATTTGATGAAGGCTCAACAATATTGCCTCTTACATGGTCCAACATTCCTTGATCTTCAAGGGTTAGATCGATAGACATCTTTCATCCGTGATAGTTAGCTTTCTCACGGAGCTTGTCTTTGGCAGGAAAGAGTGTTGAGGACCCCATAGTTCTTTTAGGATAGCCTTGCCAATCTTCTCTTCAATGATAGCTCTTGCTCTTGCTCGGGCTTTGTCTTCACCTCAGCTCCGATACCATGTTAAGTTATGGTATGTTCTATGCTTATAACAGTTTACTTCTTTTTCTTATTATATTCCACCAATTAGCAATCATATGTACATAAAGTAAAGTGCATATAGAACATTAAACGATCGACAGAAAACAAGCCAAGACAAGAGACACAAGATGTGGCAGCTAGCCAGGGAAAAACCCCACAATGTGTGGGGAAACACTTTGATCAAATCTTCTTTTATCTTCAATAATTCAGCAGAGAGAAATAGTACAATAAATCTGATTCATATCAGCAGTAGCAAACCCTAGATCAGTAGCATCAGCATTAGCGGCTTCATTATCAAACTAGGGCAAACCATATCTCACAAACTGACAGTCAGATTGACTTCATTCCACCACCAAAAGTTTCAACTTCTAGAGGAGGTTCATATGAACCTACAGTGTAGTTCATATGAGGAGATCTTCTAGGCCACGCAAGTCAATCTTTACTTCTGCAGTTGCAGCTTCAGTTTCAGCAGTTTCCGGCTTCAAACTAGGGCAGTCGATATCTTGCAAACCGTTCGTCGGATTGACTTGATTCCACCACCAAAAGTTGCGGCTTCCAAAGGAGGTTCAGATGAACCTACAGTGTAGTTTCAAAGAGGAGATCTTCTAGGCCACGCAAGTCAATCTTTACTTCTGCAGTTGTAGCTTCAGTTTCAGCAGTTTCCGGCTTCAAACTAGGGTAGTCGATATCTTGCAAACCGTTCGTCGGATTGACTTCATTCCACCACCAAAAGTTACGGCTTTCAAAGGAGGTTCAGATGAACCTACAACGTAGTTCCAAAGAGGAGATCTTCTAAGCCACACAAGTCAATCTTTACTTCTGTAGTTGCAACTTCAAATTCAACAACTTCCGGCTTCACATGTGTGAGAGAGAGACCCATTTCAGCGCAGTAGAGAAGAGACTCATATCTGCGCAGTAGAGAGAGAGAGAGAGAGAGAGAGAGAGAGAGAGAGAGAGAGAGAGAGATGTGATGAGATGAGTGATTCCAAATGAGGAAAAGTCCTCTTATATTTATACACAACGTTGGTGGGTGAATAGATGCGACTGTTGGGCTTCTGAGCCTACACGAGTTGTAGGTCGGCTTGATAATAATTCCATAATCAAAATAAATTCATATCTCCATGAATACTTATCGGAATTGGATGATATTTATATCAATCCTACACCTATCGACGAGAGAAATCTAATAAAAATATTATTAGCCATGAATAAGCTGACCCACATGATGTTTTGCCCTGGTTGCCAATTTTAACATTATGCTCATAGGTACTCAATTTATCTATAAAAAACATACAAATTTGATGAGAGAACATAAATACTTTCAAAAATAAAAGAACCTAACTAGGTTATCAATGTTTAGAAAATATTAGTACATTTCTCAAATATCTATACATCTAAACTTAAGTTAATCAACCACTCCTAATGCAAAGAGGCTACCCCCTTAGATACATATAAAAGGTTTCATCATAATTGTACAGAGGATTGATATTACAACTACATGAAGAAAATAGGTCAATAATCTAGTTGTAGTGGATGGAGAGACAATAGGAGCATTTGAAATAGGATCTAGAGTGAATGTAAAAGGAGCAAAGGGTGCGTATTCAAATTATGAGATAGTACATTATAAGCTATGAGTTATAATTAAAGTACCAATAGAATCACCTTAAATTTCAAGCTTTCATAGAGATACAAGATATCATAAGTAGTCCTTAGTTATGGGTCCATACCTACCTATGGACTGTTAGAGTTGTTCACACGTAGAAGGTAAATCAATATATTCCAAAATTGAAGCTCACGTTTGCACATTTCTATATTTATGCTAGTGGGATTAATATCTTGAGAAATACCAATAGAGAATGATCTCGGGCTTAAGTATTTGACACATGGAATATTGATATAATATGGACTCGTCTATAGAACCACCACATGTTTACATGGAGTAGCCATTACCATAGCAATGCATACCCCTAAAGCAACCCTTATCATCGATAATTGTATTTCTGATTGAGTCTTGTGATGTATTTGAAACTAATAAATGTCCCACACTCATGTCTTTGGTTATATTTGGATGATACCATATGTTGGATATCCCTTGATCTTATAAGTGTGTCTAGTTCCTAGCATATCAATGTCACCATATCAGACAATTAAAAGAACCTCAACAAATATACTCAATTGTTGTTGTAGTGGTACTTAAATTCAATGTCCTAGTTTTGGTATCTCAATCCTCTTTATTGGCCCTCCAATTTTCTAGCAAAGTGCCACATTATAACCATTTTTGTTTTATCTTATTCCTTGAGCCAAAATTTCATTTTTTAAATAGACGTTGTTGTTCTATTAACAAAGACTATAAAACATTTTTGTTAGTTTTGAAGTATATTTTATGTATGTTTACACATTAGAAGTAAAAGGCTTCGGTAAACTTACACAAGGATGAAACAAATTTTTTATTTTGAAAACTAAATTATTATATATATAAAAAAAAAAAAAAAAATTGATGAAATGGTAACAAAATAAGAGATTTACTTTTTTAATACAAATATTAGAGCTTACATGTAATATCAAAAGCATATATTTTCTCGTTGAGTTTATTGAAACTCTATAATTTAGGCCAATGAAGATAGAATGGAGCAATAGGGTTTCAAAACTTACGATAATTAACTATATAATGATTAATTTCATGAATACTGAATCGACCAATAGGGGTTCCATGTTACAGTTGATTTCTCGAGCATGTATAAGCTCTCTATCTACTTCACACATAGGGGATTCAACTTCTCACTCTGTAATATTTTCTATGTCTTATTCATCCATGTGCATGTATGCATGATGGGTTTCACTTTTATAGTCTTTATGACCATCATCCCCATTTGAGTGGGATTCTCCATGCTATGTTTTCCTCTTAGAGTCTTGCTCATTTAATCTCAGACTTGTAGTTGACCTTCTATTAATTCTTCAATAAGCTATAACATAATTTGTTGTTTTATGTCACTTTCCATTATACAACATTCTACTTCCAGGGTCTCCCATGCTTCCTTGGAAGATGTAGTTTTTTCTACCTTGCACAAGGACTTCTCATCCAATGAATGTTTTATAAGATCCAATAGTAGGGAATCACGTGCTTCATCATATGGGTTATAGGATGATACTCAATCAAATCTTTACATCGAAGAAAAGTTTTAATTTGGAAAGTTCCCAAAAATTAAAAATTTTACCACTAAATTTCGGAAGCGTTACTATATCTATCTTGATCCATTCATTCTCAAAATGTTTACTTCATAGACTTGCCTTTTATATGTCTCGACTGTGGCAATAACCTCTATGAGCTCTTTGAAATACTTTGGCTCTTCCTTCCGATTTCTTTTCTCATTTTTCCTCAGTCTTTCTTTGTGACCCATGACTGTCATCTTTCTTTTGTCTTTTGTCTTCTTTCCTTATTTTGTCATCCTTCTAGAAATTACCATCACATACACTTGATTATCTTTAAGATCAAACATTTTACCCTTCACTTTAACGATGGCTCCCAAAAAATACTAGCAAATTTTCCGAACTTTTCTACACAAACTATTATGGAGGATCATGGCTAGATCTTATGGTGGAAACTTTTCTTTGCTCAGTGGCAGTGGCAATTTCCTCTTGATATAGTGGTGGCTTTGTAGGCTACTCACCTTAATCTTTTATATTTGGGTTTACAAACTCTCAACGAGCTCTAGTTTCTACCTATGGACCAATGGATGCAAACTTCGATTTGTGAACTACTCACAATAGTCATGTCTCTTAGTGCAAGTATCTCATCACCATCTCAACTCATTTGGTTCGTTGAAACCTTACTAAACCTTACTCTTGTACCACTTGTTATTTAGAGGGATAGAAAAACATGAAATTTTTTTCTGTCATACACATCCACCCAGTTGCTTCTATTCTCTCTTATTACTTCACATTATAATGACCCAACCATGAGTATATTATAACTCAATTTCCTAAATGTGGAATATTGTAAACTGTAACTTTATTTTCCTCACATGAACTATGATTTGACCCTTTAACTATTTTTTTCTAACTTGAATTTAAGATAAATTGAAATTTCTCTTTTCCTTAACTTAGCTTTTCTTGATAGGGCATTAACTTTTTAGCTCTGACTCACTTGACATTTAATATTAGACTTAACTATATTCCCTTCACTTAACTTAAATATTCATACATTGCATTCATACGATAGTACAACTAATTTCTATCAATTGAAATCATTTTGATCTATGGAAAAGTTGTGGTCAATGGCAGTAAATCAAATAAGAAATTTGGGGATAGGTTTGTATGAATTGTGTGCTCGTATAATTTTTAAACTGTTACAGGAGACTAAAGTTCACTTGGTTGTAAGACATTTGAATATTTGACAATTGCTAAAGGCCAGATGGGTTGTTGATTCTATCAGATTACTTTCATTCATATCATCTTTTTATTGGTTTCATTAAGGGATAATGATATGGAATGATTATCTGTATACTTCAATAAGTGTTAAAGTTATGAATTATAATAATCGTGAAATATAACAAGTCAGGTGTAGTATAGAATCACATAGTTTCAAATTGATAAAATTGATGAGATCAAATGAGTCACGATGCACCACAAACCTCTAGTGATGGGCCATTTGGGTGCACTAAGTTATCCTCCGATGTGGGTGACTATAGGGGCATGAAAATGGATTTTTAAGTGAAATTAAATTCTATGCTAGAGGGACTCTTTCAACTTCTTTCATAATTTTTTTTATATATCTCTCTATTAAGTGAGGAAGATAAATCACATAGTAGTTATTCCCACCTTTCAAATTATAACAGTTGCTAATATCACCTGGTTTATTGATAAAGCATTCATAATTTTCTAATTACTAGATGAAAATATTTAGTAAAACCTTAATACTGACAATAAATTAATATCAAAAAATACTAAATTGCATTTTCTCTCTCTCTCTCTCTCTCTCTCTCTCTCTCTCTCTCTCTCTCTCTCTCTATATATATATATATATATATATATATATATATATATATATTACAATATTAGTAGAATTTTTTTTTACAATAAGAAAGAATATAAATACTAAAATATTATCTAAGAAATAATTAAATTATTACTATTTATCTCTTTGATATATTTGTTGAATAGTGAAAAGATAATTGAGATGTGAGTATAAGACAAAAGTGATGAGCCTCAGTATTGCAGCAAGAATGATGTAACTCCTAGGGCTACCAGCTTTACATTATTAACCCAGGGTTTCATACAAAATTGGAGGTGACAATGCTATATACATAGCAGATGCGTCATTCGCCTCATGTAAATTCTCAATTGCGGAATTTGACCATTAGGGCTCCAGACCATTTGTCTATTGGACTAATGGGAGTCTCACTACTGACAGTGGAATGTAAAAATAGTTCCAGTGCAGGAAAAGTAAATTCTGATCAATTCAGGAAATGAAACTTGCTAACATTTCAATGCTATGATATGACATAGATCATCTAGCTATGAAATGACACAAATTGCATGCACTAAGGAAACTATGCTAACCTTTCACTTGATCATCTAACTACTAGAACTACTTGAAAATAGGAAGTTATTATATAATTTCAAAAGCCAAACATGCATGCATTAATTATCTCATTCACACTTGCAGAATAGATAAAATTCCTAATTGCTAAATTCAAAAATATAAAATCTAATGTTATCTGATCTTGCAGCTGGGAAATGAATGAAAATTCTGGTCTAGATGGCACTTCTAGTCATGGAGTTTAATCTGAGGGGTTAACCTACTCCTACACTAGGCTATACTATAATTTCAGGTCAAAACAGGGTCAAAGTAGGCTGCTACAGGTTTGCTACAGGATGTCCTGAACTGCTACAGGATGTCCTGTACTACTACAGGAGGTTCGCTGAGAGGTTTTGGAGAAGAAGAATGGTGAGATGAAGTGTTGGGCGGGTGAATGATAGATGCTGACGGTGTAGGCAAGGTGAACATCACCCAAGTCCAAACCTAACATTTCACGATGGTAGATCTGCTGAAGAAAAATTTCTCACAGTGGCTATAGAGGTTCGGAATATGGGATGGTATGTTTCAACAAAAGGTGGATAAGACCTAGGTGGACTTGGTTGGAGGTGTCCCTTCCTGCAAATCAACAATTCTTACAATAAAAGTTGTATTTTCAAAAATAATAAGTACTCAATTTATCTAGAAATAAATACTCTAATAAATAAAAGAACCTAAATAGGCTATAAATGTTTCGAAAATATTAGTACATTGCTCAAATCTCTATACATCTAAATTCAAGCTAATCTACCACTTCTAATGCAAATATTCCACCACCTTAGATACATATAAAAGGTTTCACCATAATTGTACGAAGGATTTATATTACAACTACATGAAGAAAATAGATCAATATTCTAGTTGAAGTAGATGGAGAGAAAATAAGAGCATTTGAAATATGACCTAGAGTGAACGTAAAAGGAGAAAAGGTAGTGTATTCAAATTACGAGATAGTACATTATAAGCTATGAGTTATAATTAAAGAACCAATAGAATCACATTAAATTTTAAGCTTTCATAGAGATGAAAGATAGCGTAGGTAGTCCTTAGTTATAGGTCCATCCATACCAATGAACTATTAGAGTTGTTCACGCGTAGAAGGTAAATCAACCTATTCCAAAATTCAAGCTCCCATTTGCACATTTCTATATTTATGCAAGTGGGATTAATAACTTGAACAATATCAAATAGAACATGATCTTGGGCGTAAGCATTTGACACATGGAAGATTGACATAATATGGACTCATCTATAGAACCACCAAATGTTTACATGGAGACGCCATTACCATAGCAATGCAAAACCCAAAACCAACCCTTATCATCCATAAGTGTACATTTGGTTGAGTCTTGCGACGTATTTGAAACTATTAAATTCCCCACATTCATGTCATCATTTCTATTTGGATGATACTATATATTTGATATCGCTTGATCTTACAAGTGTCACTAGTTCCTAGTATATCAATATCACCATATCAGACAATTAGATTATCCGCAACAAATCTTCTCAATTGTTGTTGTAAGTACTTCACTTTGTTGGCATTATGATTCAGGTATTGTCCTTGATGGCAACTCACTCAGATAAAAAATCAAAGTATAGCAGGTAAACAACAAAGAATTACAGATCAGTCTTCACATAATGATGAAAAAGAGGTATACGTAGGTTCACCATTGACCAAGTTGCGTATACACACAGGTTCACTATATACAAGTCGCTTATACATACACACGCAATTTCACAGAAGGAAAAGCGCGTATACCTTAGAAAAATAAGTTTTTGGTTCAAAGTATTTGGTCCATGGTATTTTGATCCATGGTATTGGTCCAAGGTATTTGGCCTAAGGTATTGACCCTAGGTATTTGGTCCAAGGTATTGGTCCTAAGTGGTTTGGGTCCATGGTATTGAGAAAGGTATAAAACTATAAAAGGAGGAGAAGATAATTAGGCCAAAGTGCGCAAGTATTGAATATCTGATGAAGTGTGAGATCCAGTATGCAGGTTATGGATTTGTGATGATTTTCTTGATCTGAACCAAGGATGCACCTATGTGGATGATGATGGATGATGGATCAGGATGTTAAGGCTTGGAATGTATTATCATTATGTGGTTTGATCATGGATAGACTAGATCTGAATACTGACACATGTTTTATTTTCCGTGTTATTATCTGGGTATGACTGAATTCTGAAATAGCTGTGAATTTTTTAAGTTAGCATTTGCAGATCTGTACACGGGTTAGCTTTGGTAAAAGTGCATATACATGCAAGTTCGACTCTTCAAAGTAGCTTATACATTATGAAATATGATATCTGAATTTTCAGTTGGTTCTAGTGGTTGTTGCAGAGTTTTGGGTTCTGCTCTGTGTTCTGGTGATTGTGTTTTGATGACAGAGCTTCAGCGATTCAGTTGTTGGGTGATTCAGAGATTGATGATTGAGTATTCAATGATTGGTTAATGCAATGCTTTTATTATAGTGGTGATTTATTTTGAGCTTCAATGTTGTTTATGGGTCCAATATGAAAAGTGGATGAAACATGGTCTTCAGATTATGGTGTTTTGTTCCAAGAGTATCCAGTCTGAAAATTTATGAAACATGGTCCCTGGAGGAAGAGAGAAGGTTGTAGCCTTCTGTAGGCCGGTGCCTACGTACTGGTAAATGTATCAGCTAGTACAAGAACCAGGGGGTTGGAGCTCCCTTCCAATAGTAGCTGGAAAACGACTGAAGGTTGCAGCCTTCAGTAGGTCGGCGCCTACGTACTAGTAAACAGATCGGCTAGTACAAGAGCTAGGGGGTTGTAGCTCCCTTCTAGTAGATGCTAGAGAATGAGAGAAGGTTGTAGCCTTCTGCAGTAGGGTGCCTTTGTACTGGTATGAGTTTGCACCAGTACAAGATTGTAAACTGGTTTTTCTTATATTAAAAAGAAGACAACAACAGGTGGTTTTTGTCCTGCATTGGGTTTCCACCTTATATCTTGGTGTTCATGTGTGTTTCTTATGTGTGATGATTTGTTCTGATATTACTGCACATGGTTATTTTTTATATGTTTAATGAAGTACTGATGCACTGATTAAAGATCAACATGTGATGAATTTACTGAATCATAAGATTGCTTGATATACACTGGTTTCCTTAAACACAGTTGTGTATACACGTGAGTTACCTTCACTAAAGTAACGTATATGAATTTGAGTATGAAAAGAAAAAGATTATTGATTTGACTAATACTAATTGACTCCCCCTCTTAGTATTATTTCCAAGAATTGGTATCAGAGGAGGTCCTTTAGTAGAAGGTTGATCGCTTGAAGGAGATCCATAGAACAATGGGAAAGAAACTAAAGAAGAAAGCGCCTCAGAAGAAGAACATAGCTCAAAGGAACAATGACAATAGGAGAAGCAATGATTCAGATTCTGAATCACCTCAGATTGAAAATGAACAAGTAAATGAAGCATCAAACAAAATCAGAGATCAACAAGATCTATTTAACAAAAGGGAATGTGACTTCAAGGAAGAAGTTACCAGATTAAAAACTCAGTTGGAGGAAGGAAACAAAGTAAGGAAGTAGTTGTAGTATGAAGTGATATCATTAAGAAATGAAATAAATTATCAGAGTTACTATGTAGCTAAGATCCTCTCTCTAAAAGAAGATCTTGAAAATGAGCAGAATGAAGAACACGAAAATAAGATTCTCAATCTAAGGCAACAAGTGGAAGAAGGAAGAAATACTGAAGAAATATTGAAGAAGCAATATCTGGAAAAGGAAGAACAACATCAGGTTGAGGTAAATATCTTAAAAGGTAAATTAGAAGAAAAGGATAAACTGTTATGATTTCCAGACAATACTAAGTGTTTGGATAATATTCTTAGTAGTCAAAGGTCTCCTACCATCAAAACTGGTCTTGGTTTTCATGAATCTGTTGAAGCTGAATCTAGCTCACAAGGTGAGGCAAGGAATTCTAATGCAAAATCTAAAATGCTCAACAAGGAGATGAGAGGACAACCCCATCAACAACCAAGGAAAGAAATTCTTCAAAGAAATTCTTTTACTCCTAGACATGGAAATGATAGTCGATTATTTCCTCAAATAAATAATGTTGAATGTTTTATATGCATAATCTTGGACATGTTGCAGCAAGATGCGGAAGTAGAATGTTTCAAGACCATCACACAGAAAGATCATTAGCTTGTAGGTACTTTAAGGGATATTGTTTTTCTTGCAATATGTTTGGTCACAAAGCCATTGACTACTATAGAAAAAATATGAAACATGTATGATGTTATGCATGTAACAAGCTTGGACATATAGCAAAGGAATGCAGGAGAAATATTGGGCACCATACCAAAAGGAGAAAACATCATCACAATCGAAGATATGGAAGAAGAAGGAAGTACAGTCAGAAAAATGTCGCATGGCACAGTGTACAGACATGATAGACTCCGGAGAAGCCGAATGTATGAAACTTCAATGTTCTAAATCTCATACGGAAGTTTCATGAAGACAAGTCACATATATACACGAGTTCAAAGCTGCACAGTCGCGTATATGTAGTTTGAGAAAAATGTTGTGGGACAGTCTCAGAAAAAATGATGTGATATGATTCAGACAATTATCAGTTATTTTTTCTGTCGTAGATGACTACAATCTGTGGATATTATTTAGAAGTGTTTTGATCCTAACAAGTTGTTGATAACTTGATTTATATCTGATTGATGATGATGCCTTTATACTTCTTATCGATATATGCAATGATCAGATCTGACAGTGAATAATTGGAATAGGTTTAGGGGGAGAACATGCTATGCTTCTAACAAAGCATTGTTGGGATTATGTTTAGAGGTCTTTTCAATGATGATGATTCTTATGTGGCTAAAGTGTTTAAATTGATACATCTTTCTATGGGACGTTTATAAGTTTCCCATGATGAAATCTCAAATGATACTTGTATCGATTGGGGTTACATAGTTGTTATTCAGATCAGATTTATGGATGATTGTGGATGACTTTTTGATGATGTATACAGTACATATATGTTGCCTACATGGTGATCTTCATAAGGACAAGGAGAAGTACAAATATTGAGTACACAACTTCATTAATTGATGATGACCCACTCATTTCTTCTATACTGCTGTCATCATGCTTTCAAAGATGCATAAAGCTCATATGGTGTAGGATTCCTATAGATATTGGCTCTCACATAGTTGAGGATTGTTGTTGATGATGATATCAAGAAATCTTGACAAATGACCATGAGATCATGGTTTTCTAGATACATATTGATATCTCTTTGATGGATACATGGATGATTACTTAAGTTGCATATTGTTGGTTGGCCAAGAGAATGGTGTTATTGCAGGTCGCATGAAAGACATAGCTATTTGAAGACATGGATATTCGAAGACATGGCTTACTTAAGCACATAATGATGATGAGTTCTTACCTTATCATGATAGGTTGATACTCACATATGTTGATGCTTATCAGATGTGGGATGTTCCCTAGTGATGATATAGTGAAGGCTCTTGGTGAAAGATCTTGCATAATGGTGTTATGATCATAGATGATTTCTATGATGTTTTCACATACATATGATATGATGTAAATGATTTTGTGCTACCGCTTGGAGATATGACATATGTTGATTTGATTCATGGAAGGTTATGATAAGTGTTACACAGTAATTTGTCACTGCCTTCACCCCCAGTACATCCACTGTGTCATGTGTCCAAGTCAAACATGCTCATACTGAAAAAATTCTCTCTAATGTTGCCAAATGGCCCACTTTCCTAAAGTTATCTACTTCATCGCGTCTGTGTATTAAACAAACAAGCTGAACGGTGCTCATAAACAGTCTAGAAGTGTTGCCAGTGCGGAAGTACATCTGATTCCAGCGATGGGCCAGTTTTATGATCCAGCGCGAGGTCACTTGTTATCTTTAGTGATGATCTTACTGGTTGCATTTCTCACTAGCCATGTCAACGCTAAATACCAGTTATGTACCCGCGATGATCCAGATTGGGCTATTTGTTCCAATAGTCAGCCTTCCAGATGACTCTAGACCTAGTTGTTGGCATAGTTTGTATCACCCTCCCTTCCTTGGCATGGTTGTTTTGTCATTTGTGCTACCTTCTTTGATGATAAGCTACATCTTCCACCTTTCATGGAGATTCCTTCTCCTATTTAAACACTCACCTATGATATGATCAGCTAGTTGGAAAATTCTTGGGTTGAGCAAGTGTTGTTAGTGTTTGTAGATAACTGGTGTGGGTGTGACAAGTGTGAGAGTGTTAATGGCTTGTGGAAGGTTGTGAAGTGCCCTTAGCTTTATGTAAAACTTGTGGTTGAGAGACTTGTATGTTGGGACATCCATCTTCAAAGAGTGAATGCTTGAGGAACATGCTGGTTGGATCCCTCTGAGAAGGCTTGTGACATCAATACTTTGGTTGTAAGCTTACTCTTATTTCATGATTAATACAATAAATGATGTTTTCCTATGTCTTGTATGTAATTTACTTGATAGCTCATGACTTCTTGATTTTGTGAGTAAATAGAGCATTGTTGTTTTCCAGTTACGTGCTTTGTTGTATTTCCTTTGCATTGTTTTAGGTTGATCACTCATTGGGAGAAGGAAGCGAAAGCTGGAGCAGTGCAACGAAACTCCATCGACCACTGGTTGAGGTAGGCCTCCAACTATGACTGTTTAAGGAAAACTATTGTTGATCTATCCTTGTTTGTGACTAGACCCACTCTAGGGCTAGAGGGTTTGCCTCTGTCCACAGAGGGAACACTTTCCTACATCACAATAAGGCTCTTTCTACTAAGGAAATGAAGCAAGTTGATGAGATGATATCTATATGCAGACATACTTTGTCATAGGTTGATGATATTTACACTGTCATATTTTAATGAACATATACACGTTGCTAGTTTGGATGCAGACAGATGCTTATGGTGCAGATCATACATGGTGTATGATAGTTGTGGTCTTGTTTAGACATTTGGTCTCTATTATAAATGTCATGTATATCATTCGATGTAAAGGGCATATAAAGACCCATGATGTAATAATTTGTCTCTGTCTATCATAGTCTTTTGATGAGTCATTTTTCATCATATGATGTAATTTATATCATGTATAAACAATTGGTATATCCCCACTTGGTTGGGACGACGAGTCAAATTTGGTATATCCCCACTTGGTTGGGAGATTGATGTATGTAGGAGTCTTTGGTGATAGGAAGGTCAAACTCACATAGTCGAGTGATAGAGTCATGTTGTTCTTTTGGAAAATATTTGCAGACTCTGCATGTGCTCAAGGGGAGCATGGATGATATAGTGCATCTCAGCATGTACAAAGGGGGAGTTTAATCAGAAAATTCAGCATGTGCTTAGGGGGAGCATGATCAATGTTTATATTCAGCTGTTCAAATATGAAAGTCTTCTTTTTGGTCAACCCTTTTCACTTGATGTCAAAGGGGGAGAGTATTTTGGTGTTGCTTGTTATCTCTAACAATTTCTACAGCTTGCGGTAATCAACACCAACATAGTTTCCATCAAGTCCAAAGGGGGAGATTGTTGGCATTATGATTCAGGTATTGTCCTTGATGGCAACTCACTTAGATGAAAAATCAAAGTATAGCAGGTAAACAGCAAAGAATTACATATCAGTCTTCACAGAATGAAGAAAAAGAGGTATACGCAGGTTCACCATTGACCAAGCTATGTATACACGGAGGTTCACTGTATACAAGTCACGTATATGTACGCACAGACTTTCACGGAAGGAAAAGCGCGTATACCTTGGAAAACTAAGTTTCTGGTCCAAAGAATTTGGTCCATGGTATTTTGATCCATGGTATTGGTCCAATGTACCTGGTCCGAGGTATTTACCCTAGGTGTTTGGTCCACGGTATTGGTCCTAAGTGGTTTTGGTCCATGGTATTGAGAAAGGCTTAAAAATATAAGAGGAGGAGAAGATCATTAGGCCAAAGTGTGCAAGTATGGAATATCTGATGAAGTGTGAGATCTAGTATGCACGTTATGGGTTTGTGATACTTTGCTTTATCTGAACCAAGGATGCACCTATGTGGATGATGATGGATGATGGATCGGGATCTTAAGGCTTGGAATGTATTATCATTATGTGGTTTGATAAAGGATAGACTAGATCTGAATACTGACGCATGTTTTATTCTACAAATGTTATGATCTGGGTATGACTGAATTCTAAAATAGTTGTGAAGCTTTTAAGTTAATATTTGCATATTTGTACATGGGTTAGCTTTGGTAAAAGCATGTATAAATGTTGGTTCGACTCATCAGAGTAGCATATACATTATGAAATATTATATATGAATTTTTAGTTGGTTCTAGTGGTTGTTGCAGAGTTTTGGGTTATGCTTTGTGTTATGGTGACTGTGTTTTGATGACAGAGCTTCAGCGATTCAGTTGTTGGGTGATTAAGAGATTGATGATTGAGTATTCAATGATTGGTTAATGCAATGGTTGTATTATAGTGGTGATTTATTTTGAGCTTCAATTTTGTTTATGGGTCCAATATGAAAAGTGGATGAAACATGGCCTTCAGATTATGGTGTTGTGTTCCAAGAGTATCCAGTCTGAAAATTTATGAAATGTGGTCCCTGGAGGAAGAGAGAAGGTCATAGCCTTCTGTAGGCCGACACCTACGTACTGGTAAATGTATCGGCTTGTACAAGAGCCAAGGATTGGAGCTCCCTTCTAGTAGTAGCTAGAAAACGAGTGAAGGTTGCAGCCTTCAGTAGGTCGGCGCCTACGTACTAGTAAACGGATCAGCTAGTACAAGAGCTAGGGGGTTGTACCTCCCTTCCAGTAGAAGCTGGAGAACGAGAGAAGGTTTTAGCCTTCTGCAGGTGGGTGCCTACGTACTGGTATGAGTATTCACTAGAACAAGATTTTAAACAAGTTTTTCTTATATTAAAATGAAGACAGCAGCAGGTGGTTTTTATCCTGCATTGGGTTTCCACCTTATATCTTGGTGTTCATGTGTGTTTCATATGTGTGATGGTTAGTTATGATATTACTGCACATGGTTACTGTTTATATGGTTAATGAAGTACTGATGCACTGATTAAAGATCAACATATGATGAATTAACTGAATCATAAGATTGCTTGATATACGCTGGTTGCCTTAAACACAACTGCACATACACGTGAGTTACCTTCACTTAAGTAGCGTATATTAATTTGAGTATGAAAAGAAAAATATTATTGATTTGACTAATATTGATTCACCCCCCTCTCAGTATTATTTCCAACACACTTCAATATACTAATTTTGTTATCTCAATCCTCTTTATTGGCCCTCAATTTTTCTAGCAAAGTGTAACATTACAACGATTTTTGTTTTATCTTATTCCTTGAGCCAAATTGACATTCTTTTAAATTGATGTTGTTTCTCTATTAACAAATAATTTTAAAACATCTTTGTTAGTTTTGAAATATATTTTAGGTATGTTTACACATTAGAAATAAAGGGCTTTGGTATACCTACACAATGATGAAACAAATTTGTTATTATGAAAACTAAATTGCTATAAACAAAAACATTAACTTTTTTTAATGAAATGGTAAAAAAATAAGAGACTTCCATTTTTAATAGAAATATTAGAGCTTAAACCATTAAACATGGCTTTCTCTATAAATATTTTCTATAACTATAAACAAAATCCATAAAGGAAAAATAAGGTTGCATACTTGGCTCCTCAATTATTTATTTTGATTTTAAACACTAACTCAAAAAGATGTAAGATATTGCCTATTACCTAAAAGAGTAACAATATTCCAAAAAGGAGGAAAGAAAGAAAATTAACAAAGTTGGGAAATTTTGGTACATGTAATATCAAAAGCATACATTTTCCTGTTGAATTTATTGAAACCCTTTAATTTAGAGTAAGGAAGAATAAATGTAGCAGTAGAATTTCAAAACTTATGATAATTAACTATATCATGATTAATTTAAGGAATAATGAATGGGATAATAGGGGTTCCATGTTATAGTGGGGTTCTCAGGCATCTATATGTTCTTTCTCTACTTCACATGTAGAAGCTTCAACTTCTCACTCTGCAATCTCTTTTGTGTCTTCTTCATCTATACGCATGTCTGCATGAGGGGTTTCACTTTTATAGTCTTTATGACCATCATCCACATTTGAGTGCATTTCTGCAAGATATGTTTTCCTCCTAGAGTCTTTCTCATTTTAACTTAGACCTACAATTGCCTTTATATTAATTCTTCAACAAATTGTAACATAATTTTTGGCTTTATGTCAGTTTCCTTTATACCAAATTATACTTCCAGGGTCTTCCATGCTTCCTAGGAAGATGTAGCTTTTGATACCTTGCACACGAACTTCTCATCCAATGTCTGTTTCATAAAATCAAATACTAATGCATCAAATAATTCATCATATGGGTTATTAGACTGATACTCAATCAACTCTTTACATCGAAGAAAATTTTTGATTTTGACATTTCCCAAAAATTAAGATTTTGACTAGTAAATTTTGGAAGTCTTACTTGATCTATCCTAATCTATTCATCCTCAAATTTTCCTACTTCATATAATATTTTAGATTCCCTAACTCTGGCTATAACCTTTATGAGCCCTTCGAAATAATTTGGCTCTTCCTTTTGATTTCTTTTCTCGGTTTGCTTTAGTATTTCTTTGTGACCCATGATTATTGTCTTTATTTTGTGTTCTTTCCTTATTGTGTCAGCATTCTAGAAATGAATGTCGAATACACTTGATTATATTTAAAACTAAACATTTTACCCTTCACTTTAACGATGGATCCCAACAACTACTAGCAACTTTATTGAGCTCTTCTACACAGACTCTTATGGAGGCTCATGGCTACAACTTACGGTGGAGACTCCTTTCATCAGTGGCAGTCGCTCTTTCGTCTTGATATCGTGATGTCTTCGTAGGATACTCACCCTAATCTTTTAGTAGTTGGATTTACAAACTCTCGACAAGATCTAGTTTCTACTTATGGACCAATGGATGCAAACATTGATTCGTGGGCTGCTCACAATAGTCAAGTCTCTTAGTGGACTTAAATCATGACCTTCTCAACTCTTTTAGTTCTTTGTAAACTTACTAAACCTTGTTTTGATACCACTTCTTATTTAGAGGTAGAGATAAACATGCAAACACAACAGAAATAAGTACACACGCTTTTTCTTCAATAAATAAATTCTCAGAATAAATAAGTTCTATTCATTAATTATTCTCTCATATACATCCATCGACTTGTTAAGTACTAAACTTTCTAAATATGGAATCATTCGAACTCTAACTTTCTTTTCCTCATGCAAGCTATGATTTGATGCTTTAACTAAACTTTTCTAACTTCTCTTTAACATAGATCAACATTTCTCTTTTCCTTAACCTAGTTTTTCTTCACAAGGCATTAAATTTTTAGCTCTTACTCACTTGATATCTAATATTAGACTTAACTTTCTTTCCCTAAGTTAACTTAACTCTTCATACATTACATGCATATGAGAGTACCTACTATTTCTATCAAGTGAAACAATTTTGATCTGTGACAAAGCTGTGATCGATGGGAGTAAATAAAATAAGAAATTTGGGGATAGGTTTGTATTTATTGTGTGGTCTAAGAATTTTTAGATTCCTATACGAGACGAGAGTTCACTTTGTTGTAGCACATTTGAATATTTGACAACAATTAGGCGAGTTGGGTTATTGATTCAATAAGATTATTTTCACTCATATCATTTTCATATTGGTTATGTTAAGGACATAATTATATGGAATGATTATCTACATACTTCAATAAGTGTTAAAATTATGAATTTTAATAATCATGAAATATAAATAGTGAAGTGTAGTATGGAATCACGCAGTTTCAGATTGAGAAATCGATGAGATGAAATGAGTCATGATGCATCACAAACCTATAGCGAGGGCCATCTCGGTGTAATATGTCATCCTTCGATGTGGGTGACTATAGGGACATGGAAACGACCTTTTAGGTTAAATTAAAGTTTATCCTAGAGGTACTCTTTGAACTTCTTTCGTAATTTAATATATATATATATATATATATATATATATATATATATCTATTAATTCAGGAAAATAAATCACATAGTTGTTAGTTTAAAATGATATCAATTACTAATATTACTTGGTATCTTGATAATGCATTCATGATTTTCTAATTAGTAGATGAAAATATTTGCCAAAATATTAATACCTAAAAGTAAAGTAATATAAAAAATTACTAAACTGCATTTTTTATATATATTTTTTTACAATATTAGTAAAAAAAATTATGATAAGAAAAGATTTAAATAATAAAATATTATCTAATAAATAATTAAATTATTATTATTTATCTCTATCATATCTTTGTTCAATAGTGAAAAGAAAATTGAGATGTGAGTATAAGGCATATGCAAGAATTGAATTTTCATTTACAAAGAAAAAATTAAGGTTTGAAATGCATTTATTGATTAATTTGTCTTTTAATTTCTTTATGTACAATTTTGAAATATATATATATATATATATATATATATATATATATAAACAATTGAGATTTGTTTTTTTATGGTTAAATTGTATCTAATTTCTTGCTAATTTATATCAAAGTTTTAGTTGAAGTAATTTAAAATTTTTCACATATTTAAAAAATAAAAATAAACTCATGAAGTGTAACTCAAATGATAATCATCTTGTTATGATGTATTATGTAAACTCTTGAGATTCTAAGTTCAAATCCCTGTATGTTAGGCCAACCAAAAAAACATATTTTTTAACTATTTATTTATTATATATTTAGAATGATGTAGTATGTATATTTTAATTATTTTGAAATCAAATTATTTTTTATTTATTACTTTTATGTCATTTTTAATAAAATTTCAAATAAATATACATTAAATTAAATACTTAAAAATTAGTTTAAAATAATTTAACTTTTCAAAATGTTATATTTTAATTTTATAATTAATTAAAAAATTAATATACTTAGCATTTTCTAATTTTATATTTAATTAAAAAGGATTAATCAAAAATGAAAAATATAATTTAACATAAATAAATTATTATAATTAAATTTCATGTGCTTTGAATATTTATTTTCAAAAAAAAAATATAATTATCCCCTATTCACTCATGGAATCTCTGTGCAACGGAAAACAACTTGTCTCTAATCATATTAGTAGAGATTGAAGGGACAAAAGAAGAATTGATGTCGAGGAAATACGGATATCTAGGAAACGTTGTGGCATTCTTCAAAGTCCGCTACCCTCACAAATGAAGAGCCCAACGAATCCTTAGCTTTCTTTGAGATAACATAAATGGTAAGTGAAATACTAACCAAACAGTTTTAGCCTACAAGTTGGCGGACTTAGGGCACACTATCAGAGTCAATTTTGCAGGTGTTAGAGAACATTGTCTTAAATTGATATGGTTTTCCCTTAATTATTAAATGTCTTAAATGCATTTGGTCATAAATGTCATTATCCTAAGTAACCATTGTCTTAAATATAAAATTTTGTTTTAAAATATTTTTGTATCAAACTATTTTTGTCTTAAATAGAAAATTTTGTCTTAAAATATTTGCCTCAAATTATTTTTTATTAAATACAAAATTCTGTTTTTTTGTCTTAAATTTTATATTTAAAATAATTCACTAAACATTTAATTTTAATATATAAAATGTGATGTTTAAGAAAAAATATTTTTTTATCAAAAAAATGTCTTAAAAGTTCCCCTAATTACGTTAACGTGGAAAAGTAAATTAAAAGATTTATGATGCATTAAATAAAGAGATTTTCATATGTGGCCACAACAATTACGTGCATATCAACCAATGAGAACCTCATTATTTCTTTATCGTAAATTTGTTAATAGTGGTCCTACGATG
Organism: Pinus tabuliformis; assembly: GCA_031772625.1. Lineage (NCBI taxonomy): Eukaryota > Viridiplantae > Streptophyta > Pinopsida > Pinales > Pinaceae > Pinus > Pinus tabuliformis. The sequence continues at coordinate 415,358,098 of CM062814.1, forward strand.
TAGGAAGGATATAATTAATTGGTTTTATATTTCATTCACATGTTATGAAATATGTTTTCCGTTATAAATTTATTTTAATAGAATTTGGTCTTTTTTAGATGTAGGAAATTCAAGAAATTTGAATCGAAGTTTTATAACAAGAAAATTTGCATGCGTGTAATGTTAATGAAGACTTTCATTATAAATTTATTTTAATAGAATTTCGAAGGTTGAAAATTGGAGAAGTTTGAAGTGAAGTTTTATAATAAGAAAATTTGGATGTTTGTCACGTTAATGAAGACATCATTAATGACAATTGTAGAATATTTTTTTGGCAATGGTGAAGTAAATTGTGTTTTTTTTGAAAATTTGTAGAATTTGTAAAAGATATATCGGAGGTCTATTAACTTAATATGTGAATGTATTTTCATTTGAATTGATTACTCGTGGACTATTCCAACAATTATAAGTAAAAGTTGGGAATATTCAAGATAATTGGTGAAACAATCCAACATAAAGACTAGACAAAGATGTCAAAGATTTAGTTAAAGATGTTAATGTTAAATTTTTGTACCGGAGGGCAGGTGGTTCCCTTAGGCTTTGATCTTTGGCCTAGGGAAAAGTGTCCAAAAGAATTTAATTTTTTTCCTAAAGTGACTCTATAATTTTATAAAGTTAAATCTAATTTAAAAGTGACTTTAAGTGATAAAGTTACTAAGTCTAATTTTAAAGTGACTTTTATAAAGTCAATGAAAAATTAGAAAGGAAAAGTGACTTTGGAAATAAATGACTAAGTGGGTCTTTATTAAAGTGGGGTGAATTAAAAAATAAAAAGTGAGATTTAAATGAACATTTAATCTCAGCCATTGATCTAAATCTATTTCAGCCATTGGATTTAGAGATCACCCAAAAGTCACTTGGGTCACCCAAAAGTCACTTGGAGTTATATTAAAGGAGGAAAAGGAGGAAAAGATCACATTCGATTCAATTCTTTCATGAGCAGATTGGGAGAAGGAGAGCAAGAGACCAAGAGAGATTTCTGAGTAGGGAGGAGAAGGAGACAACAGCTTGGCACACATTCCAAGGCAGCAGTTGAGCCGATTTGTACAGCTGATTCAGCACACAATGAAAGACAGATTTTGGCACGATTTTCGAAGAGATGTTTGCACAAAAATCGAGTAGTTTGCTGGTTTTTCTGCACCCAAAACGAGGGCCATATAGCAGCATTTAATGTTGAAAGTGGGCACGAAAATCAAGGAGACTGTACAACATTTATTGCTGTCCTGTTTGCTGTAATTTCCAGTTTGCTGTGAAGCATGGGAAAATAGATAAGTTTAAATTTGCTTGCTGATTTTTTGGTGAAAAATTCTCACTGTAAAAGGTAATTTTCAGAAATAAAGAAGAGCTCTCAAACTGGTTTTCCCCAAGAGTTGTAGGGGGTTTTTCCAGGGTCACATTGACCAAAAATATCATTGTTTAAATGTGTTTTAATGGCTGTTTATTACTGCTGATTTTTATTTCTGCAATTTCCAGCATTCTATAAAATTTCCAGAATTTGTGTTTTCAGCAAATTTATTTTTTTTCAGCTTGTTAAATGTATGGTTATGGGAAAGGGCATTTAACTATATAGGAGAAATAAGGAGAAACTAAAAACCGGGGTGGGAAAACATAAATTTCTACATGGTATCAGAGCTTGAGTGCTGAAGGGTAGTTTGGGACAGCAAAAGGAAAAATTACAGTTGCTAATTTTTCACTGAGAAAATTCCAGCAAGCTGATTTTTCATAAACAACAGTTTTATCTTTACTACAGCAGTGCTATTTTTCAGTTTTAGAACAACAGGATGTCATTGGGATTGAGGGTGGATGATAGGCTGGATGGGCATATAAATTACAACGTTTGGAAGGAGAGAATGTAGAGTATCTTTGAGGAGGCAGAAATCTGGGATATCATGGTGCATACCACATAGAACCCTATTGTTGTGCCTACTGATGCTACTCAGTTGACAACTTATAATAAAAAGAACAACAAGGGCAAGAAGCTGATCCTAGACGGAATCAAAGACCATTGCATTCCTCATGTGAGAGGAAAGAACAATAACCATGAGATGTGGACAACATTGTTCAATCTCTACCAGAGGACCAATGAGAACCGGAAGATGGTCCTGAAGGAGAAGCTGAAGAACATTAAGATGGGTAATGATAGTGCAGCTCGATATCTCACAAAGATTACTAATGTAATAAATGATTTGGCAGCGATTAAAGAGGCCATTCCACCCACTGAGTTGGTGCAGATTACAGTGAATGGCCTCCCCCGTTCATGGTTGAACTTTGCTGATGGGGTTTGTGCACGTGAGACCCTTCCCACATGGGAGAGGTTTTGGGATGATTGCATTCAGACAGAGATCAAGAAAGGTCAGCTTGGGGCGGCTAAGCCAGTTGAGCAGGATGAGGATGTAGCACTGGTGGCAGGAGGCAAGAAAGGCAAAGGGAAGAAGCATGCTTCCACAAGCAGTGGTGGAGGCAAAGGCAAAAGTAAAGGTAAACAGGGGAACACACAGAAGGACTATTCCAAGGTGAAGTTTTGGAATTGTCAAAAGATGGGACACTATGCAGTTGTGTGTCCAAAGAAGAAGAAGAAGAAGGTGAAGAACCAAGACGTGGCAGCTTTAGCAGAGATTGAGGAATTTGCTGGTCGTTTTGACCGAGAGTTTGCGTTCACTACGTGTGAGTCCTTTAGTGCAGGATCCCCTGCCACATAGGTTCAGAGGGAGCATGCTTTTCCCTCGATTAGCGGAGCATCCTCACGTATCTGGTATGTGGACAGTGGGGCTTCACGTCATATGATAGGAGTTCGTGAGTACTTCTCAGAGCTTTCAGAGAGTGGCACTGATATTGAGGTAGTACTCGGTGATGATAGAGTTGTTAGAGCAGTCGGGGTGGGGACAGTGACATTTCAGAGGGAGTCCAAACCTCCCTTGAAGGTGTCAGAGGTTCTTTATGTGCTAGGGATGAGGAAGAACCTCATATCTATCTCAGCTTTGGAGGACAAAGGATATGAGGTACTGTTCAGGGGAGGATAGGTGTTGATGTATCCCAGGGGTACTCGAGCTGATTCAGCTAGAGTGATAGGTGTACGCCATGCAAAGGTGTACAAGTTTGCATTCCAACCCCTTTTGGCATTGAGCAGTAGTACCGACAGCAGAGCTAGCAGTTCTAAGCTGTGTGAGATTTGGCATCGCAGGATGGGACATATGTATCATGGAGCCTTGAGGACATTGCGGGAGATCACTACAGGTGTGCCAGATTTTAGTACTGATCACTTTGATACTTGCAGAGGTTGTGTGATGGGCAAATTTGCCAAATCCCCTTTTCCCAGTAGTGAGACCACAAAGGCCTTTTGGATTTACATTCTTGCACAGAGGAGAGTTGTCGTCAAACGGGATGTGAAGTTCGAGGAGGACATGGCCTTTAGGAGGTCATGGGAGTTAGAGTATCTGAATCAGCCAGACCCTCAGCAGCAGTTGAGTCAGTCGCAGAGATCTAGTGGGAAGGGATCAGGAGGATCCGGAGGTACATCTATGAGGATGTCAGGTCCGTCAGTGAGCAGTGGCTCGCCGAGCCAGAGGGGTGGTGCTCTGGGCAGCATGCAGAGCAGTTCACAGAGCAGTTCACTAGGGAGTCCATTGATGGACAGTTCACACGGTGCCTCAGCTTCTACAGGTTCAGGTGTAGGCAGGAGGACAGCAGACAGACAGTCAGGAGTTCAGGCTACTGATTGTGATGAGGAGGAGGAGTTTCATTCTCCTATGGGAGAAGCATGCTTAGGGAAGAGAAAGCCCAAGTGGCTTCAGGACACCTTGAGAGATGCCACATCTGTTGCTGAGCTGAAGAGGCTGGTCAGAGAGAGTAGACCACCTGAGAGGTTTTGTAGCCATATGGCGATGGTTACCAACATCCTTGACTCTGAGCCTTCTAGCTATGAGGAGGCAGCGAGCCAGCAGGTCTGGAGAGAGGCCATGCAGGAGGAGTATTCTTCTATCATGAAGAATGATGTTTTGGAGGTGGTGCCGAGGCCTGAGGAAAAATCCATGGTTACTTCCAGATGGCTTTACAAGGTAAAGCATGTTGCAGATGGCAGCATTGAGAAATTCAAAGCAAGGTTTGTGGCTAGAGGGTTCTCCCAGGTAGAAGGAATTGATTATGAGGAGACCTTCGCTCCCGTGGCTCGATATACTTCGATCCGCTCCATTATATCGATAGCAGCAGAGATGGGTTGGAAGATCCACCAGATGGATGTGAAGACCGCATTTCTCAATGGCTTCATACAGGAGGAGGTGTACATTGAGCAGCCACAGGGCTTTGAGGTGCATGGGAAGGAGTCCCATGTGCAAACTGAAGAAGACCCTTTATGGCCTGAAGCAATCTCCCAGAGCTTGGTACTCCAGGATAGATACATATTTGCAGGGGATGGGTCTCACAAAGAGTGAGGCAGATCCGAACCTTTACTTTATTGTGGTTGGTGAGGAGCCTCTCATTCTGGTGCTGTATGTGGATGACTTGATCATTACAGGTGTAGAGAGACTCATAGAGCACTGCAAGAGAGATCTTGCGACGGAGTTTGAGATGAAGGACATCGGCTTGATGCATTACTTTTTGGGTTTGGAGGTGTGGCAGGAGGAGGGGCATTTCTTCTTGGGGCATGGGAAGTATATTATGGACATCCTTAGTAGATTCCACATGGAGGATTGTAGACCCATGTCGACACCAATGATCACCAACTAGAAGAAGCTTCATGCTTCGGATTCCGAGTTGGTGGATCCCACATTGTACAGGCAGCTGATTGGTTCCTTGATGTAATTGGTCAACACTAGACCAGATATCTGTTTTGCAGTCAACACGATGAGTCAGTTTATGTGTGAGCCTAGGAAGGTTCACTCGGTGGCTGCAAAACACATTTTGCGATACTTGCAGGGGACAGTGGATTATGGTCTGGACTACAGGCAGGGAGATGGAGTGAGATTGGTAGGATACACTGATTCTGATTGGGAAGGTTGTGCTTCTGATAAGAAGGGCACTTCAGGGTGCTGTTTTGGATTGGGTTCAGCAGTAGTGTCATGGTTCAGCCGGAAGCAGCAGTCAGTAGCACTGAGTTCAGCGGAAGCAGAGTATATGGCAGCCAGTCTAGCTAGTTGTGAGGCTATCTAGCTTCACAAGATGTTGTCTGGCTTATTTGGTCAGTCGTTGAGACCTTCAATGATTTACTGTGATAATCAGAGTTGCATTAAACTCACGGAGAATCCAGTATTTCATGACAGGTCAAATCATATCGGGATCAGATATCATTTCATCAGAGACTATGTTCAGAAGGGAGTTGTGAAGCTTAAGTATATTTCCACTGATGAGCAGGTTGCAGATATCCTTACCAAAGCCTTACCACAGGGCAAGCATGTCTACTTCAGAGATAAGATGGGTGTGGCGAGGAACACCTTCCCTGGTAAAAGGGAGTGTTGAAATTTGATACCGGAGGGCAGGTGGTTCCCTTAGGCTTTGATCTTTGGCCTAGGGAAAAGTGTCCAAAAGAATTTAATTTTTCTCCTAAAGTGACTCTATAATTTTATAAAGTTAAATCTAATTTAAAAGTGACTTTAAGTGATAAAGTTACTAAGTCTAATTTTAAAGTGACTTTTATAAAGTCAATGAAAAATTAGAAAGGAAAAGTGACTTTGGAAATAAATGACTAAGTGGGTCTTTATTAAAGTGGGGTGAATTAAAAAATAAAAAGTGAGATTTAAATGAACATTTAATCTCAGCCATTGATCTAAATCTATTTCAACCATTGGATTTAGAGATCACCCAAAAGTCACTTGGGTCACCCAAAAGTCACTTGGAGTTATATTAAGGGAGGAAAAGGAGGAAAAGATCACATTCGATTCAATTCTTTCATGAGCAGATTGGGAGAAGGAGAGAAAGAGAGCAAGAGAGATTTCTGAGCAGGGAGGAGAAGGAGACAGCAGCTTGGCACACATTGCAAGGCAGCAATTGAGCAGATTTGTACAGCTGATTCAACACACAGTGAAAGGCAGATTTTGGCACGATTTTCGAGGAGAGGTTTGCACAAAAATCGAGCAGTTTGCTGGTTTTTATGCACGCAAAACGAGGGCCATACAACAATATTTAATGCTGAAAGTGGGCACGAAAATAAAGGAGACCATACAACATTTATTGCTGTCCTGTTTGCTGTAATTTCCAGTTTGCTGTGAAGCATGGGAAAATAGATAAGTTTTAAATTTGCTTGCTGATTTTTTGGTGAAAATTTCTCACTGTAAAAGGTAATTTTCAGAAATAAAGAAGAACTCTCAAACTGGTTTTCCCCAAGAGTTGTAGGGGGTTTTTCGAGGGTCACATTGAACAAAAATCTCAGTGTTTAAATGTGTTTTAATGGCTATTTATTACTGCTGATTTTTATTTCTGCAATTTCGAGCATTCTGTAAAATTTCTAGAATTTGTGTTTTCAGCAAATTTATTTTTTTCATCTTGTTAAATGTATGGTTATGGGAAAGGGCATTTAACTATATGGGAGAAATAAGGAGAAACTGAAAACCGGGGTGGGAAAACAGAAATTTCTACAGTTAAGTGAGAAAACAATGGTGTGATTGAGCGTAGATGAACAATCTTCTTGGTGTGTCCAATATGAGAGAAAAATGATCCATGTTGTGAAGGATAAAAATTGGTAGGTTTGGTCCAAGGGAAACCTGACACCTTTTATGTGGCAATCAAAGAAGTAGTACATTGTGATGAGATATAAATGCACTTTTCATATAGTAACTTTGCAATTGTGAAAGCATTTTGAATGTTTGTTGCACTTGAATGGAAATGGTGTTGTAAGGGGTCCACGATTGGTTTCACCCAACACCCCAATATTTTGGTCCAAGATGGTATCCTAAAGTGTTTTGTAAGCACTCCTAAATAAAACCTACATAGATTAATGTGATAACACATGTAATCATGTAACATGCATCCATCCTGTGTATATGGTGTTCATTTTTGTAGCACTAGGAGGTAATATCGCATGCTAAGGATCCTTCAAAAAAAAAAAATTAGAAACATTATAATGAAAATTCAATTTCTATATTTATTTATGTAGTCTCCACAAAGCCTAAGTCAATCCCACCATTAGAGGTTACCCTTAGTGACAAGCGCACTCATTTGGCCACTATATATAAGACATTTTGACCTCTCCACTTGCATGAATTCCAATCTCACAAGGCAAGATATTTTATGTTCATTTACGTGAAGGAGACAAGACCCAAAAAGCTGAGTTTCTAGGCAGAAGTTTATGGGAAGGAAAAATTTCTTCGTAGGTAGTTTGACCAGGTTTTACTCGTATTTGTGATTGAAAAATTGACACATATTTCTAGAAAATTTATATTGTAAAATTTGTTGAATATTGAATTCTCCCTAGTATAAAAGTTGGTTTGGTTTTTCTAAAGGTTGGAATTCTCCAATGTAACTGTGTGTCTCTTATTGTGTTTTTTGGTCTCTTTATGAACCTATGGTTATTACATTAATTATCACATTAGAAAATTCAGTTTATATTATAATAAAAATCAACATAGTATCAAAACATAGGTGAAGGAGCAGCGAGAAGAAGCAAAAAAATGAATAATTTTAAGTCAGACCTAGAAAAAGAGGTTTCTCAGACATTTGATTCCTCGCAGTTTTAATAATGGCTCCAAACCTCATAAGTGAAGACATATTGGAAGGTGCAATCAACTATCAATATTGGAAAATTCAAGTACTTCTCATCTTGGAATAAAATGACTTTTTAGATCACGTGGAAAAATCTATTCCAGAACCAAAGGGAGTTGAGTAGAAGGAAAATTTCAAACAGAGTGAGGAAAAGGCAAAGAGGATTATTGTATACTCTATAAATACCAAGTGATTATTCATGTTAAAGGAATAAAAAGTGCTAAAGAAATGTACAATTCCCTAACAAAGTTATATGAAAGAAATGATAATAACAACAAATTAACATTGAAGAATTATCTTTGCAATATTAAAATGACTAAATCAGCTTCTATGACATCTTATCTTATTTAAATAACTCAAATTAAGGATCAACTTATAGCCACCTATGAGAAAATTAAAGATTCCGAATTAGTTACAGTTTCTCTTTGTGGATTTCCTTCGCCATGTAAATCATTCATTCAAGGAGTTATCCATGTGGAAAACTACCATCATTTGATGATATGTGGGATGATTGTATTCAAGAATAAATTAGGTCACAAGTTAAAAATGAACCTCAAAACAAAGAGACTCAAGTCATTGTTTCTCACAATAAGAAAGACATATCAAAATTCAAATGATTCATCGCTCATAATCTTGGTCACAATGCATAACGATGCCCTAAAAGAAAGAGGAAGGAAAAGGCACAAGATTCTATGACCAATGTTAATGAATAAAATAATGATTTGAAGCCACCTCTAAAGAAGTCAATGAAATCATTCATTGGAATAATTTGATAATTGAAAGATAAGTATTTATGTTCTTCACAGCCTTACTTCTTAGCTATTTATTATTCTATTAGTTGAATCATTGGTACTTTCTTCTTCTTATTGATATAATAAAAGGAAAATTTTTAAGGAATGTTGTAGAATAGGGAAGTGTAGTAGGGAGAAGGAATTTCTTACAAAGGAAAAATAAAATGATCTATAAATAATTAGGATCATAGATGATGAATGAGAACTAATCTCTAAAGGAAACAAACAACCTATTGAAATCTTCTAGAAAGCAAATTCTAGAATTAGGTTTTGAATATTATATAAGAATCATAGAAGAATTTGAAGGATATCTACAATGAGGCATGGTCAAAGAAAAACATTCGTACAACTCTCAAAAGATAAGTAATCTATATCCTTGCATCTTGACTATTAATTTTTTTTCCTGAAATTCCTTTATTTTTTTCTTGTATCACTTTACTCAAATAATAATTGTTTCTTTTATGATATCTTGAATAAAGTTTGTTGAACCGTTTCTAATATGATCTCTCAAGTAAGAGGGAGAAAGTGATATTACCACATGGAATACCTGAAGATGAAGGATTTTGTACAATTTTTTGTTGAGTTACAAATCCATATTCATGGACCAAATATCTCAAAATTGAACATTTCAAATTAATATACATATATGGTACATTGGTAGCTATGATATATCTGAGGAAATAAGTGTGGCTTTGCATAAATAAATGACCATATCAGTAAATTCAATAAATTATGAAATAAGTATTAATTGAGCTCTATTACATACTCATGAATGAATAAATTGTGCATACATTTTAGCTTATTTTGTTGCTACAAGTCTCCCTCATTTAAAGGAATGATGAGGAATCCAAAAACAATATTGGTTGGGTCATAAAGGACTTTGACTAATAAAATATGTATATATTCACTTTTGAAGCTAGAAGGACTGGGTACAGATGACCAAAAGTGAATGTTCCATGGAAACTAATATTAGATATATCTTCTCCACAGAATCTCGACGGAATTAGCTGGCACAAGGACTTGACTATGTCAACCAAGGGAGATAGATGAAACTCACCTTTAAATAAAATGGACTTGGGTAGGTGACAAAGGACTCTGACCAGAAAGTTTAATATTTCAAAGGAAAATTCTCTTAAGAAGTTAAAAATATTTAATGTCTAGGTTAAGGTCATGACCAAAAAAGTTTTATAGATTTTTCTAAAGAGTTTTATTTTTTCATAGGAGACATTGTTCTTTTCTATGATAGTTTAATTTCATCATTAATACATTAATTTCACCCCTTATCATCATTACATTATTCATATCTACACCATTATACATCAACATGGGCAATAACATGGAAAGAAACAACATCACCATCATCATCAATGTAGCGGAACATAAAAGGAACATGAAAAGAAAGCAGGAACACATATAGGGACACCAAGATTGGTCTGAGGTGAGGGAAAAAACCACTATGGGACAAACCCTTGCAAATCTTCTTCTTCTTAGATGATCATCAAATGATGCAACGAAAGAGAGTACAATGATCCATAGCTTTATCTATGGAGAAAATCAATAATGATATTCATGAAACATATCTAATCATGTTAGGGATGAGAATCCTCATACGGATGGTTGTATTATGCTATCACAAACTGACGTCAACTCTTGTACATTGTTTTCACTGTGTCGAACATTACTGAGAACTATTATCACTATCAATGAGCCCAATAAATATGTTTGCAACAGATACTAACAAATCAAATCTACAGATTCCAAGATCTACCAGATCATTGAAGTCAACTGAAGTCAAGATGTCAAACCTTGAATCTAAACTCGAGTCACTATCATCAAAATTGTCTGTGTTTGACCGAAACATTATGCTCTCTCTCTCGGCCACTATATGCGGGTTACTGTCATTGCACAATCACTCTTAGGATGTATTTATGCAAACAAATGTGGTAAAATATACCTAAATCCCATAGTTTCTCCCTTACAGTCATTGTACAAGTGACAGAGATATATTGGTCACTCTTAGGACAACCTTATGTGAACGAACGGGGACCTGAACCTTTCAATCTACCTCTGAAGCCATGGTCACTCTAATAAGCTTTTTTCGAGCATCCAAGGGTCTATATTCACTATTATAGGCTTATGTGCTAGCGTACAAGGAAAAAAATTCCATGTTGTGTGCTAGCAACTGAGATCCAGAAAGCCCTAACCTAGAGCGAATCTTTCGCCTATTATTTTGGACCCTTGAGAGAACTCCTTTCGTCGAACCTATGTGAACCAAGACAAAAGAGAAGAGAATATGTTTCCAAATGATCTTGAGGTATACTCTATTTATAGGCTTTCCTCAGGGTTCACTTGGGGTTAAGATTGACCCAAGTAGTTACTCATGTGATTATAGCCGACCCATTGTAAAATATATGTATGAAAAAAATAATTCATAATTCAACCTCCGCTTAACCAAATTGGGTGATATTTAGGTTGATTTAGGTCCTATCAAAAAGAGGAATCTAATGGAATCATTATTTTGGTCATTTGAGTTGTCCAAGGTGGAATTTTACCAAACTTGCAAAAATTAACACTCCCTCACAACTAGGGAGAATTCCACCTACCAATATCTGTCCATCGAACAATATATCATCATGGATCATATTTTTCATTTAGAAATCATGAAATTTCCAACACAAATCATCATACATCTCGATATATCCCTTTCTTATTCATGTTTATCTCTTGATTGTTCGTGTTCATAAGCATTAACATTCTCGGATCTAGAAGAAGAAGAATATGTTACTAGCGGCGAGCTCAAGCTACCACCCTTTATCCATTACGATGCTATTTGGAATCTCTGTCATCGGGTGGATACCTGGAATGTTTTCATAGAAGAGCATAAATCAAGGATAACATATTATGGAATCACATTAGAGAGAAATAGCTTCCACCCATATCGAGAAAAAGGATAAATCATGACATAGAGGAGTAAACGCTCAACCCTGGAATTTCATTGCAGAGATTTACCCTCAACATGGATTCATATCAGGTCATTTCAACCCATCCTATTGCTTACTAATATTTCCATTGATGATCCATTCATGTGGTATAACACCTGCATCATAATTAACTTGGGTTGTACACCCCCAAGTACACTCTCAACTCATTGGCCAGACAAGGAGCGTATTCCCAACAAACCCAACTTATGGGTATGATGACAAATGGGGTATACTCTATAGATACTGAGGTAGGGTGAGATACTACTCCAACCATATGGGTAACAGATAGGGGTAAAACCCTATTGTCCAGAGTTCCCTCAACCCCAGGAACCCTTCATCTCAATTCCTCACCCTCGGAGCTCAAACAGGGTAGGAGTAGTTGGCTTAGTGTCCTCGATGAGTGCTGCCCCTCATCTGGAGGGGATTCTATCTGAAAACCAAGAAATTTCTCTTTGGTAGTCCCTTTGTGATAACATATTCAATATCATTGTCTCGATAGTAGTTGTTTCCTATTCATACACGAAAACAAATCAAATATCATGTTGGATTATATATAATCATATAAATGACAAAAGGATACCATAATCATCCTCCCTCTGAAGGAGGTGCCAACCATAAGCTTGACCTTGTTTCGAAAAACTGGACTGCCTCAATATGTGAGAGTTTCATGGTCCAAGATGTAACCATGTCATATCCAGATCATGCTCAAACAACTCTCTAAGGAGCTTTTGTATCCTTCCTCACAACTAGTCATGCTAGCAACATCATTATCAACCTCAGTCATGCTATGGACTTATCATCCAAGATATCATGATGGATATCTCATTCTCAAAATATAATATCTCATGCAGATATTTCAAATCATGCATGATGGCAACTTTATTTGAGTGATGTAGCTCAATCATGAATCTATTAAGGTTCTATGCACATAAGACATATACAGATGGCCATTCAAAAAAATCATCAACAATATTTCAATCAACTGTCAGATGTCATTCCGAGTTCAACAACCTCAAATCAAAGTATCAAGGATTTACAAAAACATTTTTTAGTAGCTGTGCAATATGGAATTTCTTTCCCAAATTCCAAACATCAATTCATCATGCCATGAAACATCATTTTGGTCTTCAAATTCCATATCCCTCTTATTTTTATCATCACAGGCTCATCACCTATCATACGTACATCATCAAGATATAAATTCAAAACTATAATCAATATCAAATCCATATCTTATAACTCATAATCCTGATATCAAATCCATATCTTGTAACTCATCATCCTGAATTCATCAAATAACTGTCAAATATAGAAATATCTGGATTCTAGGAATAATGCCTTTCTAAGGCATCATAATCATCCTTACATAAATCATTTTTGTGTCATTATATCATAAAAATCATCTCATTAGCATTTAGAGGCCATATTATGACCATAATCAAAGTCATCATTATCGTAGTATTAATATATCCATCGAGGAGACACGTAGAGCTCATATAAAGTCTAAATTCGATTATGCAATATAAGTCATAAGCTTCATCAAGTCATTCTCATAATCACAACTATCATGCTTTCAACCATTGTGCTAAGAATAAGGAGGCCAATATCTGAATATCCACATAAGTCATCATGCCCACATCGCATCGATATCGTGGAAAATCAACAATTGTAAAATCATATCAGTAGACATTAGGTCAAGTCCAAATTACTATTGTAGAGAGATATATAGTCAAAGCACATACCACTAATCATTTCAAAGTTATTGTCAAGAATCATGTCAAAACACTTTTAATATATACCAATAATTCCAAATCATGCCAACCTCTTGTAGCACAAACATAGTGACATATCTATATGTATGTCCTGGTCACCCCTAAACATAAGTTCCATCTTCATGTTCATGTTATGGAAATTATTTAAGATTTTCTTTCTATCATCTCTCGATGTAATCTGCAGTACATCTATGGTAGTGGCATCTTCCATGTGACCATACGATTCCATGCACAATACTTCATTATATGATCAACAATTTAACTCAACAATTTCATAAACCAGTTAAGAGTGGCAGAATATGTCATAGACACTTTGATTCGAAATTCAAGAAAATTCAGAAAGCTTCAGATGTTGGTCAACAAAAATTAAACATCTGGTCTTTCCCTTCATGTTAGCATGAGAGCGAGTTTGGTTGCCTGGACGTTATCTAGGCCTTAGCATGCAACTATCCAAGGACTGCGTCTGGTGTAGAAACCATAATTTCTGTACGAGGTTCAGATCTAAGGCTCTACTGTAGATCAATACTTTCATATGAACATAAATCATACTTCATCAGCATAGAATACAAATAGTAATAAGGCTAATAGTCTTGAGAAGAGATTCTCCCTCTGACTAGTGATCTACATCATTCATCTTCATCCATGTAAGGAACTTGTATCAACTTAAGTCATGCAATAACAAATATGGCCATCGACATCATCACATCAATCCTTCATCAACTGTTTAGACTCAAATCAGTAGATAGATGCAACATCATATCTCAACCATTATGAGCACAATAACATTATTCTCTTAAGTCACTTCGTCAATTTAGGATATTAAGTTTAACCACACCCATAGTTAGTAAGATATCTACTTATCAATCTTACACTTATACTTCCTACATAAAGGTTACCATGGTCTTCATGATGAATGAAATCAAGTTAGATCATTCAATAAATATTTATCAAAACAACAAGAGTGTCAATCATGTATAGGAGTTAATGAACCATCCTTCTATATGAAATCCATCGTGACAAGTATCATGAATATCATTTACTAGAGTCAAGGTTCTAGCCTTCTTTATAGGATCAATATGTTGAACGGATAGATCATATATCTTAGAAAAACATCAAGTCTATCAATGTATCAATATTAGATAGCCTCATAGAATTCAAAACTACTAGTAACATTTCATTAGAGGAGACATCGATCCAAGACACTTTCATATACATGTATGAGCCATTAAATAAAGAGACATTATCATCATACCTTAGGGCTTACCTAGTCATCCAATGTTCTTGCTGAAACATAACATTGAAGCAATATACCTTCTATACCTTTTAGTCTTCAAATACATGCGCACCTTCTCTTAGGCAGCTTGTAGTGCTTGTCAGTTTTTCATAAAGTGCCTCTTTACCTCTTTTCAGATATATTTTTTCTTTCTAGAATATCAAATGATCATTAAGAGGGATCTATATATCATGAAGGAGGATAGATACATCCATATACTCAAATATACATGTAGGAAGTATAATAAATGATAAAAGCAATAATTAGATCGATAAGTCTAAGCAAGAGTAAAACATCATAAGTCAAGGATTACGTATCTTCAATGAGAGGTGATCCTCTCCCTCTTGAACCAATATTTAAGAGCTATCAATGTCCATGGTACATATACCAATGTTGCCTTCAAGTATCCAACGAGCTCTGGTAGGGATTTTCCCATCTACGGCTTCATCAAACCTTCGTCAAGTGCTTGAGCATCTTAACATAGACCATGCTAGAGTTTCATACATCTAATCTCAAGCCTTTGCCATAAACCAGGGTTTTCTCTCACACCATCACCTCATATAAACCATCAAACCCTAATCATCAGGATGCCTAGCATTATCACCAAACCCTATAATTCTTTTAGGTCTCCACCATCCTCTTCTTGCTTCCATCATAGGTGTCATCATCGAGGTCATCTCCATGACTTTTCTTCATCCCAACTCTAATACCATGTTAATTTTTCATAGGTGACATTGTTCTTTCTATGATAGTTGCTTTCCATCATTAATAGATTAAGTTCACCCCATATCATCATTACATTATATAGATATACACCATTATACATCAACATGTGCAATAACATAGAAAGAAACAACATCACCATCATTATCAATGCAACAGAGCATAAAGGTAACAACAGATATAATCATGCACACATATAGAGACACGAGGATTGGTCTGAGACAAGGGAAAAACCCAGTATGGGGAAAACCCTTGAAAATCTTATTCTTATTAGATCATCGTAAAATGATGCAGAAAAAGAGAGTAAAATGATCCATAGCTTTATCTATGCAGTAAAACAATAATGATATTCATGAAACATATCTAATCATGCTAGGAATCAAAATCCTCATACTGCTGCTTGTAATGTGTTGTCACAAACTGATGTCAACTCTTGTATATTTTTGTTAGTATGTCAAGCACTGTTGAGCACTGTTCTCACTGTCAATGAGCCCAATACATATCTTTGTAGAGGATACTAGCAAATCATATCTATAAAAATCCAGATCTACTGGATCACTGAAATCAACTAAAGTCAAGATGTCAAATCCTAGATCTGAACTGAAGTTTATCTCATCAAGATTATCTGTGTGTGACCGAAATGCCTTGCTCGCTCTCTCGACCATTGTATGTGGGTGACTATGATTGCGGGTCACTCTCAAGAATCCTTTCTGCGTGCGACTATGGCGCAATAAACCTAAATTCCAAAATCGTTCCTTTACAATTAATATGTGAGAGACTAAGATGTCTTCGTCGTTGTCAAGACAACACTATGCGATTAACCGAGAACCTGAACCTTCCAATCTACCCCTGAAGCTATAGTCACTCCCATAAGCCTCTGTGCCAGCATACAATGGTCTATATTCAGTCTCATAGGCTTATGTTTCAATGTCCAAGGATCAAAATACCATGTTTTGTGCCAACGACCACGATGTAGAAGACCCTAACCTTGGGCGAACTCCTTATGTTGAACCTATGTGGACCAAGAAAAAAGAGAAGAGAAGATGTATCCAAATTACCTTTAGGTCTCTTCTATGTATAGGCTTTCCTGAGGGTTCACTTGGGTCATCTATAGTTCGATTTTTGTCCTCTCAAAAGGAGGAATCTAATGCAATCATTATCTCAGTCATTTGAGTTGTCCAAGGAGGAATTTTACTGTGGTTTCCAAAATTAACAGGATTTCTTTTGTTTGTTAAAGTGAAAGAGATAAGATGTAGAAAGTCGAGTTTTAGAAGCAACCACAAAAGCCTAGTTTTAGACATGGAAAGTTGAGTTTCTAAAGAAGGTCAAGTTTATGGTTCGATTGAATTTCTAGCAAGAAGCTTGACTATGTTTGACTCATATCAATGTTTGGAAAATTGGCACAAATTTCTATATAATTTCGATTATAAACATTGCTAAATATTGAATTCTCCTTGGTAGAAACGTTAGTTGGGTTTTCCCCAATGTAATCTATTGTCTCTTATTGTGTACCCCTATGTAGTTCATGATAATATACAAACCAACTTGTAAGTGCAGATTTATGGTAAGCTTAAACCTCTTCGTTTTATGGTATGTAGTCATATCGATGTGTTCTTTGTGTAAGTAGAAACCACAAGAGGACGTCGTTCCTTGGGCGAGTATACAAGGACATCGAGAGCGTGTTGAGGTTAAAGCAAGAAAATCAAGAGAATAGTTGAGAATAATCCATGAACTAGAAACATGGTTAAGGGTAAGCTAAAAAAATTAGAGAATGGTTATAGGTGATCCAAGAAACACCAAGATGATGATGGTGGTGATGTAGGGGGAATTAAAGGTAAAAATATAAGTAAAAATATAAAGATATGATGGTTAAATGGACCATATTTAACGATAAGATCCTAGTAGACAAGTAATTGCAATAACTAGTTACACATACATATGCATTCAAATTTAAGGAATAATTTTTTTGAAAAAGACATTGAGAGTCTTAAATTCAGTAAAGATTCAATTCACTTTTCAAATAGTAAACGTTCAACATCAAATATTACACCATTATTTTGAAAATCATAGGAGCATATTACACACAAAAAATAATTCGTATTATTCAATCACAAATTCCAAATACAAGGCACATAAATAGTGCTCTTAGGATCCAACCTATGCTGCACAAGTTTTCAATAAGCAGGTAATTCCGATACGAGGGAACGAGCTCAAATTCACAAGAAATGTCAAGTGTGAGCGGCAATAATATAATATATTAAAATTTAATATATATTAAAAATTTAAATAACATAGTTAATTTATTTCCATCGAAAACTTGCGAATCAAATTCCATCTTGCAAAGAAATATGTAAAAGGTTGAACTTTGAAACACTGCCAAAAAAATAAAAAATATTAATCCATCAAGAATTTCTCAATCAAATTACTTCCCAACAAAGAAACATGCAGAACTCCCAAACTGGAAAAAAGGTTGTTATTACTTGATTACTAGGTTGTTGTTAAGTCAATCGTTCAATTCTTCGCCCTTATATAATATTACCAATATTATATATATTACATCTAATTATAATAGAGATAAGAATCACCCTTATGTAATCTTACCAATATTATATATATTACATCTTATTATAATAGAGATAAGAAAAATAAAATATATACAGTAGTAATTAAAAAAATTTAAAACAATAGAGTTTAAATCCAATGTTATTTTAAAAAGAGTTTGTATATTAAAATTATAAATTTCTAAGTTAATATATATTTTATACTTGAATAAATATAAAAATTAACTTAAAAAGGTTTTCTTTAATAATATTTATATTTCATAATTTCAACTATTTTTCTTTTCTTTAGTACTCCATCTTTTGTCCATTTAGCTACTGCGATAATGATGGTTTTCCTAGTGGCTGATAATCTTCCTAAATTCTTTTATAGCCATCAACTTATATGAGGAGAATCAATAGCTTTCCAATGACAAAGATCAGGATTGGCCAGAGGCCCATCTTCATTTGGATAGAAGGGCTTTCCATAAACGGGTTGTTCGAGACCCATATCTAGATCTAAACCCAATGGCATACCCTTCCCTTCACATAGTCCCAAGCAACACCCAATTTGGTAACATCAAATACACCTAAGTTTGCACTTATTCATTGTAGTGAAGCTCCCAAAGCATAAAAATTCTGTTGCAGTGAAGCTCTCTAAAAGCTCCAGAGTACCTGCTGAAGCTCCCGACAGTTTTGGAGCGTTTCTGATCCCAGGAGCGGGGGATCTTCGGGTACTTACTCTCCAATGCCTGGGAGCGATACCCATGTAACTATGGATCCAACAGATTCCAAACAAGGAGAATATTGTTGAGAGATTTTCTAGACAAAACTCCAACAACCAACAACCAACAACCTAATCTTAAATATTTACTAAACTAAGCATTATTCTAAGTTCCCCCTTTAATGAAAACACTACTACAAAAAATGTCAAATTACAATTCACATGTGCCTGGTCTTCCTTGACACTTATCCCCACTCTAAAGTTAACCGGACAATGTCAGCTTCCAATTCAACTCATTTAAGACATAATTGCCTCTAACCATATTTAATTAACTTTGTTTAATTGATGCTTATCCGAAAGACAATATTGATATCCAACAGTCAATTATGCCACTTAGTTTTTTAAATACATGGATCCCATAACATAACATGTAATAGCTGCTCTTGAAGCTCGAAGCACAACAAAGCCAACAAAGCCCATCAGGGTATAACAGACTCAATTAAATTAGCAATTTATTCTCTCAGCACCTAAAAATGTGAATAACCATTAATTTAATTATAATTTAATTATACTACTATGTTCATTTAATTATTTCTGACATTTTTATAAGTAGCGTACAAGCTCACAAAATCTATACACCAAATAAAAAACAATGAATCCAATCTCTAGAACATGACGACAATTTTTTTTTCTGCCAACGTTGGATCAACTGTATTCTCCCTCATCTCTTATCTCTTCGATGGGAACATTCTTGTCTTTGGCAGGAAAAAGTAAATGAAGAGACTCTTGGGGGGCGTACGAGGGCCCCTAGTAGCAGGAAAATCTCTTATTTCTAAGTGATAGAGAAGTTCCAGGAATGAACAGGAGTTTACAGTGGTAAAGCATAGGTTAACACAGACCATGATTCTCCGCCCAGCGAAACGGGTTTCCATGGGCAAAATAATGCTGCACATCAACCATGAGAATGGACCCAAATCCAGCCATAGGCATCTATAAAAATACAGATCAAGAGCACGATTCCAATGATATAACTAGTTGTAATCTTCTCCCCTTTACTGAATTTCAGTGCTATCCAACACTATTCTGAGCATGTTGAGGTCAGACAGGTTCTGTGGATTCACCCCAATGAAGGTCGTTGTCGTGGGAGTGATTGATGTGTGCCACGTAGTGTTTAGCTGTAAATTTAACGTGTGTTGCCTTGTTACACGGTTCTATGCCAATCAGTGCATAATTTTTAGTTGAAAGCATGAGACCGATCTTTACTGGTTTAAGTAAATAACACAAGCTTCTGGGTCGGGCACATGAACGAGTAAAAGGTTTTCTTAAGAAATATAGCCGTCAACACTGGAGATGAGATGAGGTTTGGTTGTTATCTTTGGGTTATTGCATTCAGTGTACGTCTGGCACTGGCTCACGCTAGTAAGTTCCTGCATTTCATAATTTTTGGTTCTCTAATGACATTTTGTTCGCTATAGCATCTCCTTGCAGCTCGGCTCTCCACATATTTTAACAAACACAAACACATTCTCCAAACAAATTGGCCCAAATTAAAATGTATCTCAGAGCTGCCAAATTAAACCCACCAGCATTAACAACGTCTTACTTTCTCTGACTCCGTGGATGGATGGTTTGTATTAAGCATTCACTTAAGCATTAATTTCGATTCACCTTTTGACATAAATATGTTCAACCAGATACTCTTCTATTCCTAGTTTAATTCGCCCTGAATTCATCTATATATAAATGAATGATTCACGAAACTAAATTCCAAATTTAAAACAATTTCCAATCCCTCTTTGAGCTTTTGATATAAATATGTTGAATGGAAAATATATTTACTTACCCACATTTCACTTGTATGGTATAAATAACGACACCAGTAGGTGTCATGGGTGTCAGTTCGCATAATGCATTCACAAGAAATCGGCTTCGGTACAGAGCTTACACGCCGCCACAATGCCGCTGAAATTCATTCCTGCACAGGGGGCATTCAAGTTTATGATAAAACCAGTTTAAAATGCAGTTATAATGAAAAAGATGATTGCATGGCAATTGTTTTCCATTATCTTCTCCAATGGATAGCGTCTCCTGGCAAATGACACACAACAAGCTGTCGCCTTCACCATCATCTGCGCCGAGGAGTTCATCTGTAGCCATAACTGTCCGGGAAGAGCCAATAGCTGCCACAACAGCAGCTAAGGGATGACTGCGATGGCGAGAAATGTATTTGTTATAGACATTTTTGTGCCTTATAGCATTGAGCATGAAATGTCCATAATCTAAGGGATCCAAAGTCCCTAAACATGTTGTTCCTACCCCTAGAGGAACAAGGCTAACAAACCACAGCAATTCACAGAAGTTCTCCACCAGAAACTGCTCAAAAACAAGTCAATTCAGGATCAATTCAGTGGCTCCACTAGCTGTTTGCGCTGAATGTCAAAGCCAACACTGGCTACCTGCGCTGAATGTCAAAGCCAACACTAGCTACCTACGTTGAGCGAGAATTGCCAAATGGCAGGTTCATTCCAAGAGGTGTCAAGACCCAGGAAGCTTCCAGAATCTTCCTCAATGAGACTTGCCTCAGGGAATTCGACTGGTGATGAGTAAGAGGTTCCAAATCTCCAAGTGGAAGCAAGAACCTCCAAGTGGAATCAAGAACTGGCAGAGGGAGAGGACACTAGTCAGATCTCAAGCTGACTCATCCTCTCTCCAAACATCTATATATGGATCTCTCCTCCATGAGATCTAGAGGCTGGAATTTTGTTATTGCAAAGAATTGTTGTTGGTTTGAGATTGGAATCATTGGGTGCTTAATGCTTTAAAGGGGGTGAAGATAGGAATTCCATTTGCTGGGAAGGAGATGCTGGATTGGAGCCCTCTCGGTTGTATCTCTTCCTGAACCTTGTTATTCATCAATAAAGCTATCTTGGTTTCTCCTATATACTGATGTATTTTTGATGTATGATTTCATTAGTATGTTTAGTTTATTTCTAATCCTGAACTAGTTATGAATATGAATCCATGTCTTGTGTAGTGTTCTCTTCTTTTGATCTTGCAGAAACCTCTTGAAGCTGGGCGAGCGAGAAGGCAAGTAGCTGGGAACTCTCCAAGAGAAGAGAAACCAGATCGAGGGACAAACGGAAGACACCGATTAGTCCATCTATCTCTCTTCATTCTTAATTCATAAAGGAAGAATACTAGAATAGCTCTCTGTTTGTTGCTAAGGCACTGTCACACCTTAGGTGGATAGGATCGTCCTGCATAGGCATTTTTCCCCACAACAAATTGGCGACTCCACTGGGGAGATCTGTTTAGTCATTTTATTTGTGTCTCTATCATTGTTTGTTTCATAGACTCGACAGCAACAATCGAACTGCATCTGCTATTCCCAGATGCAAAGTAGACAGTTGCTGCTTTGATCCAATCACTGGACTTGTCTATGATCTGAACAATGGACTCACAAATGATTTGATGATCCTTTGTGATAGATCTTAGTACCCCCTCAAAGCATCCCTTTGATTGCACCTTGCTTGTTGCTTTGATTTGGCCTGAAACAGTAGATTAAATAGCAATCTGTGACCCAGAACCCAGTGAGAAATGAGAGTTTCTCCTTCAGCACAGATCCTGTGAAGGGATTCTGCATTTCAACGTAGGTCCCGTGAAGGCTACCTGCGCTGAATGTCAAAACCCCTGTGTTAAGGTTGCGCTGAACCAGTTTGGCCTTGTGCAGCTGGGGTTCTCTGCTCTGTTTTGCCTTGTTTTGATCTCTGATTTTTGCAGCCTGTAACCAGCATAGGTACCAGTCTAATAACTCCTTTTCTCTGCTTAGATTCCACCTCCTTTTGTACAAAAATACTGTGAGTGTTTTTATGTGTTTGTGGCGTCATTTACAGTTTTCCTTTGCATGAGTGAAATAGTCATCCTGTAGCCCTTGATTCAGATCTGTTGATTGTGATCTTAGAAGAGAGTTCGTTTGCTGTTTGCAGTTGATTATACATTTACTCTTGCTTATTGGTTTGAGTTTGTCTCTTTTAAGTGTCGAAACAAGTATTCATTTCGAAAATCGTTAAGTGTTGTAATCTCTTCTACCCTCTCTGATTTCGAAAAAGTAAACTTGTTTGTACTTGTCATTTAAAAGCAAATTCAAAGTTGTACAAGAAGCTTTCTTTGTAGGCATCAATACTAAGAAAGCGGAAAACAAACACCTGCATTGTGCATTTGCATCTTGATAGTTTGCATGTCCGATTTAGGAAAAGTGCATTAGAGTGTGCTGATTGCTCTTTGAGAAAAGATGGTGTCTTTCTTTTCCCCTAGTAGCTAGGATTTTAAAAGTTGAAAAGATATAAAGCTTGCTTATCATCTTTAGACTGCATTTAGGAATTGTATCATACATCTCATGGTGAACCTTGAAAGGCAAAATTCTAAAAATATCAACCTAAAATAAATTGAATGAACTTAACAACGCTTTGCAACATAACGCACAACATAGAGGTCTAGGCTAGAGATGTGTTCCGGCATCGTAAAGCCTGGTGACTGTCGATCTCGTGGATGGTGGGTGATTCCTCCTGAGGGACGATAGCGCCAGTACGGATTGTGCTCCCACGTACCGTCGCGTATATATTGGGAGACCCCTATAGGCATAAAACCTTTATCCTTAGGAAGCCGTGTCGGCCACCCTACTGATCACAATGCACTGAACACAGCATTCAGGAAGATCGACCGCCCGTACCCTAAAAAGTATTCTGCGGTTTTGCAAAAAGTTTGGCACACCCTCTGCCTAGAACTCCAGAGCAGTTCCTTTTGGCCTTTTTCAGACTCTATAACGGAAAAAGTCCATCCGAGCATTTGTCACTTCGGGCTCGTTAAAACATCGAAGGAGACTAGAGTCATCTTTAGCTTTTTCTCGACTCTTTAAAAGTGAAAAAGCAAGTTGTGTCTAAAAGCGTTTAAAAAATTCATTTAATTCGGAAACACACTTTCCCCCTTTTGTATTTTGGTTGATCGAGTAATCCGCAATCGTGGAAGAAAGTCAATTGAAACCCCGTCATTCGCGGAGGCTTACGAGTCAACCGTCTTTGTCTCCGGAATCGAAAACAGTACGGACAAAGCGAACTCGTTTAACCGGTTCAAAATCTCCTATCAAATTTAGAACAAGTGTTCCAACGACATCTGAGATTCCGGTTACTCCAAACATTTCTGGAAACCCTGCCTCTATAGAAGAAGTTCAACAGCCACAGAGGGACAGTAACACTGATCCTAGTCTGGGAGCAAATACTTGCGTTACTGAACCAATTCCATCTGTAACCGGTTCAGAGAGTCTTGCTCCTCAGACAACTGTCGCTGTCGATTCAACCCCTTCTTCGGCACCAGAAATATTTTACGGACCTGACGGTCTTCCCCTTCCACCTGGTTTGATTGCAATAGAGGAAATTGTAGAAGATCCGCAAGCAAGTACTCCAACACATTTTGGAGTAGAGGTCACTCTATTTCCTTCTACATCAGAAGTTAGTCTATCACCAGTGGAAGTTCCTGTAGAATCGCTAGGCAATCTATTGGATAGACTCAAAATGTCTGAACAATCGTCAACATCTAGGACTATGTCGAATGACACGGTGACGGCAGAACCCCTGCCATCACTCCGACAATGTTTGCCGGCATACCATCTGTCCCAACTAGCTCGCAACCGCTAGAAGGATTCCACCCAGGGACTATTTCGACAGTGTGGTTTGTTCCAGTTTGTTCATCCGGAATAATATCCGGCAACTCTTATGTTGAAACTCACCAGATTGATCCATTTGGAGGTCAATTTGGCAATCCAGTCCCCAAGGACAAACAATCCCCTTGAGTTCCGGATTGCTACCGTATGGGGGGCAGTATGCCCTTTCATTACCCCCTCCGGGAGGGTATCCATACGGGAGTTCACAACAGGTATCCATTCAGGTTATACTGGAATTACATCAAGTGGTTGGGTACCTATGCTACCTCAACAACCAAGGGTTGTATATTCTATGCAACAGTGTGTACCTATGTCGAACATCCCTAACACACCGGCTATTGTGACAGTGTCGCAAGTTCAAACGTTGCCTGTTGTATGTCAACCTCAGATTTCTCAGGTTGTAATGCAACAGCCCCTTGACCCTGTGACTCAACCACAATCGCTTACTGGTGGGGCGACACAGGTCCAAACGGGTACGATTACCCCACACCTTGGTCCAACGGTTAGTATAGCACAACAGAACATGGTTTCACAACCGTGGCTGGTGCAATACCAACAACCACAATTCCAGCAAGTGTACCAATGTTCTGAGCAGCAGATCTTTGCGAACAGTGGACAACTGTATCTTCAAAACGGTCAAAACCAACCGCTTTACAGTGGTCAAGTCCACCAACCGTATCAGTCATACCAACATCAATTACATTATGCTGGTATGCAAAGGCCCACTGTTCAGGCGATTCCATTGTACCCTGGGTATGCTTCACCTAACCTGAATCAACAGTTACCATTTGTGGCAACTTTAGAGTTACCCAATTTACACCGGTTAACAAACGATCCAATTGCTTACGCCCCTTGGTGGCCAGCGATTCCTCACAAGCTTCCTTCGGACATTCCTAAATTTAATGGAAATCCAGGTGAAGACCCATCGAATCACGTGATGACCTTTCATCTATGGTGTTCATCAAACACCTTAAACGATGATTCGATAATACTTTGCCTTTTTCAGAGGAAGTTAACGAGTCCAGCGGCAAAATGGTATATTGAATTACCTAGAGCCTCGTTCGACAATTTCAGCTCCCTAGCCATGACTTTCTTAACCCATTTTCAATTACCGATAAGGTATGAAACGGGAACATAAATCTTAACAAACTTCAAGCAGACAACAGCCACTCACATATCTCATCATATACATGAGTGGCGTCGTCGTCGTAGGATGGTGAAAACGTACGTTCCCGATCATCTATTAGCTGAATGGTTTATCAAGTCGTTACTTCTTGCCATAACAGAAGATGTGGCCAAGAGGGGAGTCGTAACGGAGGAGCAAGTTATTGCTCGTGCACAATATCTAGACTTAGTCTATACTCAATCTGGCACGCTCTACGACAAAATACCTGACGCCCCTAGACCGGAATTCTCAATTCCTCCTCCTCCTAAATCAAACAGTGACTCTCATGCCAGCGATGGTGTGATTGGCACGACAAACACGAAATCGACAAAGGCTTCGTCTAAGAAAGCCTGTAAGACTTTAGATCAAAATGCAAAAGAAGAAATTCTTGCTTCGGAAGTAAATTCCGTATCAGCAGATAAAGGCAAAGAAACCAATCAACCAGGAAGCAAGAAGAAGCAAAACAAAGGGAAGAAGAAGAAATAGGGTGAGTCATCCCCTGAAAAGACTTCTTCAAACCCTCCTAGGAAAGGGAAACCAAAAAGTCCTTGCATGATATGTGACGAGGATCATTGGACAGCCAATTGTCCATACAAAGCTGAGCTTAGAAAGTTCTTCAAAAGTTCGCAAACCTCAGCTGTGTTAACTGATCTGTTCCCAAATCCAGGTCAAAATTTGGTAGATAGTGGAAATGCTTCCCCGTCGCAAGTGCTCATGTTGTTGGTTTCAAAACAGCAGAATGATGCTTTGATTTCGACAAGGAACAAATATTACGGGAATCCGCAGCTGTCGAACGACAAAGGTAAAGATCAACCAAGTAGCTCGACAACAACTTCGACAGAAGTTGTACCGCCCATCATTCCTGAATTAACAATAAAGCTGCCAAAGGGAGTAGTACACAAGTCGACATTTAATCCTCACGCCAGAGCGGCACAGCATTATAACATAGTGGAAGATTTGGCCCAATCGCCATCCGCTATGTCGACTCTTGAAGTACTACAAAATTGTCCATCCCAAAGGCAGGCTTTGTTATCGGCTATTGGTGGGGTTGATCCTAAGGATTCCAATCTTGTATCCTTCGACCACAAAGGATACGATCCTCAGTTACCAGCTCAACTAGCTTTCCTTATTCAAGTGAAAGCCCTCAACAAAACTGTTCACCGAACAATTATTGATGAGGGGGCATCTACATGTATTATGTCGATGAGTTGCTGGAAAACTTTAGGGTCTCCGACCTTGTCGCGATCTTTGATGACATTGAAAGCATTCGACGGAAGGGCCTATACCCCATGAGGTATCCTTAATAACTTGAAGGTTGAACTGGGGGGAAAAATAGTAGAAATAGATGTTGAAGTCATCGATGGGAATCTTGACTACAACATCCTACTAGGAAGACCATGGATCTATGCCATGGCAACTGTTGTGTTGACTTATTTTAGGAAGATTGCATTCCCTTTTCAAGGAGGGATTACGATCGTCGACCAACAAGACTTCCTCCCTAATGGTTCACAAGTTACGGGAAGCATTCCCATGATCCATGGAAGCAACCATTCGCTTCAAGATATCGGAGTAGGCCTACTGAAAGACCCCACATTAATGGGAACTTTCGCACTTCCACCTCCAATCTATATAGGAGAAGTAGTGTTGGTAGGAGCCTGCAACATGATATCTTCCACGAAGATCTCAGAAGACAATATCAACATGGATCATGAAATGGTTTTGCCCCCAAGCCCTATAGAAATATTGTAGCAATCAATGTTTCGGGCATGGGAGGCGAACCCAAGTCAACGCTCATCAAGCGTTTGGGTAGATAGGTCTAGAGAATATGGTACCCCATTAGATCCTTGGTCGAAAGTGAATGGGACCGACGAAGGAATTCTACAATCAATGTTGATTGAGGGGGCACCATGGAGTGATTTCCACCATCATTCCCTTCTTCCAGAATAGGAAGAAGATACTCAACATGACCTTTATCACCCTTCAGTTTTTGAATTCCTATCAAACACTGTAAACACGGTGGATTCCGAGCGAAACTTATCCAATATTGAAGAGACTATAGCCATAAATATCTCGACTAAAACAAATGTTGTAGAGAATATTTATGTCGGCAAAGGGTGTTCTCCTTCAGAACTGGAAATATATAACGCTCTTTTTCGCGAATTGAGAGATGTCTTTGCTTGGTCATATGATGAAATGCTAGGCATTGACTCGAGTATCGTTGAACATGAAATTAAGATGTATCCTGATGTCAAACCAGTAAGACAACGGCTTCAGCAGGTGCACCCCAAGAAAGCCGCTGCCATTAAAGCAGAAGTTGAAAAGATCCTCCATGCTGGTTTCATCTACCCGGTTCCTCTAACCGATTGGGTATCGAATATTGTCCCTGTTATGAAGAAACAAGGGACAATTAGAGTGTGTGTCGATTATAGGGATGTAAACCAAGCTTGTCCGAAGGACAACTACCCTACACCCTTCATCGACCAGATAATTGATGAATGCACCGGATGTGAAATATTTTCATTCATGGATGGATTTTCTGGGTATAATCAAATAAATATCCGCCCACAGGACCAGTCAAAGACTGCATTCATCTGTCCGTGGGGCACATTCGCTTATCGAAAATTACCCTTTGGTTTAAAGAACGCAGGGGCGACGTTTCAGAGGGCAATGAATTATGCCTTCCATGACATCAAGAACATCGTTCAACCATATCTCGACGACCTTCTAGCTCATTCGCGAAAGCGGACTGATCATCCTCAACATTTAAGAGCGATATTTCTACGTTGCCGACACTACAAGATAAGACTCAATCCACACAAATGTGTGTTTTGCGTCGGTTCTGGTCGTTTACTTGGCTTTGTAGTCTCTAAGGATGGGATTCGTCTCAACCCTTGCAAGGTTCAGGCAATCATTAATTTGCCTCCACCTTCAAATTTGCTTCAGATTCAGAAATTCCAAGGGAAAGCAAACTTTCTGAGGAGGTTCATTCCAAATTACGCAGAACTTGCTAAAGGTTATACTTGTCTTTTGAAAAAGGATGTACCTTTTGTCTGGGATCAGGTGGCGCAAGCTTCCTTTGATGCTCTGAAAGATTCTCTAGTAAAAGCATCATTAATATATGCCCCGGACTATCAAAGAGATTTTAACCTGTATCTGGCTGCAGCGGATACGACCGTTGCGATGGTTTTAGTTCAAGAAGTCGATGGAACTGAACATCCTATATATTATTTAAGTAAAAACTTGAATGATACAGAAAGCAAATATTCTTACGTTGAAAAGCTAGCACTCGCTGTTGTTCAAGCGATTCAAAGATTTCGACATTATGTCCTCTTTTGGAAAACTACCATTCTATCAGATTGCAACCCCATGACTTATATATTGTCGCGAAAGTTGCTGGGGGGAAAATATTCAAAA
The DNA here is from genome assembly GCA_031772625.1 of Pinus tabuliformis. Classification (NCBI taxonomy): domain Eukaryota; kingdom Viridiplantae; phylum Streptophyta; class Pinopsida; order Pinales; family Pinaceae; genus Pinus; species Pinus tabuliformis. The sequence goes on from CM062814.1 coordinate 415,386,922, forward strand.
TGGATAGCAATCCTTCAAGAGTTTGATCTGGAATTTGTAAAATCCAAATCAAAGAAAGCTTTAGTCTTCGTAGAATTATTGTGCGATCTCCCATCGTCGTCCAACGATGAAACATCCGAAGAATCAATCGTGGACGAAAGTTTGTTTCTGATATCTACAAGCAATGAGTGGTATGGAGATATAATCATTTATCTCCAAACCCAAAAATTCAGGCCTGACACCTCTCACTCAGAACAAAAACGTATACGATACCAAGCAAAAGACTAAATGATCGTCGGTGATACACTTTACCGTCGTGGTATCGATACAGTTTTGAGGAGGTGCCTCACCCATGAAGAGGCTAAAAAAGCCCTGAATGAGTGTCATTCAGGCGCGTGTGGGGGGCATCAATCTGGATATGCTACAACACAGAAAATCTTACGAGCAGGATACTTCTGGCCAACAATGTTCAAAGATTGCATAACCTTAGTCAGAAGTTGCCATGCTTGTCAATTTTTTGATAGCAAAACCAGAAGACCACCCGCACCTTTACAGCTAATAGTTGCTGTTGGGCCTTTCGCCAAATGGGGCATCGATTTCATGACATGTAACCCCACCTCTACCAGGCGGCATGGGTATATTATAGTCGCCGTTGACTATTTTACCAAATGGGCCGAGGCGATGCCTACATTAGATAACACTGGTGAAACAGCTACCCTTTTCTTTTTCAATCATGTAGTCGCCAGGTTCAGTGTACCACAGGCCTTAGTTACAGATCATGGATCGCATTTTCGCAATCACATGATGGTTGAATTAGCTGCCAAGCTAGGGCTATCTCACGACAGCTCTACCCCGTATTATCCACAAGCCAACGGACAAGTTGAAGCAATCAACAAGGTCCTGAAGCGTATGTTGCAAAGGATGATCGGAGTTCACAAAAGAAGGTGGCACCTAACCCTGTACTCAGCCTTGTGGGCTTACCGAACATCGGTAAGGAATGCGACCGGGTTCACACCTTTCCAACTGGTGTATGGCCTGGAAGCAGTCTTGCCAATCCAGTGTGAAATCTCGTCTCTTAAACTCGCAATTGATCTCCTCCCCGGAACTTCAGAAGAAGAGGCCCGTTTCTTGGAATTAATCCAATTGGATGAAACCCGTCGTGACGCCGCTTTGGCTAACGAAGCCCATAAGAAAAGAGTCAAGGCACAGTTCGACAAAAATGTCAAACCCCGTGTCTTCTCAGAAGGTGACTTGGTCTTGCTTTATGACCAAGAATCCGATAAATTGGGAGCAGGTAAATTTAATTCTTTATGGATGGGCCCTTATATTGTTAAACGAGTGTTAGAAAAAGGAGCCTACGAGTTAATGGATTATGACGGAATTCCACTGGCGCAACCCCGTAATGGGTTGTACCTCAAGCGTTACTATGCTTAAATAGTAACCTGTATGCTTTTGTTGTATTTTGTTTTCGCTAAAGTGTTTGTTTTGGTCGAGTAATCCACCTTTTTACATTTAATGCAGATTTCAAACCTTCTGGAGACATGTGTTGGATATGCCGACGGAGCGAGTCGTAGTTCGTGGAACCTGTCCTCCGCAGCCTGGGCCATTTTTGATCCAAGCGGCGAGTTAGTAAGTTTCAGAGGTGTATGTATCGGGCAATCAACGAATAACATCGCTGAATATAGCGCGTTGATAGAACTACTCTCTGATGCCATCACCCATGGTATATGCCGACTAATCGTCAGGCTAGACTCACAACTCGTAATACTACAACTCAACGGTATATATTCCGTCCGCAACCCAGCTATTTATCGCATGTTCCTAAGGGTTAAGATTTTGGAAAGACAATTTGATTTAATTCAATACCAGCATATTTCCAGAAACTTAAACACATTAACCGACTCATTAGCAAACTATGTGTTAGATAGAAATTTGCGACATTTATAAAAAGAGACACATCATCGATGTTGTACATATGGATCATATAACTCAACCAAAATAAACCCCGAAAATCAAAATATATATATATATATAAGTTGTTTATCGTTTATACATAATGTTCTGTAACCAAGACAAAAATCGGTCATATGACCCAAAAACTCAAAATTCTAGGGGGAACCCTAGCCTAGTGATGCTCATGATAGCACGTCACGGCCTGTGCAATCATGCGCAAGAGACGAGTCCATCGTCTAGGAACACCAGTAGTATGCCGCTGCAACTGTAAAGGTAACTCATCAATCCTCACATCGGGAATGCTGAGAGTAAGGCTCTCAACCTGCTCCTGCACAGCTGTAAGGGTCTCGGCCACATCAAGGTCACGAAGAATAACCCTCCCAGCAGTCTCCCCTGCTGGGGCAGCAACTGGCACTCTTGGGTGAACTGCTGGACGAACAGGACCAACATCTGCATGCACACATGAGTTCGATTAAATTCTTGATAGAACAAAGCACAAGGACATTATAAATAAAAACAGTAAACAGTGATATGGTCGAAGATTTTACCAATAGCGCCCCACTATTCGCCATCCGGCAATACCAAGTCCGGACCACCTCGGAAATCCATACCAACATATGGATACTCGGAATAGACCATCTCCTGACGCTCGAACCACCTGAAGAAGGTATCAATGAAAGAAATCTGAGATTGACCAGCATGCCTAGCCATGTGATCAACCCATCTCTGCATGCGTGGCTCGGTAGGAGAAGGCAAATCGAGTGCGATATACTGAGGCTGCATCAGTGGTATTTTCTCCAAGGCAAAGGCAGTTAGAATAGAACCAAATCCAAAGTTCTTCAGCTTCCCGTCCTTTACCTTGTTCAATTGACTTTTCATCTGAAGAAGTACTGCATCACACCAGTTGAATATTTTCGGTTGGAGGTACTCAAGGGCGTGCTGCACATAGGATCTGTTGGCAACATGAAGAGATGCGCTACCGACCATCCTACCAATAGTATACATAATGGACCTGAGAGATCTGTCAACAATCTCACGGATAACGACCTTACCGTCTCTGCTCGGCTGAGATCCTTCCCTGCAATACTGGCGGACATAATCTCTCACGAAGTCATTCCCTCGGGCCGAACCTGACAAAGAAATGGGAGCACCCCGCCTCGACAAGCCAGTCAAGAAGTAAATGTCTACTACGGTCAGGGGGATAGATTTACCCCTAATCTGAAATACTTGGTTGATAGGATCCCAAGCATCAAGCATATACTGCACTAAGGAGATCTGTGCTCTCATACTAGAGATGCGGAAGAACTTCAGCAGGCCACAGTTCCGCAGCGCATTCACCGTGACAGGGTCATGGAGGGCAATCATGTCCTCTTCTTCATGTTCTCGTTCTCGCCATGTAAGGGTCATTTTGCTCAAAAGTACCTGCAAAACAAACAAGAGAAAGAGTAAGATCCTGGATTTGATGAGAAACTGGCAAAATTTTCAACAAAAACTGTGCAACAGAACTGTTTTTCTATGCCCAACGCAACTGGCTAGTGTTCCACCTGCGTTCAAGGTCAAACTGCCTTCATGCAGCTTGACGTTCAACGCAGGTTTCGAGTGAACTACCTGCGCTGATGGCAGAGCGCCCTAACAAAACCCCAAGGGCTCAGGGGAATAGGAAAACAGGCACAGAATGGAAAAAGGAAACCATGAAAAGAAAGAGCTAGGGTTTAGCTCCTACCTGGTCCAGACGGCGCCGAAAATCGTCTGCAGAATCTCCCGGAATCAGCTGATGAAAATCAAGGGGGAAGAGGCACCTCCAAAGCTCCAACAAACCAAGTTCAAATGAAATGGTAAAATGAGAGGTAAAAACACTTTTTAATTGCTTTTTACATAGTTAAAAGCGAAATATTAGGGTTCTAATCTCATTTTCAAGCAAATGTTATTCATTTCTAACTAGTTTGATGCAGCAATTGAGGACACAGTACTATCTTTGAAAAGGGCAAAGCTAGTTATAGTAAAAAATCAAAAGTTTGACCATATAAGATCGAGTAGTTTTAGCACACAGTTCATGCTCGTTAAAAAATAAACGCAAGATCCGAGCAGTTTTAACGCGGACTTCATGCTCGTTAAAAAATAAACATAAGCAATGAGCAAGTGTTTCCACCAATGTTTAAGCTCATTTTAAAATAAAAAATGAACCTACCCGGTAAATAACCACTGTGAATGTAACCTTATCAGCCATTAAAGCCTTGGTCGTGTTTGCACCGTCACCTCCACTTTTCATTTGGCCGATCGTTCACCTCCATATGATTGTTTACCCATTTTGAGGAACAGCTGCGAAGAGTGATTTCACCTAGCCATCCTTGTGACACTGCCATGATTGGAAAATTCCAACCTGTACCTGGAATCAACTGCTAACCCTATTTATCACTCGTTCCTCAAAAGACGAGTCTTCTTTGAGCTCTTTTCATCTGACTCGTAAAATATGAAAAGATTGCCGAGTCCTTGGCCTTCCAGCTCGTTAAAGGGACATGAAGTGTTATCCCTCCTCTAGATTTTAATATTTTTGGACCTGAGGGATTATTGCACAAAAAGATCGAGCGCTTGTTTTGTTCGGCTCGTTAAAACTATCGAAAACTCATCCCTTCTGTATTGTTTTATACTTTTTCGGACTTAAGGGATTAGATGACGAAAAATGACTTTTGGAGTTAACTTTATGTACCTTTTCAGACTCTCTAAAAATGAAAAGGACCGAGTTATCCTTGTCGTTAGACTCGTTAAAATCATTAAATAGCGACAAAGTTGTCTTTAGACGAGAATGAGTTTCACTATCGCTAGGCTCGTTAAAACATAGCGATGGGCTTGCCCGAAGGGCAGGTTATAGAACAAGCATATGTTATCATCCTCAAGCTTGACAAAAATAAAGAGGTATTGGTCTGCTATGACTGGGGAAAAATTGGAAGAAACTCAAGAAAACTTTGATGGTAGCAAGTCGCTCTCGAACATGAAACTTTTCCTCCGTACCACAATCGGGTTGGGTTGTTTCATTCACCGGTCACATCACCATGGTCTCACCATACCATCCATATTTGGGGTAATGCTACCGATCCATCGCATCAGTGTCGCCATATGTTCAAGAGAAGTCGTTCAGAAAAGTCAACCGTGTCCTATCCACTGCCATACATTATCCTTCATCCTTTCATGACCGCCACCCTGAATCATATGTCACAGATTGTTTTCACCTCCATCAAAATCATTAGCTCCGTTCCGTGTCATTGATGTGGGATTCATTAAGGCCCTACTTTGACGGATCGCTTCTTGTCGACATCAGCTCATTATCCAAGAAGTTGATCTAGGAACAACCCCTTCAATACTTTGAAGCTTGCATGCCTCAATGGCAAGTTTCTCACTTCCGGCGACAGGTATACATCAATGACCTTCGACCAAAAGATTTTGCGTGGTGTTTGACGTCAAGTCCTTTATTCACACCACGTGAATTGTACTACAGTACCTTGAGGGTCATTATTATTATCGGTGATTCCTCTCGCGCTTGTTAACGGTTTACCTCATTGACCGGTAATCAAGCGATGTCTTTCCATGTTCGACTTCAGAACATTTCTCACATGGATCGACTTGTACTTAGAGTGAAGATCGAACGAGTTTGAATACCCCGGATCTAGTTTCATCCATCCGGGCTGCGATATATATTCAGGAAAGATAAAGACATTGACATGTACATCATTGCAGCAGATAATAATCCTACTCAAAGGATGATAATTTCATCAAAATTATCAGTCTACCATCAGACGATTGTCTGTTTTATGTACAGAAAAATGAATTTATAAAGCTGATCATGGGAATGCCCGCCTCATCTAGATCATGAAAGCAGTATGAAAAATAATGTATTGTATTGTATCTTATTACAAGTCTCCTCCTAGCATTGGATGAACTTCGGATCCCCCTGATAAAGCATTTCACCCGATAAACGGCCTCATACTTTAGGGGGCAACTGTTATAGAAATTTTTGTGCCTTACATCATTGAGCATGAAATGTCCATAATCTAAGGGATCCAAAGTCCCTAAACATGTTGTTCCTACCCCTAGAGGAACAAGGCTAACAAACCACAACAATTCACAGAAGTTCTCCACCAGAAACTGCTCAAAAACAAGTCAATTCAGGATCAATTCAGTGGCTCCACTAGCTGTTTGCGCTGAATGTCAAAGCCAACACTGGCTACCTGCACTGAATGTCAAAGCCAACACTGGCTACCTGCGTTGAGCGAGAATTTCCAAATGGCAGGTTCATTCCAAGAGGTGTCAAGACCCAGGAAGCTTCCAGAATCTTCCTCAATGACACTTGCCTCAGGGAATTCGACTGGTGATGAGTAAGAGGTTCCAAATCTCCAAGTGGAAGCAAGAACCTCCAAGTGGAATCAAGAACTGACAGAGGGAGAGGACACTAGTCAGATATCAAGCTGACTCATCCTCTCTCCAAACATCTATATATGGATCTCTCCTCCATGAGATCTAGAGGCTGGAATTTTGTTATTGCAAAGAATTGCTGTTGGTTTGAGATTGGAATCATTGGGTGCTTAATGCTTTAAAGGGGGTGAAGATAGAAATTCCATTTGCTGGGAAGGAGATGCTGGATTGGAGCCCTCTCGGTTGTATCTCTTCTCGAACCTTGTTATTCATCAATAAAGCTATCTTGGTTTCTCCTATATATTGATGTATTTTTGATGTATGATTGCATTAGTATGTTTAGTTTATTTCTAATCCTGAACTAGTTATGAATATGAATCCATGTCTTGTGTAGTGTTCTCTTCTTGTGATCTTGCAGAAACCTCTTGAAGCTGGGCGAGCGAGAAGGCAAGTAGCTGGGAACTCTCCAAGAGAAGAGAAACCGGATCGAGGGACAAACGGAAGACACCAGTTAGTCCATCTATCTCTCTTCATTCTTAATTCATAAAGGAAGAATACTAGAATAGCTGTCTCTGTTTGTTGCTAAGGCACTATCACACCTTAGGTGGATAGGATCATCCTGCATAGGCATTTTTCCCCACAACAATATTGCTCTCGCAAATGAGGATGAATATCAAAACATTCAATTCTCAATTGAATAGAATTACTATTTTCTTCCAAGAGTTGCAGTACCCGATGACGATCTGCGAAATTCCCACTCCATACAATTTGATGGCTCCAGACATTTACGTCGAGGCGAATCCAATCAAAGATAGTTCATAGCAAAACAATATTGGTGTTCTCAGCCAATGCAGCTTGGATATTTATTTTGCCACCGTAGTTCACAAGATGCCATTCACAGTTGAGTTTTTGTCCAATGTCATCTAATTGACGTACATACACATTTTCCCAAATGTTCTCGAATTCCCACTCATCTCCATTGTCTCGTTCAATCCATCTAAACACTACGCTAGAGATGAAGTGTTGTTGAACATCACACTGATTTTCACACTCTTCCTGTGAAAAGCCATCTGTTCTACTTGTTGTTGTGGGAGCTACAGATCTTTTCCATAACAGGCCATTATTTGTCTCCTTCTCTACATGATAAATAAGCCGCTGAAGCATTTCTCTCGCATCCTGCTGAAACGTTCCTCTTGTACAATTGATATTATCATTTTTGCTTCCATTTCTTGATTCCTCCATCTCGTTGCTTTCTAAGATATATGTGGGAGGGTTTTTCTTATGTACTGCGAAGAATAAGATCTATGTTGGAGGGTTTTTCTTATTTACTGCGAAGAAAATAGCTTTTTCCAAGCGGCTTTGATCCTACGCCCTACGATATTGATCCGTAATAGTTATATATATACTTACCATATCATTTGGAGCTTAATATATTTTAAGGGGAATTTAAATTTGGCAGGCCGACCAGAAAGAATGGCATGCATTTTTACCATTACATTGGCGCCTATTAAGTTTGGGGTTGTAAAATAATTCTTTTCATTTCTGCTCTCTCATCGACATCCCACGGATTCAACCACTCAAGTGGTTTATTATGTTACTTCTCTTTGAGGAGTGATATTTAGTGACGTTGTTGGAGCAATATTTTATTTTAGACCGTACAAAAATATTTAGAGAAATATTTTATGTTTTACAAAGTTAATTATAAGTTTGATGATATTTTCATAAAAGAAATTGGCTTATGCTTGACAACCAACCCTAAGGCTACAAAGGGTGAGGGTCAACCAAGGGGCTTCTACAAGCAACCAACCCTAGGGCTACAAAGCGTGAGGGTCAACCAAGGGGCTTCTAGTCTTGTGAGGAGGGATCTCGAGGTGGCAAGATCCAATATAAGAGTTCATCTTAGCACGATTCAAAGCCAAAGCCAAAGCCAAAGTAGACCCATTTAGAAACCATAATGACTGGACTACTATGAGTGGTCTAGTGGTATTGGAATACTTAGGAGTGTACTATGAACTAGCGAGCGACTCTCTCTACGTTCTTCACTTCTCAAGTGGTTATTATCTCTCTCTACATTCTTCACTTCTCGAGTGGTTATTGTTATCCATGATGCCCTACACTGAAACCAATCATCTAAGTCACAAGAAAAACAAAGAGAGTGTGTTTAAGTGAATGACTCTCTGGACTAAAAGACTTTGTGGTTCCATTTGCTTTGAAGATATTTTCAAAAAGAGAGAAAACTAGAGATATGTTTCACTTGCGAGTAAACCAAAGTAAAAGGCATCAACTTTCAAAAATATCAAGAAGGATGCATATGATCATCGTTCACGTTTTATTACGCCGACCTAAATAGTAATATGCTCTGCCACGGTTGCACCACCACGGTTAAGAGAGAGGACACGGTTTACTTTATCACACACCACTGGGTAAGACATAGAGACTTGTCGCTAACTCTCTTTCACTCTGTGCCCGAGAGAACTGTGACTCAACTCTTTCATTATGGTTTCAACTCTCTTTCACTACGTGCGACAAAGAACTGTGACTCAATGCCTTCATTATGGTTTCAATGCATGCCAACACAAATAATCCGACATAAAAACTAGATAGTGATGTCAAAGATTTAGTTAAATATGTTAAGGAAGAAAACAATGGTGTGATTGAGAAAAGATGGACAATTGTCTTGGTGTGTCCAAGGTGAGAGGAAAAGGATCCAAGTTGTGAAGGATAAAATTGGTAGGTTTTGTCCAAGGGTAACTTGAGACCCTTTATGTGACAATCAAAGAAGTTGTACATTGTGATAAGATATGAATGCACTTTTGGTAGAGTAACTTTGCAATTGTAAAAGAATTTTGAATGTTTGTTGCACTTGAATGGAAATATTATTGTAAGGGGTCCACGATTGGCTACACCCGACACCCCAATATTTTGGTCCAAGTTGATTTCCAAAGTGCTTTCTAAGCCTACCTAAATCAAACCTTCATGGATTAATGTGATAACATATGTAATCATGTAGAATGCATCCTTCCTGTGTATATGGTGTTCATTGTTGTAGCATTGGGAGGTATTGTCGCATGCTAAGGATCCTTCAAAATGAAAAAAATAATTTATAAATACTAAAAGGAAAATTCAATTTTCATATTTATTTGTGTAAGCTCCACAAAGCCTAAGTCAATCCCATCATTAGAGGTTACCCTTGGTCACAAGGGTACTCATTTAACCACTATATATATATGACAATTTGACCTCCCCACTTGGCATGAATTCGAATCTTACAAGACAAGATATTTTATGTTCATTTAAGTGAAGGAGACAAGACACAAAAATATGTGTTTTTGGGAAGACCTTTATGGGAAGGAAAAATTTCTCAATATGTAGTTTTCTCAGGCTTGACTCGTACTTGTAATTGAAAAATTGGCACATATTTCTAGGAAAATTATATTGTAAAATTTGCTGAAGATTGCATTTTTCTTGGTAGAAAAGTTGGTTTGGTTTTTCCAAAGGTTGGGTATTTCCAATGAAATCGTGTGTCTCTTATTGTCTTGGGTTGTCTCTTTATGATCGTATGGTTATTACGTTATAGTTGAGATATTTCAATGTATAATTACTTAATGATATAAATGGCATAAAACAAATTATGAATAAAAATCATTGGAAGTAATTATGAGATTAGAAAATGTAGTTTCTACTATAAGAAAAAATCACCATAGTATCAAAACCTAGGTGAAGGAGTAGCCACAAGAAGCGAAGCATTGGATAATTTTAAATTAGTCCTAAAGAAAGATGGTTATCAAACATTTGATTCCTTGTGGTTTAGATAATGTCTCCAAACCTCAGAATTGAAGACACATTGGAAGGTGGAATCAACTATCGTGGAAAACTCAAGTACTTTTCATCTTGGAGGAAATGGCTTTCTAGGTTAGGTGCAAAAATATATTCCACAACCAAAGGGATTTGAGTAAAAGGAAAAGTTCAAAAAGAGAGAGGAAAAATAAAAGACGATTATTTTATACCCTATAAGATACCACATAATTCGTGATGTTAAAGTAATAAAGAGTGGCAAATAAATGTACAGTTCCCTAACAAAGTTATATGCGAGAAATAATAATAATAGGAAATTAGCCTTGAAGCATTGTCTTTGCAATATTAAAATGACTAAATCAGATTCTATCACATCTTATCTTAGTTAAATAACTCAAATCAAAGATGAACTTATCACCACTCATCAGAAAATTGAATATTCAAAATTAGTTACAATTTCTCTATGTGGCTTTCATTCGCCATGGAAACCATTCATTCAAGGAGTTTACGCACGTGGACAAATACCATCATTTGATGATCTATGGTATTTTTTTATTCAAGAATAAATTAGGTTGCGAAATAAAAATGAACCTAAAAAAAGGAGACTCAAGCCCTTGGTGCTGACAAAAAGAAAGCAGGGAACCATAGAAAATTTAAGAGGAGAAACTTTGGAAAATTTGACAACAGGAACATTGTAAAATTTGATGAAAGAACTCCAAATATATCAAATGAAAAGAAGAAAGACATATCAAAATTCAAATGCTTCATCTGCATAGAAAGGCGAATATTCCAAAGGCAAATTCTCTTTAGAAGTTAAAAATATTTAATGCCTAGGCTAAGGTCATGACCAAAGAGTTTTATATATTTTTATGAAGAGTCATATTTAAACACATCCGTCATTATGACAAGATCATTAAAACTTTCTTATGAAGGAGAATTTCTTGTTAAAGAAGAATTTGTTGCAAGACATTAACTCACTCGCTAAGAGGGAGTGTTGACTTTTGTACCATTGAGAGGTTATCTTTCATGCTTAGGATCCTTCCAAATCAACAAAAGAAATTATAAATATTAAAAGGAGAAAATTCAGTTTTATTATTTTTTTTATGTATACTCCAAGAAGCATAACTCAAGCCCACAATTAGAGGTGACCCTTTCTCAAAATCAAACTCATTTGACCACTATATATAAGAAAATTTGACCTCCAAACTTGACACAATTTTCAATCTCACAAGAAAAGATATCTTCCGCTCGTTTAAGCGAAAGAGACAAGATGCAAAAAACCAAGTTTCAGAAATAGCCAAAAAAGCATTGTTTTTTACATGAAAAATCAAGTTTCTAAAGAAGGTCCAGCTTTTGGGTGGACTGATTTTCTAGTAAGAATTTTGACTAGCTTTGGATCAGATCACTGTTTGGAAAATTGTCACAAATTTCTAGAAAATTTATATAATAAACTTTGATCAATAATGAATTATCACTAGTAGGAAATTTATTTCTATTATTCCCAATGTAATATTGTGTCCCTTATTGTGTTTTGTTGTTTCTTTAGGATCCTAGTTTTATTGCAATATAGTTGAGATTTTTCTTTGTATAATTACTTACTGATATAAATGACAAAAGTCAAATTAAGAATTCAAATCATTGGACGTAATTATCTTATTAGACAAATAAATTCCTATCATAAGAAAAGATAAGCATATGGATGATGTGACGTTAAGTTGTGGAATTAACCGAAGGTGGAAATTAGACCTATATCTATGCTTGATGTGAAATCATAGAAATTGCATCTTTGATTAAGTGTAATTGGAGAACTTTTGTTTTGATCAAGAGAGGAATGTGAGATGGAAAAATCTTACAATGTAAAAGAACATGCTACTTAAAGTTTAACATTTTAATTAACTACATAGTAGAAAGGGATTCACAAAGAATTAATGACTATAAGGGATAGTACCTATCTATCTCAGTAAACAAATTTATAATTGTATAGACATCAATGATAATTTTTTTACGATGAAAGATTTTGTGTGCAGGTGTGTTAGGCGGACTAATCCCTCTTGCGGACAAAATGGATCTCCCTAAATGTCAATTAGAATTTCAACAAAATGTTAAGTGATATCTCTCATATTGTTTGTTTCAATCAATCATAAGCTAATGAAAGATAAAACCAGCTCACAAAAAGATAGAAAAGAAAGGTAAATGCGTTAGAATTCAGCCTCTTCGAGGGGTCAACCTCCTTTACATTACACAAATGAACAATTATTGGATGGTACACATGACAAGACCTCCTTTCTATATATAGGAGTCTAAGGGGTCATAATATAATCAAAGCTGACATAATAATAATAATAATGTAAGGACACAATAATAACAATAGTGGGCTTCTATGGGGCACAATAATAACAATATGGGGACTACATGGACACAACAATATAATAAGGGGGTTTTACTAATAATGATAAGGGGTTACACTAGTAGTATAGGGACCTAACATGCCCCTCTCCTTCAAAAAGTGTTGTCCTCAACGCTTGAGTAGTTCTTGATGCTTCTGTATAAAATTATTTTCCTCCCATGTGGAATATTCAGTGGATAAGTTCTTCCACTTGATGAGATACTCTGAAATTGATCAATTTCATATTTGCCAGGGTCTTTTTTCTGTGACTACTCCAATTTCCAATATGATTTTTCCTTCCTCGTCAAGCAATATTGTTTGAACTGGGATCTTCTGCAACTTTTGAATGAGTGGCCACACTTCTTCATCCTTTTTCCATTCATCCCTTGATTTCTTTGTCCAACCTAGTTGGATAATATAAATAGCATGAAACAATGCTTCCACATCCTCATCCTTTCTTGAGAGTGCATCTGCAACAACATTTTTGTTCCCTTTTTGGTAGATGATTTCAAAGTCATAACCCAAGATATTTGTGACCCATTTTTTTTGTTCTTCTAAAGATAATCTTTGTTCTAAAAGGTATTTAAGACTATCATGATCCATTTTTACCTTGAAGTATCTTCCATTAAGTAAGGTCGCCATTTCTCAAGTGCATGTAGTATTACCAACATTTCCTTCTCATAAATAGTGTGCTTGAGATGTAGACGTAAAAATACCCAATTGCCTACAACAAAACTTCTTTCACTCTGATGTTGATCTACCTTTTCTTTCATTCGATTCTACACCAAAGTGGTGTTATCCTTTAAAAATTGGAGAACTTGTTTTTGATGCTTGATGTGAAATATCACCGCTTGAATCTTTTTCTTCTTGATATGTACTTCTATCTTGAGAGTTTGAGTGGAAATTTCTTCCAGTGCATTACAAGATATGGTCGGATTCATTTCTTGATTCTCGATGTGAATTTTCACTTCTTGAACATTTTTCTTCTTGGTATGTCCTTATATATTAATAGTTTGAGGAGTGGTAATTCCGACCAATGCATTACAAGATATGGTCGATTCATTTCTTCTTTCTCGATGTGATATTTCACTTCTCGAACGTTTTTCTTCTTGATATGTCCTTCTATCGTGAGAGTTTTAGGAGTGGTAGTTCTTTCCAATGCTTTAAAAGATATGGTCAGATTCATTTCTTCTTTCTGTGGGGTTGGTTCCTAGTGTATATCCTCTTCTTTTTATGTTTCTTGATCCCTTTCATCAAACTTCCTCATATAGATCTTTTGAACATGTTGGGCCTTCAATCCAACATTAGATTCTATGAAATCATGATTAAAATTTCTTTTGTTCTCATCATGAGTTTCCTCTACTACCTTTTCTCCATTAGGAGGCCTTTCGTGTAGTAGCTTTGTCCCACCTTCCTTCAAACCTTCCATGTATTTCTTCAAATCTTCCATGTATTTCTTCCAATATTCTTTCATGCCATCGATATTAGCTTCCATGGAATAGATAGAATTATTTATCTTAGCTTCAATCGCATTCCTCAAGTCATCCATCCAATTTTGGTTACTAGGTACTTCTATTTTCTTTGTTCGAGTCATTCTTTTTCTTGCTTTTAGCAGCTTGATTTTGAACCTATTGTATCTCTGAAATTTCGAATCTTCAAGGTATGAAATTATGACCTGATCTACCCGTCTTTTTCCTCTTTCCCATGCCACTAGTCTGATTAATATTGGATTCATGAATAAATAGTATGCCCAATCTCCTGCAATGACCTAATTATAGACTAGTTCAGTAGAGAAAACTTGTACGACAAGCCACGTGTCATTGTTTCTACCTTCAAATCTAAAACATATATGTAGACAACTACAGTTCATCCTCTTTCTGTAATTGCTTACGAAATTTCAATCTAATGCTCAGAGTGAAAGTTATGACGATTTTCCTATGGTCACCTGTTTAGAATGTAATTCGTGAGTCTGCAAAAAGCCTAACTTCCTTGGATTATATCTCTGCAAATATAGCGAGACCCAAGGTTCAGACCGATTTCTTCTCAAATGGTTTTTTTTTTAGCTTCTATAACTTCGTAGAAAAAAAGTTATAGTGAAAATTCCATGATGACCTATTTGGAGCAGCGAAACCCTAAAATCCAAAGCTCTCGTACCAAATGTTATGAAACCAGCTCACAAAGAGATAGAAAAGAAAGATGAATGCCTTAGAATTCAACCTCATCGAGGGGGAAACCTCATTTACATTAGACAAAGGAAAAATTCTTGGATGATACAAATGAAAAGACCTCCTTTATTTATATAGGAGTCTAAGGGGTCATAATACAATCAGAGCCGACATAACAATAATAATGTAAGGGCACAATAATAACAATAGTGGGATTCTATGGGGCACAACAATAACAATATGGGGACTACATACTAACAAAAATATAATAAGGGGGTTTTAATAATAAAAATAAGGGGCTACACTAGTAGTATAGGGACCTAACAAATATCCCTAAATATCAACTGGAATTTCAATAAAATGGTAAGTGATCTCTCTCATATTGTTTGTTTCAATCAATCATAAGCTAAGGAAAGGTAGCGATTCTTTCTTGTTTGTTACTCGATTTCGTTTGAGATTTAGGGAGGTCTATCTTGTTCACATGAGGGATTATATTTGCTAGGTGGACTAATCCCTCTTGCAAACAAGATGGACCTGCCTAAATCTTAAATGAAATCTAGTAATAAACAACAAAGAACTTCTACCTTTCTTTAGCTTATGATTTATTGAAATATTCCAGAAAGATCACTTACAATTTTATCGAAATGCATGTTGAAGTCCCTTTTACTGCCCTCGATAGTTAGCTTCCCCTTGATGCCTTAGAGGTCGTTCCAATGCTTTCCATAACTTCTCCATGATGTCTCAAAGGAGATCTATATAGACATAAACTTACACTCGATGAAAGCATCTAATATATAGAATGAAAGATAAATGAACTACTTAAATCAACATATATCATAAATTGAATCAATAACCAATCATAACCTTTGTGGGTGATCAAGGAATCCCAAAAATGATATCAAGGAAGACATGATTATGAAAGAAGAAATTTTTTTATTAAGTAAAATGGAGAACAAAATTACAACTCACATCATTCATGTTACAAGCCTCTTCTCACACTCTCGAACCCTCTACTTTGATGAAAAACCTCCTAGCCTTATTTCTATAGCATAAGCGTACCATGAATGGTACTCCTCAATCCTCTGGCCTATGTTTGATTTATAGACCAAGAGGAGGAGATTTGGGATCTTTTTCATAAGAGATGAGATGAAAAAAATGGTGGGATAGGGGTTCCACAAAGAGAGAAAGTAGCTCGATGATGGGATGGATCATTGTTGAATGGCCATCCATTCAAAGCTTGTTATTTGGGAAATATATGACTAACAACGCATCTATACTTTAATTTTTATTTTTACTTGCGTTAAGTCATGTGCGCAGGCCATAGTCTCAAACATAGCAAACTTTTACACAATTTCTAATGGTCTCTTATGAGTATGTGAAAAAATGGACCAGGGAACTGTGTAGGAAGCCAAAAATAGTTTTTTGAGCCTTGAGATCCAGGAATTTCATTCTGTTCGAGATAATTTGGGTTATATCTTTGCAGGGGGATGCTTTGGAACACATTTATGGATATCGAAATATCCAAACTGATGGTTATTTACCTATTGCGATAAAATGTTGTGTAAAAAATCCCCCCCTAAAGTGCAATGTCATAAAAGATGTTTCATGACTAAAGCGCTTTATCATGCTAAGGTTAGAGTTAGATACTATAGTCAGAGACCTTGAATAATCAGTCAAATTCTACAATGCAATATACAATAATCAATGAGGTAGGTATTACCATACTTAGATCATAAATGTCTTAGAGAAACATTATGGAAATAAATATGAAGATCTATGTCAAAAAACTACATAATATGGACAAACCATCAATGGATGTATGTTTGAAATTATGAATATTTAATAACTTCACGTAGCCTCAATGGATGAAACTAGATCCAAGGTCTTTATCTACATCTATCCATCTGTAGTATGAATCTAACCATGCGAGTGAATGTATAATAGTCAAACATGGTATAAACCACTTGATTACCGGTCAATGATGTCAACTGTTAATCAGCATAAGGGAAACCACCAATAATAAAAATGGTTCTCAAGGTACTTCCAAGTACAATCTATGAAGTGTGAATAGATTTTCTAATGTCGAACACTCACAGAATCATTCAACTGAAGGTAAATGATGAGAGTCGAATGTCGAAGGTGAGAAACATGCCATTAACGTATGCAGGCTCCAAGGTGCTGAAGGCTTCTAGATCAACTTCCTAGATAATGAGTTGAATTCGATAGGAAGCAACCCATCACAGGAGGGACTACACCATGAAAATTGTGTCAAGTTTTGAAGAACAATAGTTTTGAGTAATCGAGGATTGACTCAGGGATGATCGATGTTATTGAAGACTTATGAATGGGAAAGTAATTTTACTGAGGTTGGAATTCCCTTGAACATATTGGTGACATGACATACTAGCTTGCAACATTTGACTCAAAGATGATACACAAACCAACTGAAGACTTTCAATGAGGTATGGTGAACTGAGAGGAAAATGGATTTCCCAACTTGGACACAAAACTAAGAGAGTGTCATGTTCAAGAGTGAAATACATACTTTTGCAATACAAAAAAAGGTTCTTTCCAAATTTCTCCCCACCATTACTGGAAAGTACCTCTCTAATTGTAGGTTTTGTCCAAGGGTAACCGAAGACGCTTTATGTGACCATCAAAGAAGTAGTACATTGTGATAAGATATAAATGCACTTTTCATAAAGTAACTTTGCCATTGTAAAAGAATTTTGAATGTTTGTTGCACTTGAATGGAAATGTTGTTGTAAGGGATCCATGATTGGTTAGAACTGACACCTTAATATTTTGGTCAAGGTTGATTTCCGAAAGTGCTTTCTAAGCCCACCTAAATAAAACCTACATAGATTAAATTGATAACATATGTAATCATGTATAATGCATCCTTCTTGTGTATATGGTGTTCATTTCTATAGCATTGGGAGGTATTCTCCCACGCTAAGGATCCTTCAAAATCAACAAAATAAATTAGAAATATTAAAAGGGAAATTCAATTTTTATATATGTAGGCTCAACGGAGCCTAAGCCGTGTCCACCATTAGAGGTTACCCTATCACAAGGGCACTCATTTGACCACTATATATAAGACAATTTGACCTCCTGACTTGGCATGAATTCGAATATCACAAGACAAGAATTTGAATATCACAAGACAAGATATTTTTTGTTCATTTAAGTGAAGGACACAAGATGCAAAAATATGAGTTTTTGGGAAGACCTTAATGGGAAGGCCAAATTTCTTGGTAGGTAGCTTGACTAGGTTTGACCCGTATTTGTCATTGAAAAATTGGCACATATTTCTAGACAAATTATTTTGTAAAATTTGTTGAAGATTGCATTTTCCTTTGTAGAAAAGTTGGTTTATTTTTTCCAAAGGTTAGGTATTTCCAATGTAATCATGTGTCTTTTATTGTCTTTGGTTGTCTCTTTTAGCTATGGTTATTACGTTATAGTTGATATATTTCTATGTATAATTACTTAACGATATAAACTACATAAAACAAATTAAGAATAAAAATTATTGGAAGTAATTATCAAATTAGAAAATTCAGTTTCTACTATAAGAAAAAATCAACATATTATCGGAACCTAGGTAATGGAGTAGCCACAAGAAGCATAGCATGAATAATTTTAAATTAGTCCTAGAAAAAGAGGGGTATCAAGCATTTGATTCCTCGCAGTTTGAATAATGTCTCCAAACCTCATAATTGAAGAGACATTGGAAGGTGCAATCAACTATCTTGGAAAACTCAAGAAACTCAAGTACTTTTCATCTCGGAGGAAAATGACTTTCTACGTCAGGTGGAAAAATATATTCGAGAACCAAAGGGACTTGAGTAGAAAGAAAATTTCAAAAAGAGTGAGGAAAAAGAAAAGAGGATTATTGTATACTCTATAAAATACCGTGTAATTCCTCATGTTAAAGTAATAAAGAGTTACAATTAAATGTACAATTCCCTAACAAAGTTATATGTGAGAAATAATAAGAAGAAGAAATTAACCTTGAAGCATTGTCTTTGCAATATTAAAATGACTAAAACAGATTTTATCACATCTTATCTTATTTAAATAACTCAAATCAAAGATGAACTTATAGCCACTCGTCAGAAAATTAAATATTGATAATTAGTTACAGTTTCTCTATGCGGCTTTCCTTTGCCATGGAAACCATTCATTCAAGGTGTTTATTCACGTGGCAAACTACAATCATTTGATGATCTACGGGATTATTGTATTCAAGAATAAATTGGGTTTTGAGATAAAAATGAACCTCAAAACAAAGGGACTCAAGCCCTTGCTACTCACAAAAAGAAAGGGAGGAACCATTAATAAGAGGAACTTTGGCAAATTTGACAATGGGAACATTGTAATATTTGATGAAAGAATTCCAAATAGATCAAATCAAAAGAAGAAATAAAATTCAAATTCTTCATCTTTCATAATCTTGATCACTATGCATCACGATGTCCTGAAAGAAAGACGAATGATAAGGCGCAAGATTTTACTTCCAATTTTAATAAAGAAAAATAATGATGTGAAGCCACCTCTAACGTCAAATAAATTCTTCATTTGAAGAATTTGATTATTGAAAAATAAGTATTTATGTTATTCCCTTCCTTACTTCTTAGCTATTTACTATTTTATTAATTGAGTCCTTTCTACTTTCTTCTTATCATTGATATAATAAAAGGGAAAAATTGAAGGATTGTTGTACTCCCAGGTAGTGTGGTAGGAAGAAAGAATTCCGTACAAAGGAAAACTAAAATGATCTATAAATCCTTAGGATTCTAGATGACCAAAAGGAACTAATCTCTAAAGGAAACAAATAACCTATTGAAAACATTTAGAAAGTAAATGCTAGAATTAGTTTTGGAATATTAGATAAGAATCATAGAAGAATTTGAAGAATATATACAAGGAGGTAGATCAAGGAAAAAAGGTCATAAAACTCTCAAAATATAAGTAATCTATATCCTAAGTTCATACAAATCTCATAAGATAAGTAATCTATATCCTTCCATCCTCATTATTATTCTTTTTCCTTACCTTCCTTTTTTATCATTTTACTGGAATAATAATCATTTCTTTTATGATATCTTGAATAAATTTTGTAGCAGCATTGTTAATATGGTCTCTCAACTAAGTGCGAGCGACCAATATTACCACAAGGAAGACCTATAGATGAAGGATTTTGTAAAAGTTTTTGTTGAATAAGAAATCCATATTCATGGACCAAATATCTCAAACTTGAACATTTAATGTTAATATAGATATATGCTACATTAGTACCTATGATATATCTCAAGAAATAAAGTGAGAGTTTGCATAGAGAAATGACTAGATCACTAAATTCAATAAGTTATGAAGAAAGCATTAATTGAACTCTAGTACATACTCAAGAATGAATAAATCGTGGATAAATTTTAGATCAGTATGATTCGAGATATCTCCCTCATTGAAGGGAATGATTAGCCAACGAAAAAAAATATTGGTTGCATCATAAACTAATATCGATTTAAATAGGAACACAACAAATTACAAAGATAACCATAAACACAGAGATACAGCGGAAATAATACTTCATTTCATTCATGTAAAATACTGAAATATGCTTACAAACAAAAATGGAACTAAACTAGCTAGGGCGATTGTAGCTTATCTCTGAGAAGGGATGTGGTAGATACATGCCTTTGAACTATGTTACAATGAGGCTTGAAGGCCTATTTATTGTTGAGAAATAATGGAAAACCCTTAACATCCCAAAATCTAACCCTAGAAGATGAAACACCAAATTATGATTCATCAAATCATGAGGATGCCGACCAACATCCTGAGTTTTCTGATCTTGGTTTTCGTGATCTCTTTACCTCATCATCTCATCATGATGTTGATTCATTCATTGCTAATCCATCTAAGCCATTGGTCTATGATTATCTATCTATCGAAGAAGATGAAACCCCCCAGACTGTCGAGGCACTTCAGTTGAAGCTGATATTTATTTCAGGCCCTCGTTGTCTTGAGGTTGGTCTCACCTCTAATTAGGAAATTGTTCAAACACATGAGGCTCCTCATCGCTCATATGTATGCACTAAAGAACAATCCAACACTCATATTTCACTTCCTCCAATTGGACTACACAATTCCATCGCTCATGCATTAAAAGAGTCTTACATAGCAAGCGCACTTGCGCAACATAAGTGGTCTACCTTTCTCATGTTTTCCTGCATCTCACAGTCGAGGGAATGCATACACTCAACATGTGCACCTAGTGTAGCACAATACCATGAAAATTCCATAGAGTGCATGCCATGCACTTCCACTCATTTTTGTTTTGTGGATGCTTATAAGCTCGAAGGGTGCCTGTTTTCATTATTGTAGCTTTCACATTTACTGGTTCAAACAATTGGGTCAATCACATACCAAGCCTTCACTAACATTGGTCAACCAATGCGTCGGTGGTTGCATTGGAAATATCACTTCACATCATTAGGCCCATGCACAATTAGCTTAAGAGTAGGAGTAGTGATTTATTTCAGTTTGCTTAATTGCATTCTTGCTTAATTTCTTTCTTTTCATGTTTTTTTGTCTACTTTCTTGTTTCCCAAACCACTTTCTTTTCACATTTACTTCTGCTTCAACACTGTTTTGTTGTTTGTTTTATTGATTTTGTTTGTAGGTTAGTTTCGTATGAAACCCTGCATGACTCTTGAAACAAGTTGGGTAAAAGTACAAGATGCATTATACAATTATTACTACTTGGTTATCTGTCATCCTACCCTTGTATGATGAACTTGGGACTTTTATTCCATGATACGTCGATGGAAAATACGTATTTTTTGAAGTAAACCTTAGTGAAAACACAACGATTGTGCGCTAACTAGTGTCACCTTCTCTAGTCAGTTGTTTTTGGGTTAACCCTTGTCAGTTCAATCAAGTAGAGTAAGGTGAGGGAGGAAACCTTAATAGGCATGTCCAATGTATATAATAAACTAGTTCCCTGAAGGAATAACCTCTTATTCTCTTAATAAGTCAGGGTCCCTCTTCCGCCTTTGAAATGAATAAGTGCTATGGATGGTTAGGGAAATGAAAAACGAAAAAATAAAGAGTAAAAAATTTCAAAAGTGAAAAATAAATAAGGAAAAAGAAGAGAAAGGCTTCCTATGCAAAGACATGATGAAAGCCAGTCCGCCGAGTTACTGACCAGGCTTGCTGGCAATGAAGCAATGCTTGTGTTCCTGTGTGACTCCGTCAGGGTGTTGTCTAGGCCTGCTGGCAGTGGAGCAACACCAGAGATGAAACTAAGACTCTGATGACTATACTCCTTGTGCACCAATATACCCATCAAATGTAATCAAAACAACTTTGTTGAAATGGCTTGGAATGTGTGTCAATCGACCAAGAGCTTGGCAGATGCTACATCTTACAATCAAGCAAGTGGGGAAACCAAGACGAAATCAGAACTGAACAATATTTCCAAAGGTGTTAGACATGCTTTTCATGAAAAAGGTCCATTCAGAGAGATGAAGTTCTACTAGTGTGTCGCCAAATGTTGTTGCGGCTACAACCACCCTCCAAAATTTTCCCTTGGCTTCATTTTGGAGCTTCCTGTTGTTCGGAAAAGTATCCAATACGGAATGACCCTATCCCACTCTAAGGGTGATAGTACCTCAGCAACAACTGAATGCAAAGCTATTCAAGATTACTTCTTTATGAGATGAGAGAGAGAAGAGGAAGAGGATCTACTAACCGTTATCTTGCGCTAATGGTTGATCCAATCTTCCCTCTTTGCTGCTTGCTCCTAGCTCCTTGCTCTTTCACCAGCCCAGCTACACAAAGATCCTGTAAAAGCACAAGAAAAGGAAACTACAAGAAGCATACATCCATAATCGATTCAGGGATTAGCATAAATCAAATATAAAAGCATCAATTCACCATAGAGACACATGCATATAGAAGAACCTCAAATACTTTATTAATGGAAGAAGTAAAGTTTTGAGAGTGTTACAACCATAATAGGCCCAATCCAGCAACACCTCCCAGCAGAAAGAAATCCCCTCTTCACCTCCTTCAAGCAAATCACCCAATAGCTCTATAATCAAACCAACAGCACTTCCTTACTTGCACAAAATTCCAGCCTCCTTAGACCTCATGAGAGAGCTCTATATATAGGAGATTTGGAGAAAGGATGAGTCAGCTTGAGGCCGGCATGAAGCTGACTAGTGTCCTCTCCCACTTTAGTTAATCTTCAGTTCTTGAGTCCACTTGGAGATTCTTGCTTCCACTTGGAGATCAAGACCCTCTTACTCATCACAAGGCGAATTCCTTGACCCAAGTGTCAGTTTGGAAGCTTCCTGGGCAATTGACACCTTGCAGAATGACTGTGCCACTTGGCCAATCTCGCCCAGGGCAGGTAGCCTTCATTGATTTTGACATTCAGCACAGGTACAGAGTGGAGCAGTTGACATTCATCGTAGATGCTCAG
Source organism: Pinus tabuliformis (assembly GCA_031772625.1). Lineage (NCBI taxonomy): Eukaryota > Viridiplantae > Streptophyta > Pinopsida > Pinales > Pinaceae > Pinus > Pinus tabuliformis. The sequence goes on from CM062814.1 coordinate 415,410,107, forward strand.
TGGAGCAACTGACATGATCCAGAAATAGCTTGTTTTTGAGTGTTTTCAGGTGGAGAACTGATTTTCAGTGCTGTGGTTTGCTGACCTTGTTCCTCTAGGGGTAGGAACAACATGTTTAGGGACTTTGGATCCCTCAGATTATTGACATTTCATGCTTCATGCTGTTAGGCACAAAAATGTCTATAACAGTTGCCCCCTAAAGTATGAGGTCGTTTATCGGGTGAAATGCTTTATCAGGAGGATCCGAAGTTCATTCAATCGCTGAGAGGTGCCCTGTAATAAAATACAATACAATACATTATTTTTCATTCTGCTTTCATGATCTAGCTGAGGCGGGCATTCCCATGCTCAGCTTTATAAATTCATTTTGGTACATATAACAGATGACCGTCTGATGGTAGACTGATAATTCTCTGCTGAAATTATCATCCTTTGAGGAGGATGATCATCTGCTGCAATGATGTACATATCAAATGCCTTTATATTTCCTGAATATATATCGCAGCTCGGATGGATGAAACTAGATCCGGGGTCTTCAAACTCGTTCGATCTTCACTCTAAGTACAAGTCGATCCATGTGAGAATTGCGCTGAAGTCGAACATGGAAAGACATCGCTTGATTACCAGTCAATAATGTAAACCGTTAACAAGCGCGAGAGGAATCACCGATAATGATGATGACCCTCAAGGTACTACAGTACAATTCACGTGGTGTGAATATAGGACTTGGCGTCGAACACCACGCAAAATCTTCTAGTCGAAGGTCATTGATGTGTACCTGTCGCTGGAAGTGAGAAACTTGCCATTGAGGCATGCAAGCTTCAAAGTACTGGGGGGGTGTTCCTAGATCAACTTCTTGGATAATGAGCTGAAGTCGACAAGAAGCGATCCGTCAAAGGAGGGCCTTAATGAATCCCACATCAGTGACACGGAACGGAGCTAATGATTTTAGTGGAGGTGAAAACAATTTGTGAGATATGATTCAGGGTGGCGATCATGTGTGGATGAAGGATAATGTATGGCAGTGGATGGGACACGGTTGACTCTTTCTGAACAACATCTCTTGAACATATAACGACACTGATGTGATGGATCGGTAGCATTACCCCAAATACGGATGGTTTGGCGAAGACCATGGTGATGAGACCGGTGAATGAAACAACCCAACCCGATGTGATACGGAGGACAAAGTGTCATGTTCAAGAGCGACTTGCTACCATTAAAGCTTTGAGGTTCTCCCAATTTTTCCCCAATCATTTCTGACCAGTACCTCTTTATTTTTGTCAAGCTTGAGGAGGATAACATATGCTTGTTCTATAACCTGCCCTTCGGGCAAGCCCATCGCTATGTTTTAACGAGCCTAGCGATAGGGAAACTCGTTCTCGTCTAAAGACAAGTTTGTCGCTATTTAATCATTTTAACGAGTCTAGCGACAAAGACAACTCGGTCCTTTTCATTTTTAGAGAGTCTGAAAAGGTACAGAAAGTTAACTCCAAAATTCCTTTTTCGTCATCTAATCCCTTAAGTCCGAAAAAGTATAAAACAATACAGAAGGGATGAATTTTCGATAACTTTAACGAGCTGAATAAAACAAGCGCTCGACCTTTTTGTGCAATAATCCCTCAGGTCCAAAAAGATTAAAATCTAGAGGAGGGATAGCTCTTCCGGTCCTTTTAATGAGCTGGAAGGCCAAAACTCGGCAAACTTTTCATATTTTACGAGTCAATTGAAAAGAGCTCAAAGAAGACTCGTCTTTTGAGGAACGAGTGATAAACAGGGATAGCAGCAGATTCCAGGTACAGGTTGGAATTTTCCAATCACGGCAGTGTCACAAGGATGGCTAAGTGAAATCACTCTTCGCAGCTGTTCCTCAAAATGGGTAAACAGTCATATGGGGTGAACGATCGGCCAAATGGAATGGAGGTGGCAGGTGCAAACGCGACCAAGGCTTTTATGGCTAATAAATTTACGATCACAATGGTTATTTACCGGGATAGGTTCATTTTTTAATGAGCTTGAACTCTGGTGGAAACTCTTGCTCACGCTTTTCTATTTTTTCACGAGCATAAATTCCACGGTAAAACTGCTCGAACTTGCGTTTATTTTTTAACGAGCATGAACTTTATGCCAAAATTGCTCGATATACCAGTCATAAGATAAGAATGTCTCCTGAAAGATCCCATTTTTTATAGAGCTTGCGCCTTACCAAAGCTATGCTCCCTCTCATCCTTTCTTCATGCAAGTTCGGAAACGGCTAACCCCAAAAACAAATAAATAACTGCTCTTAGCTTGCACTCCAAAAGGTTTGCATGCCCCCAGGTATAAAATACAATTTCAAGGCTGCCCCTACTTATCCGATAAAACATTTGTTTTAAAGGGTGAGGCTTGCCTCTTTCTGGTTACCCAAACATGGTTCTATTTGCTGCCGCAAATCAATCTCTTTCTTCGGCACTGTCTCCCATAGTAGACAATGGTGAATGACCTTTGTCAAACAAGTAACCTTGACAAAAGAACCTTATTCCAGAACAACCCCTCTTCCAAATACGGACGGGGTATGGACTAGTCATATTCTTTCGCGGAAATTCTACCTTATACCCAGGGTTTCCTCTGCCCAAAGCAGACCAGGATGCATGCCCCCTGGGTTCCAGTCCCATCTTTCCGAATCACTCGCATTCATCGGGAAGGAGGACTGGTGGTGGAGACATTTCTTGAGTGAATAGACCATTGAGGGTTGGTATTTGACTATTTGCGATGCGTGATCCCAGAAATGAAAGTTGGTCTACGAGCTTGACCACCCTTCCTTCGTGCGGAAAACACATTACTCTAAAGAGTGAGGAGACTATAGCTCCCATCCAATATATATAGTCTCGTCCAAGGAGTAGGTTATAATCCAAGGGTCCTTGAACGACCATCACGTTCAATTGAACGGTCTTCCCTTTCAACGTAACAGGCACATTGGGGAGGATCCCTAATGGTCGACTGGTTCCTTTATCAAAGCCCGAGAGATTTCTTATCTCAGGCAAAAGCGTTGGGGAACCCAGTGCTTTCCAAGCAACAGAGGAAAGGATACTCACAGATGCCCCTTCGTCAATGATAGTTCCAGCCATTACCATTCTGTAGATTTGGACTATAATTCTGAATGGTATACTGGCTGGCAACCAGGGTCTGCCTAGTTGGTTCCAATCAAAGGACACAACCAGGTTGCTTGGTGGTGGGACCGAATACACGGCCGGATACGATCCTGACGATGTTCCTTCTTGCGATAAAGGAATGGGCGCATTGCCCTGATGCTCATCAGAATCTGTGTTGATGAAAAGAATCTGGATGGTGTCATCCTTATTCTCTTCAGTGGGGGTGTCATTTGAAGATGAATCTTCAGTGACGGTGCCATTTGAGGATGAAATCTCTGAAGGAAGAACCGGGTCAACTGCCGTATTGACCTTTAGAGTTTCGTCTGGTCTGGATTCAGTAGGTTCATTTTCAATGACTGACGCTTCAGCCGACCACTTGAGCGGGCCAGCTGTGTTTTCAACCAACGAAGGACTTGGCACGAGTTTTTTGTATCCAGGAGGAAGTCTCAACGGTGAACCCAGAAGATCTTCCAAAACTCTCTTCGCTTCATCTAAGAAGGGACAACGGTGGATGGGGTGATCGCCCTCGCACAGTCTACAGGGGGATCTAACTCCCCCCTTTTGTCTTGAACCTTCACTTTCTCTGGTTGACGGTAAGCACTCAACCTGGATATCAGAGGTTGATGCTCCCGGATTGTGCAACCGAGGGGACCAGTCCCTTAGTATCCGGGGAATACAGGGACAATCTCTATGGAAGTGGTCTCCTCTACATATGACACATGGCGATTTAGGCCCGGTCTGTGCTGTGTGTGGGTTTTTGTTAGATGTCTTTTGCTTGCCCCCAGTCGCCTTAGGCTCCTTCTTCTTCTTCTCTTTCTTCTTCTTTTCCTTCTTCTCCATGGGAGCTTGACTTTTGCCAGCCCCACCTTTCGAAGATGAAGGATTGGAGGAAGAGTTATGGGAAGTAGAAGGCTGGTGGGCAGCTCTAGACTCATCTAACTGTTGACTCGACTGTTCAGGAACCATGGTGTTCTGAACTACATTAGTTGAGAATAGCCAAATAGGCAGGCCAATTATCAGTCCTGGAAGCGACAATGTGGCCATGTGGGGCGCACCAACTTCTCCCCAAGAGGAGAAAGGACTAGGATTTCCATCATGTGGAATTCCTTGGTTGGGGCGCTCCATGTTCTCAACCTACAGATCAACGCGGGAATAGGAGGTGATTATGTTCCGTTTAAAATAAATTTTATAACGACGCTTTTAGACACAACTTGCTTTTTCACTTTTTAAGAGTCGAGAAAAAGCTAAAGATGAGTCTAGTCTCCTTCGATGTTTTAACGAGCCCGAAGTGACAAATGCTCGGATGGACTTTTTCAGTTATAGAGTTTGAAAAAGGCCAAAAGAAACTGCTCTGGAGTTCTAGGCAGAGGGTGTGCCAAACCTTTCGCAAAACCACAGAATATGTTTTACGGTACGAGTGGTCGATCTTCGTGAATGTTGTGTTCACTGCATTGCGATCAGTAGGGCGGCCGACACGGTTTCCTATGGATAAAGGCTTTGATCCTATAGGGGTCTCCCAATATATACGCGATGGTACGTGGGAGCACAAGTCCGTATTGATACTTATCGCTTCACCGTGGAGGAATCACCCAACCACTCAACGCTAAGATATCACGTTTAACGACACCGGAACACGTCTCTAGCTTAGACCTCTCGATGTTTGTGTTATGTTTCAATGCGTTGTTACGTAAATTCAATTTATTTTAAGGTTGATCTTGTTTAGCAGTTTGCCTTTATGGATCACCACGAGATGTATAGTAACACTCCTGAATGCAGTCTAAGATGATAAGCAAGCTTTTCAATCTTTCAACTTTGAAAACCTTAACTACTGAGGGAAAAGAAAGATAACACCTTTTCACACAGATCATAGAGCACACACTAATGCATTTTCCCTAAATCAACATACAAACTGTCATAATGCACATGCACGATGCAAGTATTTCTTTTCTCTTTCTTAATGTTGGTGAAATACAAAAAGAAAGCTGTTGTATAACTTTGAATTCAATTTCAAGCGAAAGCAAACAAGTTTGTCCAAAATCAAAAGACACCTTAAGATTTACTTGTTTCGACACTAGAAATATATAAATTCAAACCATATGACGAAAGCGACAAGCTCAATCAGCTATGAACAGCAAACAAACTAACTCTTAAGATCAAAACGACACTTAATCACAGGTCTAGATCTAAGAGGTCATAGCAAGACTGGTTCACTTTTCGTTATGGGAAACTGTAAATGCACAAGAAATACACAAAGAACAAACACAGTTTCTTTATACAACCGAGGCGGAATAGTGACAAAGAAAGATGGTTTCAGATAGGCACATTGACTGGTAACAAACAGCAAAACAAGAGTGAAAACAGGGCAAGAAACAGCAGGAAACCCCAGTAGCACAAGGCAAGACTGGTCCAGCGCAGGTGGGACACTGTTTGTTTGACCTTCAGCGTAGGTAGCCCCTTCGGGAACTGCGCTAAAATGCAGACAGCCTTTGTACAACCTGCACTGAAGAACGAAACTTTCGTTTCTCTTGGTTTCCGGGTCACAGATTGCTCAAAAATTCACAGTTTTTGCTCAAATCAGAAGCTATCAGTCAAGGAAACACTAAGGGATGGAAAGGAGGATGAAAAGCTATCACTAAGAGCTTATTAGAGTCCTTGTGGATCAGCTCTTCAAATCATAAACTTGCCCAGAAACTGAGCTAGAGTAGCTGCCCTCTACTTTGTATTTGAAAGATCCAAATACAGTTCGATTCGGTACTCCCTTTGTTTATGAAATGAATAGCAAAAACACAAATAACCAACAAGATACGATCCCCAGTGGAGTCGCCAATTTGTTGTTGGGAAAAGTATCCAATACGGAATGACCCTATCCCACCCTAAGGGTGATAGTACCTCAACAACAACTGAATGCAAAGCTATTCAAGATTACTTCTTTATGAGATGAGAGAGAGAAGAGGAAGAGGATCTACTAACCGTTATCTTGCGCTAATGGTTGATCCAATCTTCCCTCTTTGCTGCTTGCTCCTAGCTCCTTGCTCTTTCACCGGCCCAGCTACACAAAGATCATGTAAAAGCACAAGAAAAGGAAACTACAAGAAGCATACATCCATAATCGATTCAGGGATTAGCATAAATCAAATATACAAGCATCAATTCACCATAGGGACACATGCATATAGAAGAACCTCAAATACTTTATTAATGGAAGAAGTAAAGTTCTGAGAGTGTTACAACCATAATAGGCCCAATCCAGCAACACCTCCCAGCAGAAAGAAATCTCCTCTTCACCTCCTTCAAGCAAATCACCCAATAGCTCTATACTCAAACCAACAGCACTTCCTTACTTGCACAAAATTCTAGCCTCCTTAGACCTCATGAGAGAGCTCTATATATAGGAGATTTGGAGAAAGGATGAGTCAGCTTGAGGCTGGCATGAAGCTGACTAGTGTCCTCTCCCACTTTAGTTAATCTTCAGTTCTTGAGTCCACTTGGAGATTCTTGCTTCCACTTGGAGATCAAGACCCTCTTACTCATCACAAGGCGAATTCCTTGACCCAAGTGTCAGTTTGGAAGCTTCCTGGGCAATTGACACCTTGCAGAATGACTGTGCCACTTGGCCAATCTCGCCCAGCGCAGGTAGCCTTCATTGATTTTGACATTCAGCGCAGATGCTCAGTGGAGCAGCTGACATGATCCAGAAATAGCTTGTTTTTGAGTGTTTTCAGGTGGAGAACTGATTTTCAGTGCTGTGGTTTGCTGACCTTGTTCCTCTAGGGGTAGGAACAACATGTTTAGGGACTTTGGATCCCTCAGATTGTTGACATTTCATGCTTCATGCTGTTAGGAACAAAAATGTCTATAACACTTCCCTACCAACCTTTCATAAAATCGTGTCTTGCCTTGTCAAGTACACAAGTTTCAATGATTTTCTTGTAGAATGACAGCTTGTCCATTAAAGTTTGTTCCATCCTCCTCACAGGTTGTTTCACTGGACTTAGTCCACCTGTAGGCTGAGAAACTCCCTCAAAAAATTGCACAATTCTGGAGGGAAACCAGCCTTCCCTCCAGAAATTACGCAATGTTGTCTGGAAGCTTGCTAGGCTCCAGAATTGTGAAAATCTTCCTGTCACTGTTCACTGATAAAATTGCACAAATCCTCCCAGCAACGCTGCTCAGCTAAGAAATTTCATAACTCTGGGTAGTAGTTAGTTTCTCTACCCAGAAATTGTGCAATCCCTCTTTGCAACCAACACAGCTCCCTCCCAGAAATGCACATTTTTCCCCTCAGCTGAGTAGACTGTTGCATGTGCAGTTGGGTTGACTTGTTCCTTCCAGGACCAAGAAAAACTCGTTTACATGCATGGGCTACTTCTCCCAAGGTAGCATGCAAAGGAGTCCCTTGATTTACGAATCTATTTTTAGCAACTAGAGGTTACATTCAAGGATCACTTCAGAAACCTCCCACCAAGCGTTGATTTTCCTCAATTTGTGGCATGAGCCTCACAACCTCAATTTTATTGAAAATCATCAATCGGAAACTATAGAGCTCATTCCTCACATCAACCTTGCAGCTCTCATGTCCCACATTGAATCTAGGAGTCGTCAGCACATTCAGCTCAACTGTTTTTGGGTAAGCCCAATTTTCATGTATTACGTTGCGTTTCTGTCACTTTTTGTGTATCGCTTCGTGTGAGTGTTTTCTTCTTGATTTCAGTGAGTTCTTGATTTCATTTTCATGTATGTTAGCTTGTATAAGAATTGTTTCAGCTTTTTTTTGCATCTCACTGTTGTCAAATGCATGACATTTTTTTTCACGGACAAGTGTCATTGTGGCGACTTGCTTCACACACATGCATGATTTCCATTTTCTGAATCCTACACTTTTTGTTTGAATGAATGATCGTCCACAGTTGTTTGCACTCATCTCACCATGCATTCAAACGTCTCATGTTTTTAGTCGCCCGTCAGCCAGACTGGGTTGCCTTGTCCTCGAGCATGCCTCGATCGACTAGCACTCCGCATTTTCGGAAGTGAAGGCTCTCCCTTCCCTAAAGAAATTGCACAAACCTAGATAAGCACTGACCTCAATACTTGCATTATTAAATTCTTGGAGGTAGTGTCCTGCTAGCCCAACAAACTGCGTAATGCAATTTTCTAGTTGCATGTCACTGCTGACTGAATTGTGCATTACGCAGTTTCAGTCTTCAGAAGGCTAGGCTGGACAGTGTATTACATAATTGTAGCAATTAGTCAGCCTCGTGACATCTTGGACTGTACCTTGCACAATTTTGGCAATTAGTCTGCCAACCTCCCAGCGGAAGCTATGCAACTTTCATGTTCAAACATACAAGTATGTTGTAGGTTAGTCCTCAAGCTTGTTTTGGTTTTCACTGACATATTTATTTCATGAGCGTTGCTATGTCTCCAAGAATCACAAGTGTTCATCTGTCTTTCAACAGCACAAGTACAATAACTTCCAGGAGAGTAGAGTCAAAGACAATGTTAAGAGCGCAACTTGGGATGCAGTTGATCAAGTGTCTTTGAACTTTCCTATCCACGAAGACATCAAGTTGTTCATGGAGAAGGATATTAAGATCAATGGAAACAGAATCACAGCAAGCAGCACCATCAACAGCAGCAGAAGGAGGCACACTTGTATCTGACGAATGCAAGAGGAGGGTTGTTGATAGCATAGAGGCAGAGCAAAGCTACAAGTTCAAAGTAGATCCATTCATGACGAATACAACTTTCGAGACTAAGGCTATGAGCAAACGACATGAAATTAATATCGCGCGAAGGTAGAGAATGGAACAGAGAAGGGGTTGCATGTGCTGAAGAAAAAAACTCAAGGAAGAATAGGAGCTTCATAGACAGATAATGAGTTGCATCATGAACATGTACAACAGGGGGCACAACATGCACAAAAAAATGAAACTGTGCTAGTACAAGTTATATTTCCATTGCAGCAGTTGGCATGGTTAAGATAAGGTGAGAAGTGTTGTTGATCTCATGAAAAGGAATTTAGCAGCATGCATTTCATTGTGTGCACGAATGTGATCCCACCCATTTGGCACACTCACCGAGGTGAATACAAGAAGTAAGTCCAACTAGAGCTGGACATGTATTTTGATAATTGGATGCACATGATCTCTAGCACATGCTTGGAGATTAGTACAAACACTATGCATTAACATGTTGCCAGTTCGGTCGCACCCAGGATGGCCATGCGATTGTTATCATACGCGTTGGATGGATGATCCATATCCCTATACCGGGATGCAACATAGGCAAGATTTTGTTTCAGAAAGATGTCACCATTGAATAGATAGACACCATCATAGATGACCAAGCTTGGCATCTGTTCACCACCATTGCCCATCACAAGCATGCCAAAGAGTTGGTCTCACCACAACGGTCCTCATGTGGATGGTTGTATTATGCCATCACAAACTGATGTAAACTATTGTATATTGTCATCACTATGTCGGACACTGTTGAGCACTATTGTCACTATCAATGAGCCTAATAAATATGTTTGCAATGGATACTAACAAATTAAATCTACAGAAACCAAGATCTACCATATCATTTAAGTCAACTAAAGTGAAGATGTAAAATCCTAGATCTAAACTCGAGTCGCTCTCATCAAAATAGTCTGTATGCAATAGAAACGTTGTTCTCTCTCTCTCTACCACTATATGCAGGTGACTGCGACTACAAAATCGCTCTTACGAAGTATTTATGCATACGACAATGAGGCCCTATGTCCTTGAGGAAGCCATGCGAGACATCACTACTCTCGAACCATTTTGGTGAGATCAACTCTTTGGCATCCTTATGATGGTCGATGGTGGTGAACTGAAGCCAAGCTTGGTCGTCTTGATGGTGTTCATGCACTCAATGGTGACATATTTCAGAAACAAAATCTTGCCTTTGTTGCATCCCGGTACACCGATATGGACCCTCCGTCCAACTTGTCTGATAACATTCACATAGTCGTGCTAGGTGTGACCAGACTGACAACATGTTGATGCATATTGTCTGTGCTCATATCCAAGCATGTGATGGTGGCCATGTGTATCAACTTATCAAAATGCATGTCCAGCTCCAGTTGGACTTTCTTCTTGTAGTCACCTCGGTAAGTGCCCCAAATACGTGGGATCACATTCATGCACACAATGACATGCATGCCACTAAATTCCTTTGCATGTGATCAAAAACACTGTTCACCTTGTCTACATCATGGCAGCTACTACGATGGATCTATAAATTGTATAGGCATAGTTTCATCCGCTTATGCATGTTGCGCCCCCTACTACACCTGTTCCCGATGTAACTCATTCTTTGTCTATGCAACTCTTGTTCTTCCTTGAGTTGTTGGTTCAGCACATGCAACTCCTTCTCTGTTCGATTCTCTACCTTCGAGTAATATTAATTTCATGTCATTGCCTCATAGCCTCAATCTCCAAAGCTGCATTCATCATGAGTGGATCTACTTTGAACTTCCATCTTTTCTTTGCCTCTATGCTGTCAACAACCCTCCCCATGAATTCATCACGTATAGGTGTGCCACCTTCTACTTCTACTGATGGTGCTGCTTGTTGTGATTCCATTTACATTGATCTTGATATCCTTGTCCATGAACAACTTGATGTCTTTGTGGATAGGCAAGTTCAAAAACACTTGATCAACTGCATCCACAGTTGTGCTCTTAATAGTGTCTTTGACTCTACTCTCCTAGAAGCCATTGTACTTGTGCTGCTGATAGATAGATGAACACATGTTATTCCTAGAGATGTAGCAACACTCATGGAAAGAAATATGTTAGTCAAAAACCAAAACAAACTTTAGGACTGACTTGCAACATACCTGTGTGTTTGAAAATGAAAGTTGCTCAATTTCCACTGGGAGTTCGGGAGACTGACTGCCAAAACTGCACAAGGAATAGTCTGAGATGTCAGGAGGCTCACTAATTTCTGCAACTAAACAATGCATAGTCCAGCCTAGCGTTCTGAGGACTACAACTGCACAATTCCTAATTTCAGTCAGTAGTGGCATGCAACTAGCAAACTGCAATGTGTTGTTTTTGGGGCCAGCAGGAGACTGCCTCCAAGAATTGCATAATGCAAGTCTCGAGGTTAGTGCTTGGCGAGGCTTGTGCAATTTGTATAGGGAAGGGAGAACCTTCGCTTCCAGAAATGTGGAGTGCTAGCGAGTCAATGCACGCCCTGGGCCAAGGTAACCCAGTCTGGCTGACAGGTGACGTAAAACATGAGAAGTCTAAATGCATGGTTAGATGAGTGCAAACAAATGTGAATGATGATTCATGGAAAAAACAAGTGCAGGATTCAGAAAACGGGAAATCATGCATGTGTGTGAAATGATTCGCCACAATGGTGCCTGTTCGTGAAAAAGAATGTCATGCATGCGACAATAGTAAGATGCAAACAAAAAGTAAAACGATTCTTGTACAAGATAACATACATGCAAACAACAACAAACGCTCACTGAAATCAAGCAGACAACACTCACACGAAGCGATACACAAAGAGTGACAGAAATGCAATGAAATACATGACAAGCGGGCTTACCCAAAAATATATGAGTTGAATGTGTCGACGACTCCTAGATATAATTTGGGATGTCAAAGATGTAAGGTCAATGTGAGGAATGAACTCTGCAGCGTCCGGTTGATGAGTTTCGATAAAATCGAGGTTGTGACATGCATGCCACAAATCAAGTAAAAGCAACACATGGTGGGAGGTTTCTGAAATGATCCTTCAATGTAACCTCTAGCTGATAAAAATAGATCCCTAAATCAATGGATGCCTTTACTTGTTACCATGGGATAAGAAGCCAATGCATGTAAATTAGTTTTTCTTGGTCTTGGAGGGAACCAGTCAACCCAACTGAAGATACAAGAGTTTGCTCAGCTGAGGGGGAAAAATGTTCATTTCTGCGAGGGAGTTGGGCTGGTTGCCCAAAGGAATTGTGTAGTTTCTATGCAGAGAACCTGAATGCTACCCAAAATTGTGCAATTTCTAGGCTGAGCAGTGCTGCTGGGAGGAGTTGTGCAATTTTCTCAGTGAACAGTGATAGGCAGATTTGCACAATTCTGGAGCATAGTAGGCTGTTAGATAAAATTGCGCAATTTCTAGAGAAAAGGCTGGTTGCCCTCCAAAATTGCACAATTTCTTGAGGGAGCTGCTAAGCCTGCAGCTGGACTAAGTCGGGTGAAACAGCCTGTTAGGGGGATGCAACAAGCTTTGATGGACATGCTATCACTCTGCGAGAAAATCACTCAAGGTTGTGTACTTTATAAGGTAAGACATGCTACTATGAAAGGTTGGTAGGGAGGCTCCAAAATGAAGCTAAGGAAAAATTTTGGAGGGTGATTGTAGCCACTATAACACTTGGTGACACGCTAGTAGAAATCCATCTCCCTGAATGGACCTTGTTCATGAAAAGAAAGTATAACAACTCTGGGAGTATTGCTAAGTTCTCAGTTCATCTTGGTTTCCACACTTACTTGATTGTAAGATTTAGCATCTTCCAAGCTCTTGGTTGATTGACACACATTCTAAGCCAGTTCAATGCAGTTGTTTCGATTGTAGTTGAGGGGTATATTGGTGCACAACCAGTATAGTCATGAGAGTCTTAATTTCATCTCTAGTGTTAATCCACTACCAGCAGGCCCAGACAGTACCCTAATGGAGTCATGCAGGAACACAAGCATTGCTTCGTTGTGACGACTATGGGGCCTCATGTTTTTTGGTCCTCATACACCTGGTTGTATTATGTTGTCACAAACTGATGTCAACTATTGTATATTGTTGTCACTGTGACGAACACTGTTGAGCACAATTTTCACTATCAATGAGTCTAATAAATATGTTTGTAATGGATACTAACGAATTAGATCTACAGAAACCAAGATCTACCATATCATTTAAGTCAACTAAAGTGAAGATGTCAAATCCTAGATTTGAACTCGAGTCACTCTCATGAAACTATCTGTGTGCAACTGAAACATTGTGCTCTCTCTCTCTCTCTCTGCCACAATATGCATGTGACTGTGACTGCACAATCGCTCTTAAGAATTATTTATGCATATGACTATGGAAAAATACACCTATATCATAGAGTTGCTCCTTTACATTTATTATGAAAGTGTTTGAGATGTACTTCTCACTCTCAAGAAAATCATATGTGAGCGATGAGGGACTTGAAGCTTTCGATCTGCCTCTGAAGCCATGGTCACTCCCATAAACCTTTGTTCCATCATCCAAGGTTCTATAGTCACTTTCATAGGCTTATGTGCCAGCATCCAAGGACCAAAATTACATTTTGTGTGTCAGTGACCAAGATCGAGAAGACCCTAACCCAGAGCGAACCTTTTGCCTATGATTTTGGACCCTTGAGAGAACTCCTTCCGCCGAACCTATGTGAACCAAAACAAAAGAGAAGAGAAGATGTTTCCAAATGATATTTAGGTATATTCTATTTGTAGGATTTCCTAAGGGTTTACATGGGGTTAAGACTGACTCAAGAAGATGGTCATGTGATTAGATCACACCAATTGCAGAATACATGTATGAACCAAATTGGGTGATCTTTAGGTTGATTTCAGTCCTATCAAAAATAGGAATATAATGTAATCATTATCTCGGTTATTTGAGTTGTCTAAGGTGGAGTTTTAACGCAATTGCAAAATTAACACTCCCTTTCAACTAGGGAGAAATCCACCTGTGAATATCTGTACGTTGAACAATATATCATCACGAATCATATTTTTCATGTAGTTTTTGCGCAATGTCCAGAAAAAATCATGATTGTACATATCGATCTATACCTTTCTTATTCATGTTTATCTCTTGATTGTTCCTTCTCATATGCACGCACATCCTTAGATGTATAAGAAGAAGAATATGTTGATGGAGGGGAGCTCAACCTACCACCCTTTATCCATCAGGTTGCTACCTAGAATCTTTATCGTTAGGCTGATACCTAGAATTTTTTCAACGAGGACCATATCATCGAGGAGAGCATATTAACCAGGAATCACATCGGGGAGAAATAGCTTCCACCCATACCGAGCAATAGGATAACTCGTCATGTAGGGGAGTAATGGCTCGACCCTAGAATTTCATCGGGGAGCTTAACCGTCAACTTCGAATCAATCGAGTCATCTCAACCCATCTTATTGGTTACTGATCTTTCCATCGATGACCCATTCAGGTGGTAGAAAACTTGCATCATAATCGCCTTGTGTTATACACCCCCAAGTACACTCTTAACTCATTGGCCAGACGAGGAGCATTACTCGCTATAAGCCCAATTTATGGGCATGATTCCAAGTGGGTTATAATATGCAAAGTCAAAGATAGGGTGAGCTACTACTCCAACCCTGTGGGTAACAAATAGGGGTAAACTCCTATTTTCTAGAGTTCCCTCAACCCCAGGAGCCCTCCATCTCAATTCCTCACCTTGGGAGCTCAAATATGGTAGGAGGAGTTGGCTCAGTGTCCTCAATTAGCATTGCACCTTATACAGAGGGGATTCTCTCTAAAAAAAAGAAAGAAATTTCTCTTTGGTAATGCCTTTGTGATAATATCTGCAATATTCATGTCTTAATAGCAGATGTTTCATGTTCATATAAAACAACAAATAAAATATCATGTTGTATCATATATAATCATATAAATAACAAAAGGATACCATAATCATTGTCCCTCTCAAGGACTTTCCAACCATAATATTAATCTTCTTTCAAAAAAATGGACTATCTCAATATTTGACAGTATATTGGTTCCAAATGTAACCATATCATATCCAGATAATGGTCAAACAAATCTCTAAGGAGATTTTGTATCCTACCTCACAACTAGCCATGATAGCAACATCATGATCAACATCGATCATGTTATGGACTTCTCATCCAAGATATCATGACAAATCTCCTACTAAAGCAGCATCCAAATGTGCTTATCAGCAATACTCTCAAATATCACGAATATGTTTGTGTAGGCACATAACATAGGAGAAATACCTCATTCTCAAAATATAATATCTCATGCAAATATTTCAAATCATGCTCAATGGGAACTCTATGTGAGTGAACTAGCTCAATCATGAATCTATTTAGGTTCTATGCACATCATATCTATATCTATATACACATATATATATATATATATATATATATATATATATATATATATATATATATTATATATATATATATATATATATATATATATATATATATAGGTGGTTTCTCAAAAACATGATCAACAATTCTTCAATCAATTGTCGGATGCCATTGCGAGTTTAACAACTTCAAATAAAAGTATCAAAGATTTACAAAAACATTTTTCAATAGCTGTGCAATATGGAATTTCTTTCCCAAATTCCGGACATCAATTCATCATGCCATGATACATGATTTTCGGCTTCATAATCCATCTCCCTTTGATTTTTATCATCAGAGGCTCATCACCTAGCACAAGTACATCATTAGGATATAACATCAAAACTACAATCAATATGAAAGTCATATCTTGTAACTCATCATCCTGAATTCATCAAATATAGACATATCTAGATTCTAAGAATAATGCCTTGCTAAGGCATCATAATCATCCTTACATAAATCAAATTTGTATCATCATCCAAGAAAAAACATCTCATTAGAGTTTAGAAGCCAGATTATGACCATAATCAAAGTCATCATTATCATAGTATTAATACTTTCATCCAAGAGATAGGTAGAGCTCACATAAAGTATGAATTTGATTATTCAATATAGGTTTAAGGCTTCATCGATTCATTCTTATAATAATAAGTCATTCATAGTAACGACTATCACTCTTTCAACCACTATGCTAAGAATAAGGAGACCATTATCCAAATACCCCCGTAAGTGATCATGCCCACATCACATTGATATCACAACAAAACAACAATTTTCAAATCATATTAGCAGACATCGGGTCAAGTCCAAATTACTCTTCTAGAAAGCTCTATAGTCAAAGAAGATATCAGTAATCAATTCAAAGTTATTGTCAAGCATCATATCAAAACACTTATCATATATACCAATAATTCCAAAGCATGCCAACCTGATGTAACACAAACATAGTGACATATCTATATGTACATCCTGGTCATCGGTAAACACAATTTCATTATGCATGTTCATGTTATGGAAAATATTTAAGATTTTCTTGTTAGAAGATCTTGTTGTTATCTGTAGTACATCTATGGTAGTGACATCTTCCATGTGACCATATGATTTCATGCACAATACTTCATTATATGATCAAGAATTTGAGAATCCAGTCAAGAGTGGTAGAACATGTTAGAGATACTTTGATTCAGAATTCAAGCAAATCCAAAAATATTCATATGATGGTCAACAACAGTCAAACATCTAGTTTCTCACTTCATGTTAGCATGAGAGCGACTTTGGTTGCCTAGACATTGTCTAGACCTTCACATGCGAGCATCCAAGGATGATATCTCCTAGATATGTGACCATGTCTGGAGTAGAAAACCTAATTTCTGTACAAGATTTTGATCTATGGCTTTATTGCAGATCAGTACTTTCATATGCACATAAATCATACTTCATCAGCATATAATACAAACAGTAATAAGGCTAAGAATATTGAGAATATATTCTCCCTCTGATCAGGGATTTGAATCATTCATCTTCATCCATGTAAGGAACCTCTCTCGACATGAGTCACGCAACAACATATATGACCATCAACATCGTGACATGAATCCTTCATCTAAGGTTTACACTCAAAGCAAGAGATAGATGCAACATCATATCTCAACGATTATGAGCAAAATAACACATTTCTAATAAGTCACCTCATCAAGTTAGGATATTTAGTTTAACACAACCATAGTTAGTAAGAGATTTACTTATCAATATTACATTTATACTTCCTACATTGAGGTTACCATGCTCTTCATGACCAATGAAATCAGGGCAGACCATTCAATAAAGCTTTATCAAAACAACAAGAGTGTCAATCATGCTTATCACAAGTTTTACCACTAGACACATGTATAGGAGTTAATGAACCATCCTTCTATATGAAATGAATCATGACAAGTATCAAGAATATCATTTACTGGATTCAAGATTCTACCCTTCTTTATAGGATCAATATGTCCAACTGATAGGTCATAGATGTCAGCAAAACATCAAGTAAACTCTGAAATGACCTTTTTCCTACATTTACTCCCTCAATCACATAGAAAAGGTAAAATAATGCATAAGAGAACTCTATTGAACATGTTTATTCAACGTATACATTTTTCATAAATTGTTTAGTTAAGTCTATAAAGGGGGTAAACTTATATTGAATAGACGATTGTTCATCTACTTGTACGAGTTCGAATAGTCAAGTACTTGACGATATTTTCATGTTTAGGGAGTCTCAAAATGGCATAAAAAAATTCCTTGGGTTGACTTTTCGTAAGTTTTTAACGAGTTCAAAAAAAATATAAAAATATACTCAATGCCAAAAGGATTCATTTTCGTAAATAACCTATGATTTGCACACCTAAAATAAAAAATAATCATCACCACTCAAAACTATAGTAAACAAAAAAAAAAAAATTGGATTTCAGAGGCTAATAGGAAAAAAATAATATTTTAATGGACCTAAAAACTTATAAGATCCAAAAACCTAAAAAAAATTACCATTTTTATATTTTACCATTTGAGAGTGATAGAGTGCAGTTTCACCAAGAACTTAAGAGGTAGATTCTAGGCAAATTGTTGGACCAAATCTGTAGTTGTCTGCTCTAGGTAAACTATCTCTCTGAAATCTTGGTTTTCATTGCTTTTATTTCACAATTTACCTTTTATTTTTCTTTTTGGTGGGTTTAGCAAATGAAAAATTTCCCTTGGTGTGCACAATTGACCTTCATCAGGACTGTGCACACTGTTGGGTCCCTATAATACTAGTGATTACCCCATTACTATTGTAGTTATACCCCTTATTTATATTTTTGTGCCCCCATTTCCCCCATATTGTTATTAATGTGCCCATAGAATCCCTCTATTGTTATTTTTGTGGCTTTATATTATTATTGTTAGGTCAGCTGGATTATATTGTGACTCCTTAGACTCCTATATATAGAAAGGAGGTTTTGTCAGTTGTATCATCCAAGAATTGTTCATTTATGTAATGTAAAGGAGGTTGCCCCCTTGAAGAGGCTGAATTATAAGGCGTTGATCTATCTTTTCTATCTTTCCTTGAGCTGGTTTCATAACATTTGGTATCAGAGCCTTGGATTCTAGGGTTTCGCTGCTCCAAACAGGTCATCGTGGAATTTTCGCTATAACTTTGTTTCTATGACGTTTCAGAAGTCGCAAAAAAAACCCATTTGAGAAGAAATCGCTTTGAATCTTGGGTCCTAATTTCAAATCTTTATAAGCGATATTTTCGGAGATATGATCTGAGGAAGTTGGTCTTTTTGAAGAATCCTGAATTACACGAAAAACAGGTGACCTGGGGAAAATCATCATAACTTTCTTTCCGAGCATCGGATTGAAATTTCGTCAGAAGGTACAGAAAGAGGACGGACTGTAGTTTTCTTTTATATATTTTTCAAAGTCAAAGGTTGAAACAATGACACGTGGAACTTCATACAATTTTGCTCTAATGAACTAGTCTATAATCAGGTCACTGCGGGAGATTGTGCATAACTCTTTCTTGGAGAATCCAATTTGGATCAGACTAGTGGCATTGGAAAGAGGACATAGAAGGTTACTACAGGTCACAATTTCAGAGCTGGAAGATTCAAAATTACAGAGATACATCAGATTCAATATCGGGCTTCTACAAAGTAAAAAAAGGTGTGTAGTTTTTTTTTAATTTTTGCATAAGCTTGGTTTGAAGGAATTCAAAGGGCATAGTAAAGCATTATTATTGCTAACTGATGCCCCGAGGAAAGAAAATGCAAACATCTAGTAAGGAACCTGAAAGCTCTAGCATGACTCATGAAGAAGAGGAAGAAATGCTACATGATATATCAAAATTACAAGAACAAGTGCAACAAATGTCACGCTCACAAAAGCTAACAGATGCTAAGATAAATGGCGTGGAATCTAAGATAAAGGGCATGGAAGCTAAGATGGATGAGCTGAAGACAGATTTGAGGACAAATTTGAAGACATACATGGCAGATTTGAAGACATATTTGACAAATTTTCTACAAGAAATACTTACTAATGGTGAAAAGGTTGTAAAGGAAACTCATGATGTGAACAAAAGAAATGTTAATAATGATTCCATAGACTCTAATGCTGGATCGAAGACCTACCATATTCCAAAAATCGATATGAGGAAGTTTGATGGCAAGGATCCCGCCTGTTGTGGGGAAAAGTATCCGATGCGGATGACCCTATCCCTACTCTAAAGGTGACAGTCTTTAGCAACAACTGAAAGTAAAGTTTTGATGATTTCCTTTATGAAAGTACAGAGAGAATGAAGAAAGATTAACCAACCTGGTGTCTTTCGCTTAGTCGATCCTTGTCCTCTCTCTTTGTCTCTTGTTCCCAGCTCCTTGCTCTCTTTGCCGGTCCAGCTACACACAGATCCTGCACAAAACAAGAGAGCAAACTACAAGATACATGTACTCATAACTGAAGCATGGATTAGGATGAATCAAATATACATGTAAATACAATACATCAATGCAATACAAGTATATAGGAGAACATGCAAAACTTTATTGATAGAAGTAACAGGGTTCTGAGAAGGTTACAACCAATGATGGCTCCAATCCAGCAGCACCTCCCCAGCAGCAAGAACTCTCCTCTTCACCTCTAGTAAAACAATCACCCAATAGCTCTAACTGTAAACCAACAGCACCTCCTTGCTTTACACAAAATTCCAGCCTCCTTAGACCTCATAGAAGAGCTCTATATATAGGAGAGAAGAAGAGAGGATGAGTCAGCTTGAGGCTGGCATAGAGCTGACTAGTGTCCTCTCCCTCTTCAGTTAATCTTCAGTTCTTGAGTCCACTTGGAGATCCTGGCTTACACATGGTGATCAAGTACCTCTTACTCATCACAGGGCGAATCTCATGAGCCAAGTGTCAGTTTGGAAGCTTCCTGGGCAGTTGACACCTTGCAGAATGACTGTGCCACTTGGCCAATCTCGCCCAGCGCAGGTAGCCTTCATTAAATTTGACTTCCAGCGCAGGTACAAGGAGGGACAGTTGCATTCCAGCGCAGAAGCTCAGTGGAGCAGCTGACATGATCCAAAATAAGCCTGTTTTGAAGTGTTTTCAGGTGGAGAACTGATTGGAAGTGCTGTTGTTTGATGACCTTGTTCTTTTAGGGGTAAGAACAACATGTTTAGGGACTAAGGATCCCTGTGATTATTGACATTTCATGCTCCATGATGCGAGGCACAAAAATGTCTATAACAGTTGCCCCCTAAAGTATGAGGCCGTTTATCGGGTGAAATGCTTTATCTAGAGGGTCCGAAGTTCATTCCAGTGCTGAGGAGGCGCCCTGTAATACAATACAATACAATACATTATTTTTCATTCTATTTTCATGATCTAGCTGAGGCGGGCATTCCCATGCTCAGCTTTTATAAATACATTTTGGTACATATGACAGACGATCGTCTGAAGGTAGACTGATAATTTTCTGCTGAAATTATCATCCTTTGAGTAGGATGATCATCTGCTGCAATGATGTACATGGCAAATGCTTTTATATTTCCTGAATATATATCGCAGCCCGGATGGATGAAACTAGATCCGGGGTCTTCAAACTCGTTCGAATCTTCACTCTAAGTACAAGTCGATCCATGTGAGAATTGCGCTGAAGTCGAACATGGAAAGACATCGCTTGATTACCGGTCAATAATGAAAACCGTTAACAAGCGCGAGAGGACTCACCAATAATGACGATGACCCTCAAGGTACTGCAGTACAATTCACGTGGCGTGAATAAAGGACTTGGCGTCGAACGCCACGCAAAATCTTCTGGTCGAAGGTCATTGATGTATACCTGTCGCCGGAAGTGAGAAACTTGCCATTGAGGCATGCAAGCTTCAAAGTACTGATGGGGGTGTTCCTAGATCAATTTCTTGGATAATGAGCTGAAGTCGACAAGAAGCGATCCGTCAAAGGAGGGCCTTAATGAATCCCACATCAATGACACGGAACGGAGCTAATGATTTTAGTGGAGGTGAAAACAAACTGTGACATATGATTCAGGGTGGCGATCATGAATGGATGAAGGATAATGTATGGCAGTGGATGGGACACGGTTGACACTTTCAGAATGACCCCTCTTGAACATATAACGACACTGATGCGATGGATCGGTAGCATTACCCCAAATGTGGATGGTTTGGCGAAGACCATGGCGATGAGACCGGTGAATGAAACAACCCAACCCGATGTGGTACGGAGGAAAAGTGTCATGTTCAAGAGTGACTTGCTACCATTAAACTTTGATGTTCTCCCAATTTTTCCCCAGTCATTTCTGACCAGTACCTCTTTATTTTTGTCAAGCTTGAGGAGGATAACATATGCTTGTTCTATAACCTGCCCTTCGGGCAAGCCCATCGCTATGATTTAACGAGCCTAGCGATAGGGAAACTCGTTCTCGTCTGAAGACACGTTTGTCGCTATTTAATCATTTTAACGAGTCTAACGACAAGGAAAACTCGGTCCTTTTCATTTTTAGAGAGTCTGAAAAGGTACAGAAAGTCAACTCCATGATTCCTTTTTCGTCATCAAATCCCTTAAGTCCGAAAAAGTATAAAACAATACAGAAGGGATGGCTGTTCGGTACTTTTAACGAGCCGAACAAGACAAGCGCTCGATCCTTTTGTGCAATAATCCCTCAGGTCCAAAAAGATTAAAATTTAGAGGAGGGATAGCGTTCCGGTCATTTAACGAGCTGGAAGGCCAAAACTCGGCAAACTTTTCATATTTTACGAGTCAGTGAAAAGAGCTGAAAGAAGACTCGTCTTTTGAGGAACGAGTGATAAACAGGGATAGCAATTGATTCCAGGTACAAATTGGAATTTTCCAATCACGGCAGTGTCTCAAGGATGGCTAGGTGAAATCACTCTTCGCAGCTGTTTCTCAAAAGAGGTAAACACACAAATGGAAGTGAATGATCGGCCAAATGAACAGTGGAGGTGATGGATGAAAACACGATCAAGGTTCTTATGGCTAATGAATTTACGATCTCAAAAGGTTATTTACCAGTTCATTTTTTCCATGAGCTTGAACTCTGGGGGAAACTTTTGCTCACACTTTTCTATTTTTTAACGAGCATAAATTCAGTCATAAAACTGCTCGAATTTGCGTTTATTTTTTAACGAGCATGAACTATATGCTAAAACTGCTCGATATACCAGTCATAAAAAGAACGCCTCCCGTAAGGACCAATTTTTATAGAGCTTATGCCTTACCACAGCTATGCTCACTTTTGGCAAATTTTACTTTTACCCCACAGGCTTCTTTCATGCAAGTTTGGAAACGGCTAATCTTAAAACCAGATAAATAACCGCCCCTAGCTTGCACTCCAGAAGGTTTGCATGCCCCCAGGTATAGGATAGAATTTCGAGGCTGCCCCTCCTCTCCCCTACCTCTACTTTTCTTTGGGTGTTCACAATTACTTGTCATCTTGCCAATCTAATGCTAACGATACTTGTCTTCTCGTTATTCTAAGGGGTCTTGCCCACTTTTAATAAACAGCTATTTGTGACAATAGAAGAACACTACTCAAAGACAAAACATTGGTATTATTGAGGGAGGCTTGCCTCTTTCTTATTATTCCAAAGACGGTTCGATTTGCTGCCGCAAATCAATCTCTTTCTTCGGCGGTGTCTATCATTGGGTTGTCCAAAGATGGTTACCCTCTGTCACAACAAAATAGTCCCCTTCTTTGTAGGCTGCCCCTGCTTATCCTTCAAAACATATGTTTTAATGGGCGAGGCTTGAATTCAAAGATGGTTACTATTCGTTGCGATAAGGGAATTCCTACTTGGGCATTGCCCACTTTTTAGACAAAGGTGAATGACTCTTTGGTCAAACACATAACTTTAACAAAAGATTATTATTCTAGAACAACCCCACTTCCTTCGGACGGGGTACGGACTAGTCATATTCTTCTGCGGAAATTCTTTCTTATACCCGGGGTTTCTTCTGCCCGAAGCAGACCAGGGTGCATGCCCCCTGGGTCCTAGTCTTTCTTTCCGAATCACTCGCGCTCATCGGGAAGGAGGACCGGGGGTGGAGGCGAATCTTGAGTGAACAGACCATTTAGGAATGGTATTTGACTATTTGCGATGCGAGATCCCGGAAACGAAAGTTGGTCTACGAGCTTGACCACCCTTCTTTCGTGTGGAAAACACATTACTCTAAAGAGTGAGGAGACTATCGCTCCCATGCAATAAATATAGTCCCGCCCAAGGAGTAGGTTATAATCCAAAGGTCCTTGGATGACCATCACGTTCATCTCGACGGTCTTCCCTTTCAATGTAACAGGTACATTGGGGAGGATCCCTAACGGTCGACTGGTTCCTTTATCAAAACCTGAGAGATTTCTCAACTCAGGTAAAAGCGCTGGGGAACCCAGTGCTTTCCAAGCAACAGAGGAAAGGATACTCACAGACGCCCCTTCATCAATGATAGTACCAGCCATGATCATTCTATAGATCTGGACAATGATTCTGAATGGTACACTGGCTGGTAACCGGGGTCTGCCTAGTTGATTCCAATCAAAGGATACAACCAGGTTGCTTGGTGGTGGGACCGAATATACGGCCGGATATGACCCTGATGATGTTCCTTCCTGCGATAAAGGAATGGGCGCATTGCCCTGACGCTCATCAGAGTCGGTGCTGATGAAAAGAACCTGGATGGTGTCATCCTTATTCTTTTCAGTGAGGGTGTCGCATGAAGACGACTCTTCGGCGACGGTGTCATTTGAAGACGGATCTTCAATGACGGAGTCATTGGACGATAGAACCTCTGAAGGAAGAACCGGGTCAACTGCCGTATCGACCTTTGGACTTTCGTCCGGTCTGGATTCAGTAGGTTCATTCTCAATGACCGACACTTCAGCTGACCACTTGAGCGGGCCAGCTGGATTTTCAACTATCGAGGGATTAGGCACGAGTTTTTGGTATCCAGGAGGAAGTCGTAACGGTGATACCGGACGATCTTCCAAAACTCTTTTTGCCTCATCTAAGAATGGACATTTGTGGATGGCATGATTGCCTTCACACAATAGACAGGGTGATCTTGGTCCCCTTCTTCGTCCTTCACTCTCATTAGTCGACGGATTGCAATCAACATGACAACCAGAGGTTGATGCTATCGGATTGTGCAACCTTGGGGACCAGTCCCTTAGTATCCGGGGAATACAAGGACAATCACGATGGAAGTGGGTCCCTTTGCAAATGACACATGGCGATTTAGGCCCGGTCGGTGCAGTGTGTGGGTTTTTGTCAGCTTTCTTCTGCTTGCCCCCAGTCGCCTTCGCCATGGGCTCCTTCTGTTTCTTTTCTCTCTTCTTCTTTTCCTTCTTCTCCTTGGGAGGCTGACTTTTGCCAGCTCTACCTTGCGAAGATGAAGGATCAGAGGAAGTATCATAAGAAGTGGAAGGCTGGTGGGTAGTTCTAGATTGTTCTGACTGTTGATTCGACTGCTCAGGATTAGTGGCGATCTGGACTACCTTAGTTGAAAAGAGCCATACAGGGAGGCCGATTGTCAACCCTGGAAGTGACAATGTAGCCATATGAGGCGCACCAACATCTCCCCAAGAGGAGAAGGGGTTTGGACTTCCGCCAAGGTTATTTCCTTGGTTGGTGGGCTCCATACTTTTCAACTGAAAGATCAACGTGGGAATAATAGGTGATTATGTTCCGCTTAAAATAAATTTTATTAACGACGCTTTTAGACACAAACTTGCTTTTTCATGTTTTAAGAGTCGAGAAAAAGCTAAAGATGACTCTAGTCGCCTTCGATGTTTTAACGAGCCCGAAGTGACAAATGCTCGGTTGGACTTTTTCAGTTATAGAGTTTGAAAAAGGCCAAAAGAAACTGCTCTGGAGATCTAGGCAGAGGGTGTGCCAAACCTTTCGCGAAACCACAGAATACGTTTTACGGTACGGGTGGTCGATCTTCGTGAATGCTGTGTTCACTGCATCGCGATCAGTAGGGCGGCCGACACGGTTTCCTAAGGATAAAGGATAAAAGCCTATAGGGGTCTCCCAATATACGCGACGGTACGCGGGAGCTCAAGTCCGTGTTAGTGCTACCGACTCTCAGGAGGAATCACCCACCTTCGTAGAGATCGACAGTCACTATGTTTAACGACGCCGGAACACGTCTCTACCTAGACCTCTAGATGTTTGCGTTAAATTCCAAAGCGTTGTTATGTAAATTGAGTTTATTTTAATGTTGATCTTTCTTAACAGTTTGCCTTTCAGGTTCGCCACGAGATGTATATATACAACTTCCTATATGCAATCTAAGAATGAGAAGCAAATCTTTTCAATCTTTCAACTTTGAAAACCTTAATCTACTTGAGGGAAAAGAAAGACACAACTTTTTCCACAGATCAAAGAACACACACTAAAATGCACATCTTCCTAAATCGTCAAGCATACAGTCAAATGCAAAATGCACAATGCATGTATTTCTTTTCGTTATCCTTAATGTTGATGCTAGATAGAAAGGAAACTGTTGTATAATTTTGAATCTAATTTCAAGTAGAAATAAACAAGCTTGTCCACAATCAAAAAGACACCTTATGATAGACTTGTTTAAAACACAGGAAATGTATAGATTCAAACCATGAAATGAAAAGCAAACAAACTCAAACAGCCATGAACAGTAATAAAACTAGCTCATAAGATCACAAAGACACTTTTACAGTTCAGGATCTAAGAGGCCACAGCTATACTGGTTCGCTTTTCACAATGGGAAACTGTAACTGAAGCAAGAAATACTGAAAGAACATTCACAGTTTCATCACACAACTGAGGCGGAATAATGTCAAGGAGAATGGTTTACAGCAAGTACAATGACCAGCAAGCAATCAGCTAAAAATCAGTGAAAACAGGGCCAAGACACAAAGGGAAAGCTGAGCAAGACAATGGCTAACTGGACCAGCGCAGGTTCTAGTCTGCCAGTTTGACTCTCAGCGCAGTTCCCGAAGGGAGCACCTGCGCTGTAATGCAGACTGCCTGTGGACAGCCTGCACTGACTCACGAGAGTTTCGTCTACAAAGAATTCCGGGTCATAAAAAGCTCAAAAATGCACTGTTTTTGCTGAAATAAAAAGCTATAGGTCAAGTACAGGCTAAGGGATGATCAAGAGGATGAAGATCTATCACAAAGAGTAAAGAGTCTTTTGTAGATAAGCTCTTCAAATCTTGAATTTGCTCAGCAAATGAGCAAGAGTAGCAGTCCCTCTACTTCACTTTTGATATAGTCAAAAGCTTTTCGATTTGGTACTCTTTTCTTCAAGAAATGAATAGCAAAATACTACAAACACCAACAAGATACTAGGCTCCCCAGCGGAGTCGCCAGTTTGTTGTGGGGAAAAGTATCCGATGCGGATGACCCTATCCCTACTCTAAAGGTGACAGTCTTTAGCAACAACTGAAAGTAAAGTTTTGATGATTTCCTTTATGAAAGTACAGAGAGAATGAAGAAAGATTAACCAACCTGGTGTCTTTCGCTTAGTCGATCCTTGTCCTCTCTCTTTGTCTCTTGTTCCCAGCTCCTTGCTCTCTTTGCTGGTCCAGCTACACACAGATCCTGCACAAAACAAGAGAGCAAACTACAAGATACATGTACTCATAACTGAAGCATGGATTAGGATGAATCAAATATACATGTAAATACAATACATCAATGCAATACAAGTATATAGGAGAACATGCAAAACTTTATTGATAGAAGTAACAGGGTTCTGAGAAGGTTACAACCAATGATGGCTCCAATCCAGCAGCACCTCCCCAGCAGCAAGAACTCTCCTCTTCACCTCTAGTAAAACAATCACCCAATAGCTCTAACTGTAAACCAACAGCACCTCCTTGCTTTACACAAAATTCCAGCCTCCTTAGACCTCATAGAAGAGCTCTATATATAGGAGAGAAGAAGAGAGGATGAGTCAGCTTGAGGCTGGCATAGAGCTGACTAGTGTCCTCTCCCTCTTCAGTTAATCTTTAGTTCTTGAGTCCACTTGGAGATCCTTGCTTACACATGGTGATCAAGTACCTCTTACTCATCACAGGGCGAATCTCATGAGCCAAGTGTCAGTTTGGAAGCTTCCTGGGCAGTTGACACCTTGCAGAATGACTGTGCCACTTGGCCAATCTCGCCCAGCGCAGGTAGCCTTCATTAAATTTGACTTCCAGCGCAGGTACAAGGAGGGACAGTTGCATTCCAGCGCAGAAGCTCAGTGGAGCAGCTGACATGATCCAAAATAAGCCTGTTTTGAAGTGTTTTCAGGTGGAGAACTGATTGGAAGTGCTGTTGTTTGATGACCTTGTTCTTTTAGGGGTAAGAACAACATGTTTAGGGACTGAGGATCCCTGTGATTATTGACATTTCATGCTCCATGATGCGAGGCACAAAAATTTCTATAACACTGCCACATGGATATTACAGATGGAGCAGTTCTTCGATCTCAATAATGTGAAAAACACACAAAAGTTACGTATGGAAACTTTATATTTGGAACCAAATCAGTTTGTATGGTATCAATGGCTTTGCTCTCGTAAAAAATTTATCACTTGGGCAATTTTTACGGAAGAATTGATAGCACATTATGAGGATACAAAAAGCAACACTTTTTTTAGCCAATTGATAAGTCTCAAACAAAAGGGTTCAATAATGGAGCACATTGAGGAGTTCCAAAAATTGAACATAAGGGTAAAAGATATTCCAGAGCAGCATAGGGTTGATGTGTTCATAGGGTCTTTAACAGATAATATCCAACATGATGTTCGAGTTTGGGAACCTGATTCATTAGAGAAGGCATTCAGGTTAGCAAGAAAAATGGAAAGCAAAATTATGGCAACCAGGAAGCATACCACTCACAACTATAAAGACGGAAGTGCAGTTGCCCCTAGTCTTCCACAACCTATAAGGTTGACACCACAAAGATTGGAAGAAAAAAGAGCAAAAGGGCTTTGTTATAGTTGTGATATCAAATACACTAAAGGTCATAAGTGTGCTAAGAAGAAATTATTCTACATAGATTGTGAAGAGGAAGAAGAAAAGGAGCAAGAAAGGTCAAAAGAACAGGATATGCTCCAGGAACAAAGCCTAGATGAAGAACAAATAAATCTGACCATATCTTGTAATGCATTGGTAGGAATTACCACTCCTCAAACCATCAAGATAGAAGGACAAATCAAGAAGAAAAAGGTGATAGTGGTTATTGATTCAGGAAGCACCCACAATTTTATTCATTGTAGGGTAGCAAAAGAATTGAATTGCTTCTGATATCCAGCACCAGAGTGTCATGTGATGATTGCAAATGGAGGAACAATAAATTGCTCTGGAAAGTGCCATAATATCAAGCTATCCATGGGAGAATATGTATTGACTAGCCCAATGCTTTCCATTCCAATGGGAGGTGCTGATGTTGTACTAGGAGTCCAATGGCTACAATCCTTGGGTACAATAGCTTTTAATTTTCAAGAACTTTTCATCAAATTTTCTACAAAAGGAAAGGAAGTTGAATTAAGGGGTATTGCAGGGAAACCATGAAAGATAATCAGCTCTAATGGTATGACAAAGCTTCTAAAAATGGAGCAAAGGGGTGTAATTGCACAATTATGTTCACTAGATATTTCCACATTAGAATCATCTATTTCTCCAGATCTCTAATAAGTCTTGGAAAATCATTCTAAGGTATTTGAGACTCCCAAAGGTCTCCCACCTATGCGTGATCATGATCATGCTATTCATCTGATTCCAGGAAGTGTTCCTTCAAACATCAGGCCGTACAGATATCCTTATGTCCAAAAAAGTGAAATTGAACGTATGGTTGCAGAAATGCTAGAGGCTAGTATAATTCAACCGAGTCAAAGTTCTTTCTCTGCTCCAGTAGTATTGGTGCACAAGAAGGATGGATCATGGCGCATGTGTCCGGATTATAGGGAGCTCAACAAGATCACTATTAAAGATAAGTTCCCTGTTCCTGTCATTGATGAATTACTGGATGAATTGCATGGATCAATTTACTTCACCAAGTTGGATCTTCGTTCAGGATATCATCAAATCAGAATGAAGATTGAGGACATTCTGAAAACGGCATTTAGAACTCATGAGGGTCATTATGAATTTTTGGTCATGCCTTTTGGCCTTACCAATGCACCTTCAACATTTCAAGGTTTGATGAATTCAATTTTCAAACCATTCCTTAGAAAATTTGTGTTAGTATTTTTTGATGATATACTTATCTACAACAAGTCTTGGAAGGATCATGTTGAACATGTTGACAGGGTGCTACAACTATTGGAGGAGAAACAATTATATGCCAAAAGATCCAAATGTTTCTTTGGAGTGCAGGAGGTGGAATATTTGGGTCATATTGTATCTCATGAAGGAGTTAAGGTAGACCCTACCAAAATTAAAGCCATTAAGTAATGGAAAATCCCCACATCCATAAAGCATTTGAGCGGATTTCTTGGGTTGACAGGGTATTATCGCAAGTTTGTTAAGAATTATGGTAGAATAGCAGCAACTCTAACGACATTATTGAAGAAAGATGCATTTTCATGGACTTTGGAAGCAACAAAGGCCTTTGAACATCTTAAAGAGGCAATGTGCCAAGCACCGGTCTTAGCTACACCGGACTTCACAAAAACCTTTATTGTGGAATGTGATGCTTCAAGAAATGGAATTGGTGTTGTTCTAATGCAAGATGAAAGACCCATTGCTTTTGAAAGTCGTCCAATCAAGGGAAAGTTTCTAAGCAAAGCTATTTATGAGAAGGAAATGTTGGCAATACTCCATGCACTTAAGAAATGGCGACCCTACCTAATGGGAAGACACTTCAAGGTAAAAACGGATCATGATAGCCTTAAATACTTTTTAGAACAAAGATTATCCTCTGAAGAGCAACAAAAGTGGGTCACAAAGATGTTGGGTTATGACTTTGAAATCATCTACAAAAAAGGGAAGCAAAATGTGGTGGCAGATGCACTCTCAAGGAAGGATGAGGATGTGGAAGCATTGTTGTGCGCTATTTCTATCATCCAACCAGATTGGATAAATGAAGCAAGGGAGGAATGGAAGAATGACGAAGAAGTGTCGGCACTTATTTGAAAGCTACAACAAGATTCCAGTACGTCTGATACATTTAGCTGGAAAAATGATTCGTTATGGTACAAAGATCGCTTATACCTCTGTAAGAATTCCCAGCTAAAACAAAATATTCTTATGGAATTGCACACTTATCCCTTAGGAGGGCACTTAGGATTTTTAAAAACTTACCACAGGGTTAAGAAGGAATTTTTTTGGGATGGCCTTAAATCAGATATTCAAAATTTTGTGGCAGAATGTTTGGTTTGCCAACAAAATAAAGTTGAAACAATTAAGACACCGGGTCTATTACAACCTTTATCCATTCCAAGCCAACGTTGGGAGGAGGTATCAATGGATTTTATCACAGGTTTACCCAAGTCTGAGGGAAAGAGTGTCATCATGGTGGTAGTTGACAGGCTTAGCAAGTATGCACACTTTTGTGCATTATCACATCCAATTAAAGCCAGTACAGTTTCTACTGCATTTATGGAAACAATTCAAAAGCTACATGGAAACCCAAAGATTATCGTAAGTGATAGAGGTCCCATTTTCACTGGAAATTTTTGGACAAAATTATTTTCTTGTCTTGGTACTCGGTTAGCTCATAGCTCATCTTATCATCCTCAATCTAATGGGCAAACTGAGATAGTAAACAAATGTTTGGAAGTATATCTTCGTTTCTTTGTATCTGATAAACAGACACAATGGGTCAAATGCTTGCCTCTGGCTGAATGGTGGTATAACACTTCCTTTCATACAACAACAAAAATGACCCCATTTATGGCACTTTATGGGTATCAACCACCATCCATCACATCATATTTAAGAGAAAATTCTAAGGTTCAGGCAGTGGAACATCACATCGAACATCAACAACAAGTCCTCCAACTCTTAAAGGATAACCTCGTGTTGGCACAGAATAGAATGAAACAACAGGCAGATCAACATCGCAGTGAAAGAAGTTTTGATGTAGGTGATTTGGTATTCCTACGGCTACAACCATATAAGCAAATGTCCCTCAAGCAAGCTAAGAAGGATAATAAATTATCACCAAAGTATTATGGTCCATACAAGGTGTTGCAAAAGATTGGTACTATGGCATACAAATTGGAGCTTCCTGCAGCTTCTCGATTGCACCCAGTTTTCCATGTTTCATGCTTAAAGAAGGTTATAGGCGACAAGCTCCTAGTTCAAACAATATTGCCAGAACTTGACGAGGAAGGAAAAATTATATTGGAACTGGAAGTAGTTATAGAAACAAGAACTCGACAGCTACGGAATCGATCAATTTCAGAGTACCTTATCAAATGGAAGAACTTATCCGCTGAAGATTCCACATGGGAGGATGAGAATTTTATGCAAAAGTATCCAGAACTACTCAAGCATTGAGGACAACACTTTTTTGAAGGAGAGGGGCATGTTGGGTCCCTATAATACTAGTGATTACCCCATTACTATTGTAGTTATACCCCTTATTTATGTTGTTGTGCCCCCATTGCCCCAATATTGTTATTAATGTGCCCATAGAATCCCTCTATTGTTATTTTTGTGGCTTTATATTATTATTGTTAGGTCGGCTGGATTATATTGCGACTCCTTAGACTCCTATATATAGAAAGGAGGTTTTTTCATTTGTATCATCCAAGAATGTTTCATTTATGTAATGTAAAGGAGGTTGCCCACTCGAAGAGGCTAAATTCTAAGGCGTTGATCTAACTTTTCTATCTTTTCTTGAGCCGGTTTCATAACACACACCATCTAAGTTTTTAATAAAGAAAAATCGGATGTGCACAGTTTCTGGCACTAGAAATTTGCAAATTCACATTGGTTTCCATAAGTGGTTACGCGTAGTGTCGTGGGATTTGAAACATTAATTAGAACCACCCAATTTTTCTAGAAAAAAAACCTACCACAACTTCTTATAATTATCCTCCATGTTTATTTCCAAGGTTTGAGCTATAAAATTCAGTCAAGAGAACGTCAACATGAAGAACATGATATAGCTGCGTTGAGCCATCCAGAGACAATATATGCATTGAGAAACTATGGCTTGCATAAATTTTCCACAATTCCAGGTATGAAGGCCCACCTAGACTTAATGGAGTCGATGGTGAGAAAGTGGAATGTATAGGAAGAACACTTTGTGATTGGACACCATAGACTCACTATCAATGTTGATGGAATTTATATATTTTCTGGGCTTCCACATCGTGGAGTGGACATTTATCTGTATCATCTATGGGGACTCATGTCTTTTGGAACTCATATGGATGGTTGTATTATGCTGTCACAAAATGATGTCAATTGTTGTATATTGTTGTCACTGTGTCAAACATTGTTGAGCACTATTGTCACTATCAATGAGCCTAATAAATATGTTTGCAATGGATACTAACAAATCAGATCGACATAAACCAAGATCTACCATATCTCTTAAGTCAACTAAAGTGAAGATGTCAAATCCTAGATCTAAACTCAATTCGCACTCATCAAAATTGTATATGTGCGACTGAAACATTGTGCTCTCTCTCTCTGCCACTATATGTGGGCGACTATGACTACACAATCACTCTTAGGAAGTATTTATGTGTATGGCTATGGAAAAATAAACCTCATTCTAGGAGTCGCTCCCTTGCAGTTATTGTGCGAGTGAATGAGATGTACTGGTCACTCTCAAGACAATCGTATGTGAGTGACCAGGGACCTGAAGCTTTCAATTTACCGCTGAAGCCATGGTCACTCACATAAGCCATTGTTCCATCGGCCAAGGGTCTATAGTCACTCCAATAGGCTTATGTGTGAGCATCCGAGGACCAAAATTCCATGTTGTGAGTGAACGACCAAGATCCAGAAGACCCTAACCCAGAGCGAACCTTTTGCCTATGATTTTGGACCTTTGAGAGAACTCCTTCCGTCGAACCTATGTGAACCAAAAAAAAGAGAAGAGAAATGTGTCCAAATGATATTGAGGTATATTCTATTTATAGGATTTCCTAAGGGTTTACTTGGGGTTAAGACTGACCCAAGGAGTTACTCATGTGATTAGAGCCCACCCATTGTAGAATAAATGTATGAATAAAATAATTCATAATTCAACCTCCGCTTAACCAAATTGGGTGACCTCTAGGTTGATTTTGGTCCTATAGAAAAGAGGGATATAATGCAATCATTATCTCAATCATTTGAGTTGTCCAAGGTAGAGTTTTACCGCAGTTGAAAAACTTAACACTCCCTTTCAACTAGGGAGAAGTCAACGTGCCAATATTTGTCCATAGAACAATATGTAAACAGATCATATTTTTCATGCAGTCATCGCGTAATGTCCATAAAAAATCATCATTGTACATCTCGATCTATCCATTTCCTATTCATGTCATCTCTTGATTGTTCCTTGTCATATACATGCACATCCTTGAATCTTGAAGAAGAAGAATATGTTACTGGAGGGGAGCTCAAGCTACCACCCTTTATCCATCAGGCTATTAACTGGAATCTTTATCATCAGGTTGATACGTAGAATGTCTTCATCAAAGAGCATATCATCAATTAGAACATATTAACCTGGAATCACATCGGGGAGAAATAGCTTCCACCCATACCAAGAAATAGGTTAACTCGTCACATAAGGGAGTAAATGCTTGACGCTCAAATTTCATTGGGGAGCATTTCCCTCAACCGGTAATCATATTGGGTCATCTCAACCCATATTATTACTTACTAATTTTTCCATTGATGACCCATTCATGTGGTAGAACACCTACATCATAATCGCCTTGTGTTATACACCCCCAAGTACACTCTCAACTTATTGGCTAGATGAGGAGCGTTACTCCCAACAAGCCCAGTTTATGGGTATGATGCCAAGTGAGGTATAATATAGAAAGACCAAGATAGGGTGAGCTACTAATCCAACCCTATGGGTAACAGATAGGGGTAAACTCCTATTTTCGAGTGTTCACTCAACCCCAGGATCCTGCCATCTCGATTCCTCACCCTAGGAGCTCAAACATGGTAGGAGGAGTTGCCTCAGTGTCCTCGATTAGTGTTGCACCACATACCGAGGGGATTCTCTTTCAAAAACAATAAATTTCTCTTTGATAATGCCTTTGTGATAATATCAATAATATTAGTGTCTTAATAGAATATGTTTCATGTTCACACAGAGCAAAAAATCAAATATCATGTCGGATCATATATAATCATATAAATAACAAAAGAATACCCTAATCATCCTCCCTCTCAAGGATTTTACAACCATAAGCTTAATATTTTTTCGAACAAATGGACTATCTCAATATGTGACAGTATAATGGTCCCAAATGTAACCATGTCATATTCATATCATGCTCAAACAAATCTCTAAGGAGATTTTGTATCCTACCTCACAACTAGCCATGCTAGCAACATCATCATCGACGTCAGTTATGTTATGGACTTCTCATCCAAGATATCATGATGGATCTCCTACTAAACAAACATCCAAATGTGCTTATAAGAAATACTCTCAAATATCAGCAATGCATTTATGCAGAGACATACCATAGGAGAAATATCTCATTCTCAAAATATAATATCGCATGCAGATATTTCAAATCACGCTAAATGGGAACTCTATGTCAGTGAACTAGCTCAATCATGAATCTATTTACATTCTATGCACATCATATATATAAAGGTGGTTGTTAAAAAACATAATCAACAATACCTCAATCAATTGTCAGATGCCATTCTGAGTTCAACAACTTCAAATCAAAGTATCAAAGATTTACAAAAATATTTTTCAAAAAAATGGACTATCTCAATATTTGACAGTATATTGGTTCCAAATGTAACCATGTCATATCTAGATAATGGTCAGACAAATCTCTAAGGAGATTTTGTATCCTACCTAGCAACTAGCCATGCTAACAACATCATGATCAACATTGATCATGTTATGGACTTCTCATCCAAGATATCATGACAAATCTCCTACTAAAGTAGCATCCAAATGTGCTTATCAGCAATACTATCAAATATCACGAATACGTTTGTGTAGGCACATAACATAGGAGAAATATATCATTCTCAAAATATAATATCTCATGCAAATATTTCAAATCATGCTCAATGGGAACTCTATGTGAGTGAACTAGCTCAATCATGAATCTATTTAGGTTCTATGCACATCATATATATATATGTATATATATATATATATATATATATATATATATATATATATATATATATATATATATATATATATATATATATATATATCTAGATATATATATATATATATATATATATATATATATATATATATATATATATATCTGTGTGTGTGTGTGTGTGTGTGTGTGTGTGTGGTTTCTCAAAAACATAATCAACAATACTTCAAGCAACTGTCAGATGCCATTCCGAGTTTAACAACTTCAAATAAAAGTATCAAAGATTTATAAAAACATTTTTCAATAGCTGTGCAATATGGAATTTCTTTCCCAAATTCCGGACATCAATTCATCATGCCATGATACATCATTTTCGGCTGCATAATCCACCCCCCTCTAATTTTTATCATGAGACGCTCATCACCTAGCACAAGTACATCATTAGGATATAACATCCAAACTACAATCAGTATCAAAGTCATATCTTGTAACTCATCATCCTGAATTCATCAAATGTAGACATATCTAGATTCTAAGAATAATGCCTTGCTAAGGCATCATAATCATCCTTACATAAATCAAATTTGTATCATCATCCAAGAAAAAACATCTCATTAGAGTTTAGAAGCCAGATTATGACCATAATCAAAGTCATCATTATCATAGTATTAATACTTTCATCCAAGAGATAGGTAGAGCTCACATAAAGTATGAATTTTATTATTCAATATAAGTTTAAGGCTTCATTGATTCATTCTTATAATAATAAGTCATTCATAGTCACGACTATCACTCTTTCAACCACTATGCTAAGAATAAGGAGACCATTATCCAAATACCCCCATAAGTGATCATGCCCACATCACATCGATATCACAACAAAACAACAATTGTCAAATCATATTAGCAAACATCGGGTCAAGCCCAAATTACTCTTCTAGAAAGCTCTATAGTCAAAGGAGATATCAGTAATCAATTCAAAGTTATTGTCAAGCATGATATCAAAACACTTTTCATATATACCAATAATTTCAAATCATGCCAACCTGATGTAACAAAAACATAGTGACATATCTATATGTACATCCTGGTCATCGGTAAACACAATTTCATTATTCATGTTCATGTTATGGAAAATATTTAAGATTTTCTTGTTAGAAGATCTTGTTGTTATCTGTAGTACATCTATGGTAGTGACATCTTCCATGTGACCATATGATTTCATGCACAATACTTCATTATATGATCAACAATTTGAGAATCCAGTCAAGAGTGGCAGAACATGTTAGAGGCACTTTGATTCAGAATTCAAGCAAATTCATAAATATTCATATGATGGTAAAAAACAATCAAACATCTAGTTTCTCACTTCATGTTAGCATGAGAGCGACTTTGGTTGCCTAGACATTGTCTAGACCTTCACATGCGAGCATCCAAGGATGAGATCTCCTAGATATGTGACCATGTCTAGAGTAAAAAACATAATTTCTATACAAGATTTCGATCTATGGCTCTACTGCAGATCAATACTTTCATATGCACATAAATCATACTTCATCAGCATATAATACTAGTAAGAATATTGAGAATAGATTCTCCCTCTGATTAGGGATTTGAATGATTCATCTTCATCCATGTAAGGAACCTCTCTCGACATGAGTCATGCAACAACATATATGACCATCAACATTGTGACATGAATCCTTCATCTAAGGTTTACACTCAAAGCAATAGATAGATGTGACATCATATCTCAACGATTATGAGCAAAAATAACACATTTCTAATAAGTCACTTCATCAAGTTAGGATATTTAGTTTAACACGACCACAGTTAGTAAGAGATCTACTTATCAATATTACATTTATACTTCCTACATCAAGGTTACCATGCTCTTCATGACCAATGAAATCAGGTCAGATCATTCAATAAAGCTTTATCAAAACAACCAGAGTGTCAATCATGCTTATCACAAGTTTTACCACTAGACACATGTATAGGAGTTAATGAACCATCCTTCTATATGAAATCAATCATGACAAGTATCAATAATATCATTTACTGGATTCAAGGTTCTACCCTTCTTTATAGGATCAAGATGTCCAACTGATAGGTCATAGATGTCAGCAAAACATCAAGTAAACTCTGAAATGACCTTTTTCCTACATTTAGTCCCTCAATCGCATAGAAAAGGTAAAATAATGCATAAGGGAACTCTATAATTCAACGTATACATTTTTCATAAATTGTTTAGTTAAGTCTATAAAAGGGGTAAACTTATATTGAATAGACGACTGTTCATCTACTTGTACGAGTTCGAATAGTCAAGTACTTGACGATATTTTCATGTTTAGGGAGTCTCAAAATGGCATAAAAAAATTTCTTGGGTTGAATTTTCATAAGTTTTTAACGAGTTCAAAAAAAATATAAAAATATACTCAATGCCAAAACAATTCATTTTCGTAAATAACCTATGATTTTCACAACTAAAATAAAAAATAATCATCACCACTCAAAAATATAGTAAACAAAAATAAATTTTGGATTTCAGAGGCTAATAGGAAAAAAATAATATTCTAATGGGCCTAAAAATTTATAAGATCCAAAAACCTAAAAAAATTACCATTTTTATATTTTACCATTTGAGAGTGATAGGGTGCAGTTTCACCAAGAACTTAAGAGGTAGATTCTAGGCAAACTGTTGGACCAAATCTGTAGTTGTCTTCTGTAGGTAAACTATCTCTCTGAAATCTTGATTTTCATTGTTTTTATTTCACAATTTACCTTTTATTTTGGTTTTTGGTGGGTTTAGCAAATGAAAAATTTCCCTTGGTGTGCACAATTGACCTTCATCAGGACTGCGCACACCATCTAAGTTTTTAATAAATAAAAATTGGATGTGCACAGTTCCTGGCACTAGAGCTTTGCAAATTCACATTGGTTTCCATAAGTGGTTACGCGTAGTGTCGTGGGATTTGAAACATTAATTAGAACCACCCAAATTTTCTAGAAAACAAACTTAACACAACTTCTTATAATTATCCTCCATGTTTATTTCCAAGGTTTTGAGCTATAAAATTGAGTCAAGAGAACGTCAACATGAAGAACATGATATAGCTGCTATGAGATATCCAGAGACAATATATGCATTGAGAAACTATGGCCTGTATAAATTTTCCACAATTCCAGGTATGAAGCCCCACCTAGACTTATTGGAGTCGATGGTGAGAAAGTGGAATGTATAGGAAGCACACTTTGTGATTGGACACCATAGACTCACTATCAATGTTGATGACATTTATATATTTTCTGGGCTTCCATGTCATGGAGTGGACATTTATCTGTATCAACTATGGGGACTCATGTCTTTTGGAACTCATATGGATGGTTGTATTATGCTGTCACAAACTGATGTCAACTGTTGTATATTGTTGTCACTGTGTCAAACATTGTTGAGCACTATTGTCACTATCAATGAGCCTAATAAATATGTTGGCAATGGATACTAACAAATCAGATCGACACAAACCAAGATCTACCATATCTCTTAAGCCAACTAAAGTGAAGATGTCAAATCCTAGATCTAAATTCAAGTCACACTCATCAAAAATCTCTATGTGCGACTGAAACGTCGTGCTCTGTCTCTCTGCCACTATATGCGGGCGACTATGACTACACAATCACTCTTAGGAAGTATTTATGTGCATGGCTATGGAAAAATACACCTAAGTCTGGGAGTCGCTCCCTTGCAGTTATTGTGCGAGTGAATGAGATGTACTGGTCACTCTCAAGAAAATCGTATGTGAGTGACCAGGGACCTGAAGCTTTCGATTTGCCACTGAAGACATGGTCACTCACATAAGCCATTGTTCCATTACCCAAGGGTCTATAGTCACTCCCATAGCCTTATTTGCCAGCATCCAAGGACCAAAATTCCATGTTGTGTGTGAATGACCAAGATCCAGAAGACCCTAACCCAGAGCGAACCTTTTGCCTATGATTTTGGACCTTTGATAGAACTCCTTTCGTCGAACCTATGTGAACCAAAAAAAAAAGAGAAGAGAAATGTGTCAAAATGATATTGAGGTATATTCTATTTATAGGATTTCCTAAGGGTTTACTTGGGTTTAAGACTGACCCAAGAAGTTAATCATGTGATTAGAGCCCACCCATTGTAGAATACATGTATGAATAAAATAATTCATAATTCAACCTTCGCTTAACCAAATTGGGTGACCTCTAGGTTGATTTTTGTCCTATCAAAAAGAGGGATATAATGCAATCATTATCTTAGTCATTTGAGTTGTCCAAGGTAGAGTTTTACCGCAGTTGAAAAACTTAACACTCCCTTTCAACTAGGGAGAAGTCCACGTGCCAATATCTGTCCATAGAACAATATATAATCACGGATCATATTTTTCATGCACTCATCGCATAATGTCCATAAAAAATCATCATTGTACATCTTGATCTATCCATTTATTATTCATGTTATCTCTTGATTGTTCCTTCTCATATGCATGCACATCCTTGAATCTAGAAGAAGAAGAATATGTTACTGGAGGGGAGCTCAAGCTACCACCCTTTATCCATCAGGCTATTATCTAGAATCTTTATCATCAGGCTGATACCTAGAATGTCTTCATCGAAGAGCATATCATCAAGTAGAACATATTAACCTGGAATCACATCGGGGAGAAATAGCTTCCACCCATACCAAGAAATAGGATAACTCATCACATAAGGGAGTAAATTCTTGACCCTCGAATTTCATTGGGGATCTTTGCCCTCAACCTGTAATCATATTGGGTCATCTCAACCCATCCTATTACTTACTAATTTTTCCATTGATGACTCATTCATGTGGTAGAACACCTGCGTCATAATCTCCTTGTGTTATACACCCCGAAGTACACCCTCGACTCATTGGCTAGACGAGGATCGTTACTCCCAACAAGCCTAGTTTATGGGTATGATGCCAAGTGAGGTATAATATAGAAAGACCAAGATAGGGTGAGCTACTAATCCAACCCTATGGGTAACAGATAGGCGTACACTCCTATTTTCGAGAGTTCACTCAACCCCAGGATCCTGCCATCTCAATTACTCACCCTAGGACCTCAAACATGGTAGGAGGAGTTGCCTCAGTGTCCTCGATTAGTGTTGCACCGCATACCGAGGGGATTCTCTTTGAAAAACAATAAATTTCTCTTTGATAATGCCTTTGTGATAATATCAAAAATATTACTGTCTTAATAGAAGATGTTTCATGTTCACACAGAGCAACAAATCAAATATCATGTCGGATCATATATAATCATATAAATAACAAAGGGATACCCTAATCATCCTCCCAAGAGCTTCGCAGATGCTACATCTTACAATCAAGCAAGTGGGGAAACCAAGACGAAATCAGAACTGAACAATATTTCCAGAGGTGTTAGACATGCTTTTCATGAAAAATGTCCATTCAAAGA
Organism: Pinus tabuliformis; assembly: GCA_031772625.1. Taxonomy (NCBI): domain Eukaryota; kingdom Viridiplantae; phylum Streptophyta; class Pinopsida; order Pinales; family Pinaceae; genus Pinus; species Pinus tabuliformis. The sequence goes on from CM062814.1 coordinate 415,451,206, forward strand.
GACGAAGTTCTACTAGTGTGTTGCCAAATGTTGCTGTGTCTACAACCACCCTCCAAAATTTTTCCCTAGCTTCATTTCAGAGCTTCCCTACCAACCTTTCATAGAATCGTGTCTTGCCTTGTCAAGTACACAAGTTTCAATGATTTTCTTGTAGAATGACAGCCTGTCCATTAAAGCTTGTTGCATCCTCCTCATAGGTTGTTTCACTAGACTTAGTCCGCCTGCAGGTTGAGAAAATCCCTCAAAAAATTGCACAATTCTAGAGGGAAACCAGCCTTCCCTCCAGAATTTGGACAATGTTGTCTGGAAGCTTACTGGGCTCCAGAATTGTGCAAATCTTTCTGTCACTTTTCACTGAGAAAATTGCACAAATCCTCCCAGCAACGCTGCTCAGCCAAGAAATTTCATAATTCTGGGTAGTAGTTAGTTTCTCTACCCAGAAATTGTGCAATCCCTCTTTGCAGCCAACCCAGCTCCCTCCCAGAAATGCACATTTTTTCCCCTCAGCTGAGTAGACTGTTGCATGTGCAGTTGGGTTGACTTGTTCCCTCCAGGATTGAGAAAAACAGGTTTACATGCATGGGCTACTTCTGCCAGGGTATCATGCAAAGGAGTCCCTTGATTTACGAATCTATTTTTAGCAATTAGAGGTTACATTCAAGGATCACTTTAGAAACCTCCCACCAAGCGTTGATTTTCCTCACTTTGTGGCATGCGCCTCACAACCTCAATTTTATTGAAACTCATCAACTGGAAACTGTAGAGCTCATTCCTCACATCAACCTTACAGCTCTAATGTCCCACATTGAATCTTGGAGTCGTCGGCACATTCAGCTCAACTGTTTTTGGGTAAGCCCGATTTTCATGTATTACGTTGCCTTTCTATCACTTTTTGTGTATCGCTTCGTCTGAGTGTTTTCTTCTTGATTTCAGTGAGCGCTTGATGTCAGTTTCATGTATGTTAGCTTGTATAAGAATTGTTTCAGCTTTTTTTTTGCATCTCACTGTTGTCAAATGCATGACATTTTTTTTCATGGACAGGCGTCGTTGTGGTGACTTGCTTCACACACATGCATGATTTCCATTTTCTGAATCCTACACTTTTTGTTTGAATGAATGATCATCCACAGTTGTTTGCACTCATCTCACCATGCATTCAAACTTCTCATGTTTCTAGTCGCCCATCAGCCAGACTGGGTTGCCTTGTCCTAGAGCATGCCTCAATCGGCCAGCACTCCGTATTTTCAGAAGTGAAGGCTCTCCCTTCCCTAAAGAAATTGCACAAACCTAGCTAAGCACTGACCTTAATACTTGCATTATGAAATTCTTGGAGGTAGTGTCCTGCTAGCCCGACAAACTGCATAATGTAGTTTTCTAGTTGCATGTCACTGCCGACTGAAATTGTGCATTGCGCAGTTTCAGTCTTCAGAGGGCTAGGCTGGACAGTGCATTACATAATTGTAGCAATTAGTCAGCCTCATGACATCTCGGACTGTTCCTTGCACAATTTTTGCAATTAGTCTCCCGACCTCCCAGCGGAAGCTGTGCAACTTTCGCGTTCAAAAACAAAGGTATGAGTTTTGCTATGTCTCCAAGAATCATAGGTGTTCATCTGTCTTTCAACAGAACAAGTACAATAACTTCCAGGAGAGTAGAGTCAAAGACAATTTTAAGAGTGCAACTTAGGATGCAGTTGATCAAGTGTCTTTAAACTTGCCTATCCACGGAGACATCAAGTTGTTCATGGAAAAGGATATTAAGATCAATGGAAATAGAATCACAGCAAGTAGCACCATCAACAGCAGCAGAAGGAGGCACACTTGTATCTGACGAATGCAAGAGGAGGGTTGTTGACAACATAGAGGCAGAGCAAAGCTACAAGTTCAAAGTAGATCCACTCATGACGAATACAACTTTGGAGACTAAGGCTATGAGCAAACGACATGAAATTAATATCGCACGAAGGTAGAGAATGGAACAGAGAAGGGGTTGCATGTGCTGAAGAAAAAACTCAAGGAAGAATAGGAGTTGCATAGACAAATAATGAGTTGCATCATGAACATGTACAACAGGGGGCACAACATGCACAAACAAATGAAACTGTGCCCGTACAAGTTATATTTCCATCGCATTAGTTGGCAAGGTTAAGATAAGGTGAGAAGTGTTGTTGATCTCATGAAAAGGAATTTAGCAGCATGCATTTCATTGTGTGCACGAATGTGATCCCACCCATTTGGCACACTCACCGAGGTGAATACAAGAAGTAAGTCCAACTAGAGCTAGACATGTATTTTGATAATTTGATTCACATGACCTCTAGCACATGCTTGGAGATTAGTACAGACACTATGCATTAACATGTTGCCAGTTCGGTCGCACCCAGGATGACCATGCGATTTTTATCATACGAGTTGGATGGATGATCCATATCCCTATATCGGGATGCAACATAGGCAAGATTTTGTTTCAGCAAGATGTCACCATTGAGTACACAGACACCATCATAGATGACCAAGCTTGGCATATGTTCACCACCATTGCCCATTACAAGGATACCAAAGAGTTGGTCTCACCACAACGATCCTCATACGGATGGTTGTATTATGCCATCACAAACTGATGTCAACTATTGTATATTGTCATCACTATGTCGGACACTGTTGAGCACTATTGTCACTATCAATGAGCCTAATAAATATGTTTGCAATGGATACTAACAAATTAAATCTACAGAAACCAAGATCTACCATATCATTTAAGTCAACTAAAGTGAAGATGTCAATTCCTAGGTCTAAACTCTAGTCACTCTCATCAAAATAGTATGTATGTGACAAAAACGTTGTGCTCTCTCTCTCTACCACTATATGCAGGTGACTACGACTACAAAATCACTCTTACGAAGTATTTATGCATACGACTATGAGGCCCTATGTCCTTGAGGAAGCCATGCGAGACATCACTACACTCGAACCGTTTTGGTGAGACCAACTCTTTGGCATCCTTATGATGGTCGATGGTGGTGAAATGAAGCCAAGCTTCGTCATCTGTGATGGTGTTCATGCACTCAATGGTGACATATTGTTGAAACAAAATCTTGCCTCTGTTGCATCCCGGTACACTGATATGGATCCTCCATCCAACTTGTCTGATAACATTCACATGGTCATGCTAGGTGTGACCAGACTGACAACATGTTGATGCATATTGTCTGTGCTCATATCCAAGCATGTGATGGTGGCTGTGTGCATCAAATTATCAAAATGCATGTCCAGCTCCAGTTGGACTTGCTTCTTGTAGTCACCTCGGTGAGTGTCCCAAATACGTGGGATCGCATTCATGCACACAATGACATGCATGCCACTAAATTCCTTTGTATGTGATCAAAAACACTATTCACCTTGTCTGCATCATGGCAACTACTGCGATGGATCTATAAATTGTATAGGCATAGTTTCATCCGCCTATGCATGTTGCATCCCCTACTGCACCTGTTCCTGCTGCAACTCATTCTTTGTCTATGCAACTCTTGTTCTTCCTTGAGTTGTTGGTTCAACACATGCAACTCCTTCTCTATTCGATTCTCTACCTTCGAGCAATATTAATTTCATGTCATTGCCTCATAGCCTCAATCTCCAAAGCTGCATTCATCATGAGTGGATCTACTTTGAAGTTGCATCTTTTCTTTGCCTCTATGCTGTCAACAACCCTCCTCTTGAATTCATCATGTATAGGTGTGCCCCCTTCTACTGCTACTGATGGTGCTTCTCATTGTGATTCCATTTCCATTGATCTTGATATCCTTGTCCATGAACAACTTGATGTCTTTGTGGATAGGCAAGTTCATAAACACTTGATTATTCAATGTATACATTTTTCATAAATTGTTTAGTTAAGTCTATAAAAGGGGTAAACTTATATTGAATAGACCATTGTTCATCTACTTGTATGAGTTTGAATAGTCAAGTACTTGACAATATTTTCATGTTTACGGAGTCTCAAAATGGCATAAAAAATTCCTTGGGTTGACTTTTAGTAAGTTCTTAACGAGTTCAAAAAAATATAAAAATATACTCAATGCAAAAAGGATTCATTTTCGTAAATAACCTATGATTTGCAAACCTAAAATAAAAAATAATCATCACCACTCAAAAATATGGTAAACAAAAATAAATTTTGGATTTCAGAGGCTAATAGGAAAAAAATAATATTCTAATGGGCCTAAAAACTTATAAGATCCAAAAACCTAAAAAAATTACCATTTTTATATTTTACCATTTGAGAGTGATAGAGTGCAGTTTCACCAAGAACTTAAGAGGTAGATTCTAGGCAAACTGTTGGACCAAATCTGTAGTTGTCTTCTCTAGGTAAACTATCTCTCTGAAATCTTGGTTTTCATTGTTTTTATTTCACAATTTACCTTTTATTTTGGTTTTTGGTGGGTTTAGCAAATGAAAAATTTCCCTTGGTGTGCACAATTAACCTTCATCAGGACTACACACACCATGTAAGTTTTTAATAAAGAAAAATGGGATGTGCACATTTTCTAGCACTAGAACTTTGCAAATTCACATTGGTTTCCATAAGTGGTTACACGTAGTTTCGTGGGATTTGAAACATTAATTAGAACCACCCAATTTTTCTAGAAAAAAAACTTACCACAACTTCTTATAATTATCCTCCATGTTTATTTCCAAGGTTTGAGCTATAAAATTGAGTCAAGAGAACGTCAAAATGAAGAACATGATATAGCTGCTTTGAGCCATCGAGAGACAATATATGCATTGAGAAACTATGGCCTGTATAAATTTTCCACAATTCCAGGTATGAAGGCCCACCTAGACTTATTGGAGTCGATGGTGAGAAAGTGGAATGTATAGGAAGAACACTTTGTGATTGGACACCATAGACTCACTATCAATGTTGATGATATTTATATATTTTTGGGCTTCCACATCATGGAGTGGACATTTATCTGTATCAACTATGGGGACTCGTCTTTTGGAACTCATATGGATGGTTGTATTATGCTGTCACAAACTGATGTCAACTGTTGTATATTGTTGTCACTGTGTCAAACATTATTGAGCACTATTGTCACTATCAATGAGCCTAATAAATATGTTTGCAATGGATACTAACAAATAAGATCGACATAAAACAAGATCTACCATATCTCTTAAGTCAACTAAAGTGAAGATTTCAAATCCTAGATCTAAACTCAAGTCGCACTCATCAAAATTGTCTATGTGCGACTGAAACGTTGCGCTCTCTCTCTCTTCCACTATATGCGGGTGAATATGACTACACAATCACTCTTAGGAAGTATTTATGCGCATGGCTATGGAAAAATACACCTAAATCTCGGAGTCGCTCGCTTGCAGTTATTGTGCGAGTGAATGAGATGTATTGGTCACTCTCAAGACAATCGTATGTGAGTGACCAGGCACCTGAAGCTTTCGATTTGCTGCTGAAGCCATGGTCACTCACATAAGCCATTGTTCCATTAGCCAGGGGTCTATAGTCACTCCCATAGGCTTATGTGGCAGCGTCCAAGGACCAAAATTCCATGTTGTGTGTGAATGACCAAGATCTAGAAAACCCTAACCTAGAGCAAACCTTTTGCCTATGATTTTGGACCTTTGAGAGAACTCCTTCTGTTGAACCTATGTGAACCAAAAAGAAAAGAGAAGAGAGATGTGTCCAAATGATATTGAGGTATATTCTATTTATAGGATTTCCTAAGGGTTTACCTGGGGTTAAGACTGACCCAAGAAGTTACCCATGTGATTAGAGCCCACCCATTGTAGAATACATGTATGAATAAAATAATTCATAATTCAACCTTCGCTTAACCAAATTGGGTGACCTCTAGGTTGATTTTTGTCCTATCAAAAAGAGGGATATAATGCAATCATTATCTTAGTCATTTGAGTTGTCCAAGGTAGAGTTTTACCGCAGTTGAAAAACTTAACACTCCCTTTCAACTAGGGAGAAGTCCACGTGCCAATATTTGTCCATAGAACAATATATAATAACGGATCATATTTTTCATGCAGTCATCGCGTAATGTCCATAAAAAATCATCATTGTACATCTTGATCTATCCATTTCTTATTCATGTTATCTCTTGATTATTCCTTCTCATATGCATGCACATCCTTGAATCTAGAAGAAGAAGAATATGTTACTGGAGGGGAGCTCAAGCTACCACCCTTTATCCATCAGGCTATTATCTGGAATCTTTATCATTAGGCTGATACCTAGAATGTCTTCATCGAAGAGCATATAATCAAGTAGAACATATTAACCTAGAATCACATCGGGGAGAAATAGCTTCCACCCATACCAAGAAAAAAGATAACTCGTCACATAAGGGAGTAAATGCTTGACCCTCGAATTTCATTGGGGAGCTTTTCCCTCAACCTGTAATCATATTGGGTCATCTCAACCCTTCCTATTACTTACTAATTTTTCCATTGATGACTCATTCATGTGGTAGAACACCTGCGTCATAATCTCCTTGTGTTATACACCCCGAAGTACACCCTCGACTCATTGGCTAGACGAGGATCGTTACTCCCAACAAGCCTAGTTTATGGGTATGATGCCAAGTGAGGTATAATATAGAAAGACCAAGATAGGGTGAGCTACTAATCCAACCCTATGGGTAACAGATAGGCGTACACTCCTATTTTCGAGAGTTCACTCAACCCCAGGATCCTGCCATCTCAATTACTCACCCTAGGACCTCAAACATGGTAGGAGGAGTTGCCTCAGTGTCCTCGATTAGTGTTGCACCGCATACCGAGGGGATTCTCTTTGAAAAACAATAAATTTCTCTTTGATAATGCCTTTGTGATAATATCAACAATATTAGTGTCTTAATAGAAGATGTTTCATGTTCACACAGAGCAACAAGTCAAATATCATGTCGGATCATATATAATCATATAAATAACAAAAGGATACCCTAATCATCCTCCCTCTCAAGGATTTTACAACCATAAGCTTAATATTTTTTCGAACAAATGGACTATCTCAATATGTGACAGTATAATGGTCTCAAACAAATCTCTAAGGAGATTTTGTATCCTGCCTCACAACTAGCCATGTTAGCAACATCATCATCGACGTCAGTTATGTTATGGACTTCTCATCGAAGATATCATGATGGATCTCCTAGTAAACAAACATCCAAATGTTCTTATAAGAAATACTCTCGAATATCAGCAATACATTTGTGCAGAGACATACCATAGGAGAAATATCTCATTCTCAAAATATAATATCTGATGCAGATATTTCAAATCATGCTCAATGGGAACTCTATGTGAGTGAACTAGCTCAATCATGAATCTATTTACATTCTATGCACATCATATATATAAAGGTGGTTGTTAAAAAACATAATCAACAATACCTCAATCAATTGTCGGATGCCATTTTAAGTTCAACAACTTCAAATCAAAGTATCAAAGATTTACAAAAATATTTTTCAATAGCTATGCAATATGGAATTTCTTTCCCAAATTCTGGACATCAATTACTCATGCCTTGATACATCATTTTGGGCTCCATAATCCATCTCCCTCTGATTTCTATCATCGGAGGCTCATCACCTACCACAAGTACATCATTAGGATATAAAATCAAAACTACAATCAATATCAAAGTCATATCTTGTAATTCATCATCCTGAATTCATCAAATATAGATATATTTGGACTCTAAGAATAATGCCTTGCTAAGGCATCATAATCTTCCTTAAATAGATCAAATTTATATCATCATATAAGAAAAATCATCTCATCAGAGTTTAGAAGCCAAATTATGACCATAACCAAAGTCATCATTATCGTAGTATTAATACTTTCATCCAAGAGACATATAGAGCTTATATAAAGTCTAAATTTGATTATGCAATATAAGTTTGAGGCTTCATCAATTCATTCTCTTAATAATAAGTCATTCATAGTCACGACTATCATTCTTTTAACCATTATGCTAAGAATAAAGAGGCCAATATATGAATACCCACATAAGTCATCATGCCCACATCACATTGATATCACAACAAATCAACAATTGTCAAATCATATCAGCAGACATCAGGTCTAGTCAAAATTACTCTTGTAGAAATTTCTATAGTCAAAGAACATATCAGTAATAAAGTCAAAGTTATTGTCAAGAATCATGTCAAAACATTTTTCATATATACCAATAATTCCAAATCATGCCAACCTATGGCCTCATTGATAAACTATGGCCTATATAAATTTTTCACAATTCTAGGAATGAAGGCCCAACTTGACTTATTGGAGTGGATGGTGAGAAAGTGGAATGTACAGGAAGAATGCTTCATGATTGGACACCATAGACTCACTATCAATTTCGATGACATTTATTTATTTTCTAGGTTTCCACGTCATGGAGTGGACATTTATCTGTATCGACATAGACGATGTGGTGTAACAACTGTCACCTATCTAGTGCACCATATCTTTCAGGGAGTTTCTCTCAAAGACGTGAGAATTGATATCAAAACCATTGACACACGCCCTTTGAGAGCTATTGACTTCATTGTTGCACAACTATATGGAATTGTAGTTCTTCACTTTCTTGCAAAGGATCATATGTAGAGTTTCATAGAGTCCTTGTCTCTTAATGAGAATTTTTTATGTATAATAAATTAAAGATATCAATGACATAAGTCAACTTAAGAATACAAATCATTCGAAGTAACTATCATATTGGAAAAATAAATTTCTATTATAAGAAAAAAATAAACATATGGAGGATGTGACATGAATTTGTGGAATTAAACAAATGTGGAAATGAGACCAATATGTATGTTTGGTGTCTAATAAGAGAAATTGCATCTTTGATTAAGTGTAAATGGAGAAATTGTGTTTTGATCAAGAGAGGAATGTGAGACAAAAAAACCTTGGAACGTAAGCTAACAAACTTAGAAAATCCACAGCATGGTTGAGAATAATCGATGAACTAAAAACATGGTTGAGGGTGAGCTAACAAACTTAGAGCATGGTTATAGTAGATGATGGTGGTGGTGACGTAGGGGGAATTAAAGGTAAATATACAAGTATAAATATAAATATATGATGGTTAAATGGACTATATTTAGGGACAAGATACTTGCAACAAGCAATTGCAATAACTAGTTACTCATACTCATGCATTCCATTGGATGGTTGTTTCTTTGTATGGACATAATTATCTCATAATATTTAGAAATCCTAGGTTGGACCGTATCTAGACTTTGTTGATCAATATTAAGAAAATTAGTTGTTAAGGGTGTGTTTTAGAGTTATAAATGTTACTTTTCTTACGTGTGATTCTTTCTTAGTAAATAAATCTATTTAGTCTTTAGGAAGTTGTTAAAACTAGTTAAATTAATAGATATTATCCAACTAACTAACCTGGTATATTGGTGTATGATTAAGAGATTCACTCCACCAAGTTGACTATATGAGATACATTCACATTCTCAATGTTAAGAACTCATAGAATCATTGGATTAAATGAATGTGTTTATGGGATTTTGGTTGTTACACTAACAAGTTTTTCACTTTCCATAACTAAGCCTTCTCTTTTTTCATCTTATTTATTCTTAAAAAAATAAACTATGAACTTTGAAATTTCAAATTTAAGGAATAAAATTTTTGAAGAAGAAATTGAGACTTAAATTAAGTAAAGATTCAATTCACTTTTCCAATAGTAAAAGTTCAACATCAATTATTACACCATTATTTTGAAAATCAAAGGAGCAGTCATCAGATTACATACAAAAAGAAAATTTGTATTATTGAATCACAAATTCCAAACACATGCCACATAAATAGTGCTCATGAGATCCAACAGATTCCAAACAAGGAGAATATTGTTGAGAAAATATCTAGACAAAACTCCAAAAACCAACAACCTAATCTTACCTATTTACTAATCTAGGCATTATTCCAAGTTCCCCCTTTAATGCAAAGATTACTACAAAAAATGTCAAATTATAATTCACATGTCACATATGTCTTACTGGTCTTTCTGGGTACTTATCCCCACTCTAAAGTTAACCTAACAACATTCTTTTCAGCCCCACAATATTCAAGCTTCCCATTCAACTAGTTTAAGACATAATAGCCTCTAACCATCTTTAATTAATTATTATAAAATTTATTCTTCGATTAGTTATTTATTTCCTTGTTATCTCAATTTTTTAAACTCTATTGTCTGTTATTTCTTTACTTGTTATCTTAGCCTTCTAAACTATGTGAGACAACACTGAAATTTAAAACTAAGAAATTTTCTCAGTCAGGCAACCTTTCCGTTTCTTAGATGTGATCCTGCTATTATATTTTCTTACATGTGATCCTGCTATTATATCTTCAAGATTTTGCTCAGATTATTTATTTGCTTGTTTTTTCAGCATTTTAAACTCTTTGAAACAACACTGAATTTTAAAACTTAAAATTTTTCTCAATCCCACAACCTTTCCATTTCCTACCTGTGATCCCACAACTATCTATTTTGTACTGAAAGAGCATTGCACTTACTATTCTCAAATAGAAATTAATAAATCCCTGCAATAAACTAAAAACCGTATCTACATAAACCAAATCTAAGCTAAACTACATTAACCGAATCGAATTTTCATCGAATAATTTTCATCAAATTATTCGATGTACGAATCGAATTCCCGAATCGAATTATTCGATATAAGAATCGAATTCCCGTATTTTTTTCCCTGATAAGGACGAATTTGGTAGCTATGATTTTTGGTTCTCTAATGACATTTTGTTCTCTCAGATCCTCTTGGCTTCCTATACAAACGGCAGAGGGAGTGCATGATATGAATAGGCTCCTTTGTTAGTATGTAGCTCCACCATTACCAATTAAGCTTCTTTCAGTTGTTCTCTATAGCATCTCCTTGCAGCTAGGCTCTCCACATATTAACGAACACAAACACATTCTCCAAAGAAACTGGCCCAAATTAAAAAGTCAGAGCTGCCAAATTAGATCCACCAGCATTAACAGCGTCTTACTTTCTCTAACTCTGTGGATAGCACAACCAAATCCGCTAACAAAATCCATACGAACAACCGAAATCCATACGAACAACCGACTGGATATCAGGTGCAGACTTGTTTAGTTGAAATATTCTTTCCCTCTCCTTCCAACCACGCCCAGCGAGACACGAAAGAAGAGGAATATCAACAGTGCAATAATCTAAACACAAACACTCTAACTTGAAAAAAACAACATATTTCATTCATCCTCTTGAGCCATCCCGTGAGGGGGACAGGATCAAACCTGCTCTCATACCAACAAGAAAATGGGAGGAGCAGTCATTAATAGACAAACAAATAAGTGAGAATTTAATTTTTAATTGATATTAAATGTAGTTAATTATTTATTAATTATGTATTTTACACAAATGAAACAAAACAAAGTGAACTATAAAAGATATATCATAGGAAGGATGGTTTATATTTAAGCATTCACTTAAGAAATAATATTTTGGTTCACCTTTTGATATGTTCAACCAGATATTCTTCTATTCCTAGTTTAATTCGCCTATGTTTAAATTGTAAAATATCCAACGGTACTGAATTCATCTATATATAAATGAATGACTGACGAAAATAAATTCCAAATTTACACCAATTTCCAATCCCTCGTTGAGCTTTTGATATAAATATGATGAATTGAAAATTTATTTACTTACCCACATTTGGTATAAATAACGACACCAGTAGGTGTCATGGGTGCCAGTTCGCATCAATGCATTCACAAGAATTCGACTTCGGTAAAGAACTTACTCGCCGCTACAATGGCGGTGAAATTCATTCCTGCACAGGGGGCATTCAAGTTTAAGATAAAACCACTTTAAAATGCAGTTCCAATGAAAAACGTGATTGCATGGCAATTGTTTTGCATTATCTTCTCCAATGGATAGCGTCTCGTGGCAAATGGCACACAACAAGCTGTCGCCTTCTCCATCATCTGCGCCGAGGAGTTCATCTGTAGCCATAACTGTCCGGGAAGAGCCAATAGCTGCCACAGCAGCAGCTAAGGGATGACTGCGATGGCGAGCAAGGTATTGCTCTCGCAAATGAGGATGAAGATCAAAACGTTCACCTCTCAGTTGAATACAATTAGAGGCATTACTATTGTCTTTCAAGAGTTGCAGTATCCGATGACAATCTGCGAAATTGCCACTCCATACAATTTGGTGGCTCGACACATTTCCGTCTACGCGACTCCAATCAAAGATAGTTCGTAGCAAAACAATATTGGCGTTCTCAGCCATTGCAGCTTGGATATTTCTTTTGCCACCATAGTTCACAGTATGCCATTCACGGTTGGGTTTCTGTCCAATGTCATCTAATTGACGTACACAGACATTGTCCCAAATGTTCTCCAATTCCCACTCATCTCCGTTGTCTCGTTCAATCCATCTAAACACTACGCTAGAGATCAAGTGCTGCTGAACAGCACACTGATTTTCACACTCTTCCTGTGAAAAACCATCCGTTCTACTTGTTGCTGTGGAAGCTGCAGATCTTTTCCATAATTTGACATTATTTGTCTCCTTCTCTACATGACAAATAAGCCGCTGAAACATTTCTCTCGCAGCCGGCTGAAACGTTTCTCTTGTACAATTGATATTATCATTTTCGCTTCCATTTCTTGATTTCTCCATCTCTTCGCTTCTAAGATATATGTTGGAGGCTTTTGCTTATTTACTGCGGAGAAACTGTCAAGAAAATAGCTTTTTCAAGCGGATTTGATCCTACGACCTACGATATTGATCCGTAATAGTTATATATATACTTACCATGTCATTTGAAGGTTAAAATATTTAACGGTAAGTTAAATTTGGCAGGCCGACCAGAAAGAATGACGTGCGTTTTTACCATTACTTTGCCCCCTTTTAACTCTGGGGTTCGAAAATAATTTTTTCCATTTCTGCTTCCCCATCGACGCCCCCACAAGAGTCAACCACTTAAGTGGTTTCTTATGTTACTTCTATTTGAGCAGACACCGCCACCAGATTAAGTGAGGGACACAAGATGCAAAAATATGAGTTTATGGGAAGACCTTAATGGGAAGGCCAAATTTCTTGGTAGGTAGCTTGACTAGGTTTGAGCTGTATTTGTAATTGAAAAATTGGCACATATTTCAGGACAAATTATTTTGTAAAACTGGTTGAAGATTGCATTTTCCTTTGTAGAAAGGTTGGTTTGTTTTTTTCAAAAGTTAGGTATTTCCAATGTAATCTCTATATTTTTTATTGTCTTTGGTTGTCTCTTTTTGGCCCTATGATTATTACGTTATAGTTGAGATATTTCTATGTACAATTATTTAATAATATAAACTACCTAAAACAAATTAAGAATAAAAATTAATGGAAGTAATTATCAAATTAGAAAATTCAGTTTCTACTATAAGGAAAAATCAACATATTATCGGAACCTAGGTAATGGAGTGGAGTAGCCACAAGAAGCATAGCATGAATAATTTTAAATTAGTCCTAGAGAAAGAGGGGTATCAAGCATTTGATTCCTCGCAGTTTGAATAATGTCTCCAAACCTCATAATTGAAGAGACATTGGAAGGTGCAATCAACTATCTTGGAAAAATCAAAAAACTCAAGAAACTCAAGTACTTTTCATCTCGGAGGAAAATGACTTTCTTGGTCATGTGGAAAAATATATTCGAGAACCAAAGGGATTTGAGTAGAAAAAAAAGTTCAAAAAGAGTGAGGAAAAAGAAAAGAGGATTATTGTATACTCTAAAATATACCGTGTAATTCCTCATGTTAAAATACCGTGTAATTCCTCATGTTAAAGTAATAAAGAGTTACTGTACAATTCCCTAACAAAGTTATATGGGAGAAATAATAATAATAATAAGAAATTAACCTTCAAGCATTGTCTTTACTAAAACAGATTTTATCACATCTTATCTTATTTAAATAACTCAAATCAATGATGAACTTATAGCCACTCGTCAGAAAATTAAATATTCAGAATTAGTTACATTTTCTCCATGCGGCTTTCCTTTGCTATGGAAACCATTCATTCAAGGTGTTTATTCACGTGGCAAACTACAATCATTTGATGATCTATGGGATTATTGTATTCAAGAATAAATTGGGTTTCGAGATAAAAATGAACCTCAAAACAAAGCGACTCAAGCCCTTGCTGCTCACAAAAAGAAAGGGAGGAACCATTAATAAGAGGAACTTTGGCAAATTTGACCATGGGAACATTGTAAAATTTGATGAAAGAATTCCAAATAGATCAAATCAAAAGAAGAAATACATATCAAAATTCAAATTCTTCATCTTCCATAATCTTTATCACTATGCATCACGATGCCCTGAAAGAAAGACGAATGATAAGGCGCAAGATTTTACTTCCAACTTTAATAAAGAAAAATAATGATGTGAAGCCACCTCCAACGTCAAATAAATTCTTCATTTGAAGAATTTGATTATTGAAAAATAAGTATTTATGTTATTCCCTTCCTTACTTCTTAGCTATTTATTATTTGATTAATTGAATGCTTTGTACTTTCTTCTTATCATTGATATAATAAAAGGAAAAAACTGAAAGATTGTTGTACTCCCAGGTAGTGTGGTAGGAAGAAGGAATTCCGTACAAAGGAAAATTAAAATGATCTATAAATCCTTAGGATTCTAGATGCTCAAAAGGAACTAATTTCTAAAGGAAACAAATAACCTATTGAAAACATTTAGAAAGTAAATGCTAGAATTAGTTTTGGAATATTAGATAAGAATCATTGAAGAATTTGAAGAATATATACAAGGAGGTAGATCAAGGAAAAAAGTTCATACAACTCTCAAAAGATAAGTAATCTATATCCTGAGTTCATACAGATCTCAAAAGATAAGTAATCTATATCCTTCCGTGCTGATTATTATTCTTTTTCCTTACTTTTTTTTATCATTTTACTGGAATAATATTCGTTTCTTTTATGATATCTTGAATAAATTTTGTAGCAACATTGTTAATATGGTCTCTCAAGTAAGTGCGAGCGACCAAGATTACCACAAGGAAGACCTAAAGATTAAGGATTTTGTATAAGTTTTTGTAAAATAAGAAATACATATTCATGGACCCAATATCTCAAAATTGAACATTTAATGTTAATATAGATATATGCTACATTAGTACCTATGATATATCTCAAGAAATAAAGTGAGACATAGAGAAATGACGAGATCACTAAATTCAATAAATTATGAAGAAAGCATTAATTGAACTCTAGTACATACTCATGAATGAATAAATTGTGGATAAATTTTAGATTATTATGATTCGAGATATCTTCCTCATTCAAGGGAATGATGAGCGAACGGAAAACAATATTGGTTGCGTCATAAACTAATCCCGATTTAAATAGGAACACAAAAAATTACAAAGATAACCATAAACACAGAGATACACCAGAAATAATACTTCATTTCATTAATGTAAAATACTGAAATATGCTTACAAAAAAAAATGGAAATAAACTAGCTAGGGCAATGGTAGCTTATCTCAGAGAAGAGATGTGGTAGCTACATCCCTCTGAACTATGTTACAATGAGGCTCGAAGGCCTATTTATTGTTGAGAAACAATGGAAAACCCTTAACATCCCAAAACCTAACCCTAGAAGATGAAACACCAAATTGTGGGCCTCGTTTTGGGTAAGTTGGTACATCAACTTCCCAGGGTCGTAACTTTGGCACCCAATCTTCATTTGACGCGTACAATAGCTCGTTAGAAAGATCTATCCGAGCATTACAACTTTGGGAAGAGAAAAATAGGTCCATCGACCCATGTTGCTCCCAGATTTCCCAAAACACGTCATTTAGGGCCTCAAAATGGCTCCGGAAGTTCAGGACCCAAAAAATTGCTAAAAATAGTAAATTGTGCTTCAATTACGGAAATTGAAAAATTGAATGACACAGTTGTGGGGGTCCAATTGGGATAGGTGGGTGGCCACCAACATTCACCTGGATCATTTCTCCCACCCTTAGGAAGCAATGGTCCCCACTTCGTTGAGTTCCTCCATCTGCTGAACTTGGTCCTTAGTGAGTTGTTTCTACTACAGATCCATAGTTTCAAATGCACATAAATCATACTTCATCAACATAGAATACAAATAGTAATAAGGCTAAGAATATTGAGAAGAGATTCTCCCTCTGACTAGGAATCTGAATCATTCATCTTCATCCATGTAAGGAACCTGTCTCGACTTGGGTCGTTCAACAATAGATATGGCCATCAGCATCATAACATGAATCCTTCATCTAAGGTTTAGACTCCAAGTAATAGATAGATGCAACATCATATCTCAATTATTATGAGAACAATACCACTTTTGCAATAACTCACTTCATCAAGTTAGGATATTCAATTTAACCACGACGATAGTTAGTAAGAGATCTACTTATCAATCTTACACTCATACTTCCTACATCAAGGTTACCATGCTCTTCCTGACCAATGAAATCAGGTTAGATCATTCAATAAAGCCTTGTCAAAACAAGAAGAGTGTCAATCATGCTTATCACAAGTTTTACCAGTAGACTCATGTATAGGCATTAATAAACCATCCTTCTATATGAAATAAGTCATGACAAGTATAAAGAATATCATATAGTGGAGTCAACATTATAGCCTTCTTTATAGGATCAGGATGTCCAATAGATAGGTCATATATGTTAGCAAAACATCAAGTAAACTCTGAAATGTCCTTTTTCGTACATTTAGTCCCTAAATCCCATAAAAAAGGTAAAATAACGTAGGAAAGAACTCTATTGAACATGATTATTCAACATATACCTTTTCCATAAATTGTGTAGTTAAGTCTATAAAAGGGGTAAAATTATTTTGAATGGACAACTATTCATCTACTTGTACGAGTTCGAATAGTCAAGTACTTGACGATATTTTCATGTTTAGGGAGTCTGAAAAGGGCATAAAAAAAAACTCGTGTTGCTTTTTCGTAAGTTTTTAACATGTTCAAAGAAGTGATAAAAACATACTCAATGCGAAAAGGATTCATTTTCATAAATAACCTATGATTTACACACTTAATCTAAAAAATAATCATTACCACTCAAAAATATAGTAAAAAATTTAAATTTTGGATTTCAGAGGCTAATACGAAAACAATAACATTTTAATGGGCCTAAAAACTTATAAAATGCAAAAACGTAAAAAAATAATTACCATTTGTTTTGTTACCATTTGAGAGTGATAGAGTGTAGTTTCACAGAGAACTTAAGAGGCAAATTGTAGGCAAACTATTGGAACAAATCACAAGCCGTCTTATCCAGGTAAACTATCTCTCCGATATCTTGGTTTTCATTGTTTTTATTACACAATGTACCTTGTATTTTGGTTTTTGGAGGGGTTTAGCAAATGAAAAATGACCCTCGGTGTGCACAATTCACCTTCATCAGGCTTGTGCAGATCATTCAAGTTTTTAACATAGAAAAACAGGATGTGCACAATTGCTGGCACTAGAACTATGCAAATTCACATTGGTTTCCATAAGAAATCGCACAAAGTGCTATGGAATTTGAAAAATTAATTAGAAACACCCAAATTTTTTAGAAAAAAAACTTACCACAACTTCTTATTGTGATCCTCCATGTTTATTTCCAAGGTTTTCAGCTATAAAAATTGAGTGGAGAGAGCGTCAACATGAGGAACAATATATAGCTGCTTTGAGCCATCGAGAGACAATATATGCATTGATAAACTTGACTTGGAGTGGATGGTGAGAAAGTGGAACAACTGTCACCTATCTAGTGCACCATATCTTTCAGGGAGTTTCTCTCAAAGACGTGAGAATTGATATCAAAACCATTGACACACGCCCTTTGAGAGCTATTGACTTCATTGTTGCACAACTATCTGGAATTGTAGTTCTTCACTTTCTTGCAAAGGATCATATGCAGAGTTTCATAGAGTCCTTGCATCCTAAAAGTTTCAACTGGTGTGAAGGGGTAGTTGCCAACCAGAAAGGGAAACTAAGTATAGTGAAAAGTGACAAACTTAAGAAATTTTGGTTTGGTTCATTTGTCATCTCGTTTGCTCTAGAGAGGATCCCACTTCTCGCTCCATAGGTAACCATAGATGGAGGAGGACCATGAGATCCTCATATGCTGAAGTGGGTCACATTCATGTCACGACACAAAGGTGGTGAAGGGCCAAAAATTCGATATAATCATCATTTTTTTGGATGCTTGGAACATCAAATCATCATGATTAAAGACTTTCCATATAAAGGAGTGGATTACAGAGGTGATCCAGATATGAAACTACTAGATGGGATATAGTGTGGTGACCTAGGTAAAAAAAGCCTTCACACTTTGGTTGTTTTTGAATTTTTGAATTTTTTGTTTACTTTTTCGCATCCAAAACTAATTTCCTTAAATGATCATGCAGATCTGAAAGGCACGATGAGCATCCAGTATCTCCCACCATGGAGAACCCCAACGTAACATAGGCATTGACTGAGCTAGCGCACAACCTAGAGAGGTTGACCTTAGACATAGGAGATGTTGAGATTGATGAATTGCCTCTTTCCTATCAAAGGCACACGGTGGGAGTTCCTGGACCAATTAGTCGCTTGCTACGAGGAGTATCTTGCGTTATTGTCTGTTACCATGATCATCATGCATAGATACTAGTCTTAAGGCTATATTTTGTTTTTTATGATGTGCTGACATGTTTGGATAATAAAGCCCATGGGGCCTCATGTCTTTGGATGAGATTTTTGTAAAAGACACACTTTTTACGGACATTTGATTAATGAAAACTACTAATTCTATTTTAGTTTATCTTGTATAATATATGGATGAATATTTCTTTTGATTTCTAATAGATGTTTTACAAATGCCAATTTAACAAATAATTAGCCAATGCATCAGTTAATTTGTTTAATGTCTCAAAATGTGTTGATATTTGATGTAATCAAAATCTCTCTCCAAGAGCCGATCCCGCAAAAAACTTCTTAACATTGAAGCACTTCTTATTGAGTAGGAAGGAGTGGTTTGATCTCATCGTGATCCTTTAAAGAACCCTAGGAAGGAATGGTTTGGTCATGTCATGATCCTTTAACGAAGCATAGGAAGGAGTGTTTTGGTCTTGTCAGGATTGACGAGTCCTGCACTGCTTAAGATTTATGAGTCTAGTGAAGGGGTAACTCGATGTTGTTTTCATGTTTAAATAATTTGAAAGGACACAAAGAAAAACCTCATTCTATTTTTTAGATTTAAATTTTTAACGAACCTGGAGAAATTAAATCTCGGTTCTTTCCATTTTTAGAGAGTCAGGAGAAAAACATAAGTAAACTCTGAAATGTCCTTTTTTGTATATTTAGTCCCTCAAGCTCATAAAAAGGGTAAAATAAAGGAGGAGAGAACTCTATTCAACATGATTATTCAATGTATACTTTTTCATGAATTGTCTTGTTAAGTCTATAAAAGGGGTAGACTTATATTGAATAGACAACTATTCATCTACTTGTACGAGTTCGAATAGTCAAGTACTTGACGATATTTTCATGTTTAGGGAGTCTCAAAAGGGCATAAAAAAACTCCTTGTTTTTCTTTTTCTTAAGTTTTTAACAAGTTCAAAAAAGTGATATAAATATACACAATGCCAAACTGGTTCATTTTTGTAAATAACCTATTATTTGCACACTTAAAATAAAAAATAATCATCACCACTCAAAAATAAAAAAATAAAAAGTAAATTTTGGATTTCAGAGGCTAATGGGAAAAAAATAATATTTTAATGGGCTTAAAAACTTATTAAATCCAAAAAGGTAAAAAAAAAAACCATTTGTGTTTTTTACCATTTGAGAGTGACATAGTGCAGTTTCACCAAGAACTTCAGAGGAAGATTCTAGGCAAACTGTTGGACGAAATCACGAGCCATCTTCTCTAGGTAAACCATCTCTCTGATACCTTCGTTTTCATTGTTTTTATTTCAAAATTTACCTTGTATTTTGGTTTTTCGAGGGGTTTATCACATGAAAAACCACCCTCGATGTGCGCAATTCACCTTCATCAGGCATGCACTTACTCTCTAAGTTTTTAACATGGAAAATTAGGATGTGCGTAGTTTCTGGCACTAGAACTATGAAAATTCACATTGGTTTCATAAGCGGTCGTGCAGAGGATTGTGGGATTTGAAACATTAATTAGAAACGCCTAATTTTTTCACAAAAACATTACCATAGCTTCTTATAATGATCCTCCATGTTTATTTCCAAGGGTTTGAGCTACAAAAATGGAGTGGAGAGAGCGTTAACATGAAGAATGGGATATAGCTACTTTGAGCAATCCAGAGACAATACGTGCATTGAGAAACTATGGCCTGTATAGAATTTTCACAATTCTAGATATGAACGCCCAACTAGACCTATTGGAGTGGAAGGTGAGAAAGTGGAATGTAGAGGAAGAATGCTTCGTGATTGGAGACCATGGACTAACTATCAATGACAAAGAAATTTATTTCTTTTCTTTGCTTCCACGTCGTGGAGTGGACATTTATATGTATGGACATTGACAAGGTGGTGTAACAACTGCCACATACCTAGTGCACCATTTCTTTCTAGGATTTTCTCTCAAATACGTGATAATTGATAACAAAACCATTGACATGCTTCCTTTGGGGGCTATATATTCACTCTTGCACAACTATGTGGAAGTGTATTTATTCATTTTCTTATCAACACTCATATGCAGATCTCCACAGTGTCCTTGCAACCTACAATATTCAACAGGTGTGAACGGGTAGTTTCCAACTTGAAAGGAAAACTAACTAGAGCGAAAAGTGACAAACTCAAGAATTTTTGGTATGGTTCCTTTGTCATCTTTTTTTCTCTAGCAATGATCCCACTTCTTGCTCCATAAATAACCATAGATGGAGGAGGACTATGAGATCCATGGATTCTGAAGTGGGTCACATTGATGGCATGACACAGACGCGACAAAGGGCCAACAATTCGATATAATCCTGATTTCTTTGGATTCTTGGAACGTGAAATCATCATGATTGAAGACTTTCCATATGAAGCAATGGATTGGAGAGGTGATCCAGATATGCAACTACTATTTGAGATGTAGTGGGGTGACCTAGGTAAAAAAAAAAACTTCACACTTTGATTGTTTTTTAATTTTTAATTTTTTTGTTTATTTCTTGGCATCCAAAAATAATTGTCCGAAATGATCATGTAGATGACAGCCTGATGAGACCAACAAGACTATGCAGATTTAAAAGGCGCAATGAGAATCCAATATCTCTGACCATACAAAATCCCAAAATAAAAGAGGCATTGACTAAGCTAGAGCACAACCTAGAGAGCTTGACCTTAGACATCCCAGATGTTGGGATTGATGACCTTCCTCATTTATATCAAAGGCACATGGTGGGGGTTCCTAGACCTATTAGTCGCTTGATACAAGGAGTAGCTCACGCTATTGTTTGTTACCGTGATGATCATGCATAGCTACTAGTCTTGGGGCTATATTTTGTTTTTTGATGATGTACCAACATATTTAGATAATAAAGGCCACAAGGCCTCATCTCCTTTGGATGAGATTTTTGTAAAAGCCACACTTTTTATATACATTTGGCTAATGAAAGCTACTACTTCTATTTTATTTGATCTTATACAATACATGGATGAATATTTATTTTGATTTCTTACAAATGTTTTATAAATTTCAATTTAACAAATAATTAGCCAATGCGTCAGTTAATTTGTTTAAATGTCTCAAAATGTGTTTATATTCGATGTAATCAAACTCTCTCTCCAAGAGCAGAACCCACAAAAACTGTCTTAACATTGAAGCACTTCCTATTGAATAGGAACTGTTTAAATGTAATACTATGATTTGAGAATCTAACCAAATGATCAATCGACGAAAGACAAATGAAAAGGAATCAAATATTATTTCAATGACTACACTATACTTTGTGATTTTATTCGTTGTTCGACCAAGCATATCCATTGAATAAAATCTAACTCATCTTTGGGTGAATAAATGATCCATGATGCAGAAAAATAATTCCAAGGACTATGAATAGCTCCATCAGCAAAGCTAATGTAAGATTGAGGGACCGTCAACATCTGCAAATAAATTGTACCACAAGATAAGCAGGAGAAGTAGCATAAAATCGTAAAAAGCTGTTGAAAATTGCAACACATAAGATATCATATAACAATATGAAAATTCTCCACTGAGGAGTTCAAGGATAATATTTTTCAAGTAAAGAACATTTCTAGGATTTCCTAAAGAAATGTTGTCATATTCAACTAGTGCATAGGCCCCATTTTCCAATACATGTTTTACAATATAAGGGCCATGCCACATGGGCTCAAATTGACCATCACGTAATTTATTGTGTTTTTGATCATAGACCAAGAATAGATCCCCTTCTGAATATGAAAGAGGTTCATTCTGACCATACTATGCCTTAACTTGTTTCTTTTGAGTCTTCCTATCTAATGCAAACTCACAATGAGCCTCATCTAGTCGTGCTAAGTACATAAAACATTCATCTTCTGCATAGGTGGTTGGTAATAATTAAATTGTCAGTTTCAAAGATGATATTTCACATTCAATTGGTAAAGTTGCTTCCATACCCTAAACCAACTTGAAGGATGTAAAACCAGTCCTAGTTTTTGTTGAGGTATGATATGCCCACAAGGCTGCAAAAAACATTAGATGCCAATTTCATTTATGAACTCTGAAAAATTGTTTAATCATGTTGGTCAAGATCTTGTTAACAACTTCTAATTGCGCATTTTCTTGTGGGTATTATGTAGTAGAACTATCATGACAGAGGCCTAGCTTCGTAGTAAGTTGGTCATCCTAAATTTTCGAAAATGGATACCATGGTCCATGACAATGGCTTGTGGAACCTGGAACCTAGCAATCACATGATTGAATATGGAAATGGCTATTGTTTTTCCATCATCCTTATATGTAGGCATCTCCTCGGCCCATTTCGTAAAATAATCCACTGCTAGGAATATGTAACCATGGCCCATAGTCGAGTGAGGGTTACATGTAAGGAAATAGATGCCCGATTTAGAAAAAGGAACAATAGCACTGATAGCATTAAGAGAAGATGAAGGTGCACACAATTTTTGATCATATATTTGGTAGTTATGGCAATTCTGGACCACAATTTTTTGGGTAGTAGAAGCCCCGCATAACGGTCATGGGGCACAAAGCCTAAAATTTTGTGTAGAGATAGGGTAAAGACTCCGAAGGATGCGTGAAGCACGAATTGTAATAAGTCATGTCAAAGGGTTGTCCACCCAAAGATAATGTAAAGGAATGTAGGTTGAGTTGGCCCGCCCATGGTCCGCAGACCATGGAAATGTATAAATAGAGCAAGGTTCTATGGTTAGAGTAGTTAGTTTTTCAGCATAAATGTTGGGTCCCTATAATACTAGTGATTACTCCATTACTATTGTAGTTATACCCTTATTTATATTTTTGTGCCCCAATTGCCCCCATATTGTTATTAATGTGCCCATAGAATCCCTCTATTGTTATTTTTGTGGCTTTATATTATTATTGTTAGGTCGGCTGGATTATATTGTGACTCCTTAGACTCCTATATATAGAAAGGATGTTTTGTCATTTGTATCATCCAAGAATTGTTCATTTATGTAATGTAAAGGAGGTTTCCCCCTCGAAGAGGGTGAATTCTAAGGCGTTGATCTATCTTTTCTTGAGCTGGTTTCATAACATTTGGTATCAGAGCTTTGGATTCTAGGGTTTCGCTGCTCCAAACAGGTCAGCGTGGCATTTTCGCTATAACTTTTTTTCTGTGACGTTTCAGAAGTCTCAAAAAAACCCATTTGAGAAGAAATCACGCTGAACCTTGAGTCCGAATTTCAGAGCTTTTCGTGCGATATTTTCAGAGATATGATCTAAGGAAGTCGGTCTTTTTGTAGACTCCTGAATTACACTCAAAACAGGTGACCTGGGGAAAATCGTCATAACTTTCTTTCTGAGCATTGGATTGAAATTTCGTAAGAAGGTACAGAAAGAGGATGGACTGTAGTTTTCTTTTATATATTTTTCAGAGTCAAAGGTTGAAACAGGGACACGTGGCACTTCATACAAGTTCACTCTACTGAACTAGTCTATAATCAGGTCACTGCGGGAGATTGTGCATAACTCTTTCTTGGAGAATCCAAATTGGATCAGACTAGTGGAATTGGAAAGAGGGCATAGAAGGCTACTACAGGTGACAATTTCAGAACTGGATGATTCGAAATTACAGAGATACATCAGATTCAATATCAGTCTTCTACAAAGTAAAAAAAAGGTGTGTAGTTTTTTTTTTAATTTTTGCATAAGCTTGGTTTGAAGGAATTCAAAGGGCATAGTAAAGAATTATTATCGGTAACTGATGCCCCGAGGAAAGAAAATGAAAACACCTAGTAAGGAACCTGAAAGCTCTAGCATGACTCATGAAGAAGAGGAAGAAATGCTACATGATATATCAAAATTACAAGAACAAGTGCAACAAATGTCACGCTCACAAAAGCTAACAGATGCTAAGATAAATGGCGTGGAATCTAAGATAAAGGGCATGGAAGCTAAGATGGATGATCTGAAGACAGATTTAAGGACAGATTTGAAGACAGACATGGCAGATTTGAAGACAGATTTGACAAATTTTCTACAAGAAATACTTACTAATGGTGAGAAGGTTGTAAAGAAAACTCATGATGGGAACAAAAGAAATGTTAATCATGATTCCATAGACTCTAATGTTGGATCGAAGACCCACCATATTCCAAAAATCGATCTGAGGAAGTTGATAGCAAGGATCCCGCCACATGTATATTACAGATGGAGCAGTTCTTCGATCTCAATAATGTGAAAAACACACAAAAGGTACGTATGGCAACTTTATATTTGGAACCAAATCAGCTTGTATGGTATCAATGGCTTTGCTCTCGTAAAAAATTTATCACTTGGGCAATTTTTACGGAAGAATTGATAGCACATTATGAGGATACAAAAAGCAACACTTTTTTTAGCCAATTGATAAGTCTCAAACAAAAGGGTTCAATAATGGAGCACATTGAGGAGTTCCAAAAATTGAACATAAGGGTAAAAGATATTCCAGAGCAGCATAGGATTGATGTGTTCATAGGGTCTTTAAAAGATAATATCCAACATGATGTTCGACTTTGGGAACCTCATTCATTAGAGAAGGCATTCAGGTTAGCAAGAAAAATGAAAAGAAAAATTATGGCAACCAGGAAGCATACCACTCACAACTATAAAGACGGAAGTGTAGTTGCCCCTAGTCTTCCACAACCTATAAGGTTGACACCACAACAATTGGAAGAAGAAAGAGCAAAAGGGCTTTGTTATAGTTGTGATAGCAAATACAATAAAGGTCATAAGTGTGCTGAGAAGAAATTATTCTACATAGATTGTGAAGAGGAACAAGAAAAGGAGCAAGAAAGGTCAAAAGAACAGGATATGCTCCAGGAACAAAGCCTAGATGAAGAACAAATAAATCTGACCATATCTTGTAATGCATTGGCAGGAATTACCACTCCTCAAACCATCAATATAGAAGGACAAATCAAGAAGAAAAAGGTGATAGTGTTGATTGATTCCGGAAGCACCCACAATTTTATTCATTGTAGGGTAGCAAAAGAATTGAATTGCTTCCTATATCCAGCACCAGAGTGTCAAGTGATGATTGCAAATGGAGGAACAATAAATTGCTCTGGAAAGTGCCATAATATCAAGATATCCATGGGAGAATATGTATTGACTAGCCCAATGCTTTCCATTCCAATGGGAGGTGCTGATGTTGTACTAGGAGTCCAATGGCTATAATCCTTGGGTACAATAGCTTTTAATTTTCAAGAACTTTACATCAAATTTTCTACGGAAGGAAAGGAATTTGAATTAAGGGGTATTGCAGGGAAACCAGGAAAGATAATCAGCTCTAATTCTATGACAAAACTTCTAAAAAAGGAGCAAAGGGGTGTAATTGCACAATTATGTTCGCTAGATGTTCCACATTAGAATCATCTATTTCTCCAGATCTCCAAAAAGTCCTGGACAATCATTCTAAGGTATTTGAGACTCCCAAAGGTCTCCCACCTATGCGTGATCATGATCATGCTATTCATCTGATTCTAGGAAGTGTTCCTCCAAACATCAGGCCGTACAGATATCCTTATGTCCAAAAAAGTGAAATTGAACGTATGGTTGCAGAAATGCTAGAGGCTGGTATAATTCAACCGAGTCAAATTTCTTTCTCTGCTCCAGTAGTATTGGTGCATAATAAGGATGGATCATGGCACATGTGTACGGATTATAGGGAGCTCAAAAAACTCACTATTAAAGATAAGCTCCCCATTCCTGTCATTGATGAATTACTGGATGAATTGCATGGATCAATTTACTTCACCAAGTTGGAGCTTTGTTCAGGATATCATCAAATCAGAATGAAGATTGAAGACATTCGGAAAACGACATTTAGAACTCATGAGGGTCATTACGAATTTTTGGTCATGCCTTTTGGCCTTACCAATGCACCTTCAACATTTCAAGGTTTGATGAATTCAATTTTCAAACCATTCCTTAGAAACTTTGTGTTAGTATTTTTTGATGATATACTTATCTACAGCAAGTCTTGGAAGGATCATGTTGAACATGTTGACAGGGTGCTACAACTATTGGAGGAGAAACAATTATATGCCAAAAGATCCAAATGTTTCTTTGGAGTCCAGGAGGTGGAATATTTGGGTCATATTGTATCTCATGAAGGAGTTAAGGTAGACCCTACCAAAATTAAAGCCATTAAGGAATGGAAAATCCCACATCCATAAAGCATTTGCGCGGATTTCTTGGGTTGACAGGGTATTATCGCAAGTTTGTTAAGAATTATTGGAGAATAGCAGCACCTCTAACGACATTATTGAAGAAAGATGCATTTTCATGGACTCCGGAAGCAACAAAGGCCTTTGAACATCTTAAAGAGGCAATGTACCAAGCACCGGTCTTAGCTACACTGGACTTCACAAAAACCTTTATTGTGGAATGTGATGCTTCAGGAAATGGAATTGGTGTTGTTCTAATGCAAGATGAAAGACCCATTAGTTTTGAAAGTCGTCCAATCAAGGGAAAGTTTCCAAGAAAAGCTATTTATGAGAAGGAAATGTTGGCAATACTCCATGCACTTAAGAAATGGCGACCCTACCTAATGGGAAGACACTTCAAGGTAAAAATGGATCATGATAGCCTTAAATACTTTTTAGAACAAAGATTATCCTCTAAAGAGCAACAAAAGTGGGTCACAAAGATGTTGGGTTATGACTTTGAAATCATCTACAAAAAAGGGAAGCAAAATGTGGTGGCAGATGCACTCTCAAGGAAGGATAAGGATGTGGAAGCATTGTTGTGCGCTATTTCTATCATCCAACTAGATTGGATAAATGAAGCAAGGGAGGAATGGAAGAATGACGAAGAAGTGTGGGCACTTATTCGAAAGCTACAACAAGATTCCAGTACGTCTGATACATTTAGCTGGAAAAATGATTCGTTATGGTACAAAGATCGCTTATACCTCTGTAAGAATTCCCAGCTAAAACAAAATATTCTTATGGAATTTCACACTTCTCCCTTAGGAGGGCACTCAGGATTTTTAAAAACTTACCACAGGGTTAAGAAGGATTTTTTTTAGGATGGCCTTAAATTAGATATTCAAAAGTTTGTGGCAGAATGTTTGGTTTTCCAACAAAATAAAGTTGAAACAATTAAGACACCGGGTCTATTACAACCTTTATCCATTCCAAGCCAACATTGGGAGGAGGTATCAATGGATTTTATCACAGGTGCAGTAGAACATTGGCTAGACCGGGTAATAGGGGTCTTTATCATTGAGTTCGTGATAGATACAACTGTGAGTTATAGTGAAGGGGAAAGGCGATTTCTCCAAGGACCGCGAGGTAAGTATATCAAATCATTGAATATTTGGATTAAGATGCTGCTGTGTGAAAAAACGATTACGCGCATCTATTGATGTCTAGAGTAACGTAGAGCAGAAGAGGTTACCAAGGGATGGGAGGGGTAGAGAATAGTCCTCTGATTTCTATCTCACGGGAAAGTGAGAAGGAGCTCCTGAGGTTCTCACCGAGAAGCGTAGTCCGGTTGATCAAGGATTGCTTCCCATTGATACCACCTCCATCCACGGCACCACCCGCTTCACCTACACTAAATCTGTCTACACCAACACCGACCCCAACTCCAACCCCACCACCACCAAAAGTCAGGATGGTGAGTGCAGTCAAGCTGCCAATATTTAAGGGTGTAGGAAATGAGGAACCAGGGCGATTCTGGTTTGTGATAAGGTCTGTATGGGATGCCCAAGGCATAATAGATGAAAACATAAAAAAGGCTACCCTAGTTAGCACACTACAGGACCGTGCATTGACGTGGTACATAAAGTACTCAAGCAATCACCCGAATGATGGAATAGCGACAATCAAGAATGCATTAAACAAAGAATTCGGCCGACCAAAAGCAAAAGCAGAGTTGGTTATTGGGTTCAAGGAGATCACAATGTTTCCTAGGGAAAACCTCTGGGATCTAGACCAGAGGTTAAAAAGCACTATTCACGAGGCTAACATGACATTGATGGATGCGTAGCACTATGTGTGGTTTGTGGCATCATTGACACAACATCTGAGGAAAACCCTATCCTAGAAAAAGATATCAACCCAAGCTGAAGCATTAGAGACCACAATGAGGTTGCATGAGACCCTAATACAGGATCTAGAGTTGGAGTTCAACAAATCCACACGCAACTACAAAACCTAAGTTTGGAAATTCAAAGCTTAAAGAAAGACAGGGTGCCTCGACCAGAGGCATGTGCAGAGGTAGGATGTATTAAATGTAAAAGTGAAGGGCATGATAAGGACCACTGCCCCATCTTCATGAACTATCTGACGAGGGGGGGAAGATGCCATTAAAACTGGAGGTACAAGCAGGACTAAGTGTCGCACTTGCGCTCTGGTGTGCGATTTTTCAAGTGGGTGGAAAGCACCCAATGAATAACTGCCACCTATTATAGAAGTATACCCAGAACTGCAGTAGATATATTGCAACTTTTGTCGATCAGTAGATCACGATGAGAGAATGTGTCGAAGTTTTGACTTAATGATGGAATGGACCCCAACCTACTGAGTGCAGACTGAAGTGCAAGGTTTCAACCCAGCTGTAGGGCCACGTGGAGAATTTCAAGGATGTCGCCGAGGAAGGGGAATGGGTCTCGAACAGGCCCATAGATAGCTTATCTGTTATAACTGTGGAGGGCTGAGACACTACGCTTGTGACTGTACTAACTCGACCAGGTTCTCTTCTCCATACTGTGAGTAGTTTGATCATGAAATAGTAGATTATCCGATGTTAATTTCCTAGATGTGTGAGAAGAGAGTGTTATAGCCTACTCCAACTCAAAATGTCCAGATGATGTGATCGGAACCACGTGAAGCGGACCCCAGTGTAAACATGGTATTGAGGAGCAGCGCAACCACAGGAGGTGACGAGAAAGAGCACGACACCCCTACAGAGGAACTTGACCCTGAGCAGGAACAAGGGAAGCAGACACCTAAGGAAGCTCAGAAGAGCTTCACGGAAGTTCCTACTCCAGGTAGGAGGGACCAAATTGAGCCAGGAATGGATCCCTCCATGATTACTACCTTTATGGAAACCTACATGAAGTTGTTGTGTGGTAGTAAAGTCGTTAAAGGACTACAGGAATTGATCACTAGGTGCACTGGATTGGGCGAGCCACACGTAGTCTGGAAACTAGGAAGACA
This sequence comes from Pinus tabuliformis, assembly GCA_031772625.1. Classification (NCBI taxonomy): domain Eukaryota; kingdom Viridiplantae; phylum Streptophyta; class Pinopsida; order Pinales; family Pinaceae; genus Pinus; species Pinus tabuliformis. The sequence goes on from CM062814.1 coordinate 415,481,137, forward strand.
TGCTCTGCTCACTAGACAAGAGATGAGAATGACAGCACAAATCGGCGAGTATGAGATGGACCAGGTCATTCTAGACAATGTCTTGAATGCGAACGTACCACCTAAGAAAACATGGGAATGCATGGGTAAGCCTTCATTGCAGTGGTCCCCGATTCAACTAAGGATGGAAAACCAACAAAATATCTTACTGATGAGCGGATTACAAGGGGTAACAGTAGACATTGAAGGGGTAAGTATGTAGACCAATTTCGAGGTAATAGAAATTGTTGATGACAGTAATCCTTACCCTACATTGCTCGGAATCGATTGGGCCACGGACATGAACGGGGTCATCAATTTAAAGAGACAGAAGATGATGCTTGAAAAGAAGTCACTGTGGGTAATTGTTCCATTTAGCCCAGCTGAAGGAGAACACTACACTGAACCGGTGCGAGATGAGGAGAGTGACTGCATCTATCAGATAGAAACACAGGACCAGGATCGGGTGCGCCCCATAAATGATGGAAGAATCTCATGGGAGCGTGATAGCACCTACACACCAAATTCAGATGAGGAGACTGAATGATGGCAGAACTAATTGCAGGAAGTTACGACACTTAACTGTAATATGATGATTCGATCATTGCAACGCGTGACCACAGAGGAAAGACAATGGCCAACAGATAACGGCGCAACAAATGAAGGGCAGCTCGTGTGCCTTGGCACCTTAATTGTAACACAGGAGAAGCCTGGGCGTCAGAAGAAGAACCATGCGCACCTAGATGGAGGCCGCAAAAGCTAAGATATAGGAGGTGGTTCTAGGTACAGATTGGAGGACGTGCACGACAACCATGTTGGTGCAGGACGGTCATGCATCAACAACTAAGGTACAGGTGCATGTTGCGCAACCATCAACCCAATCGGATGTACGCGGAACGACGGTTCGCTCAACCAGGAAGGGAGCCATGACCTCTACAGTCCATCCTACCTACGAGCACCCGCGCGAAGAGATTCAGAAGCTCTGGGTAGCTGTTTGGCGTGGGAAGATACAACTTTGAAAGTTAGAAGAAATGGGGGCCAGACTCTGAGAGAAACGTGCGAGGCTAGATCAAGAAATTACTAAACTATAATTATAAGTCACCCACATGGGCTATGGGGAAAAGCTAATTAAGGGACCAAACATGATTGGCTCTCCTATGCCACTAAGACAAGTCGCGGCCCTGCTAGCATGGTTGCGATTGCACCTTGGGGCACAAGGACATAGACATCTCCATTCGCTATCAGACTCAAGGGAACACAAAGGATGCCCACAACCTGGGCTAGTCAGGAAACAAAAGACCCACACGATGGGTGCGCCTACTTGAATATCTTTAGGATGCCCAGTCCTAGCGCCCCACGCAGTTGAAAGAGGGTGTGAGACTATAAAACAGGTTGTCGAGAACCTGCACGACCCAGCCACAGCGCGCAAGCTCGATCACATACAGACAATGCGCCTACGTACCAAGGGCTCCGCTACCGTGCAGAAAGGATGGAAGGCGACCGTTGCAGGTACTGTTCATGATAAGATGGCACAATTAAGACACGTTGGAGCGAACGACAAGCAATTAACGTGTAAGAGTAATCGCCAAAATCGCATTTATGAGCCATGACAAGGGCGAATGACTGATTTTAAATTTGAAATCATATATAACACGTAAGAAAAGGGCCACACAACAATGCCCTGGGTCCAAGATGAGTGCAAGATGAATGACAAGCAACTAGAAGAATGTCTATGGTTTCAGGCATTGCCAAAGCATTACCGGGAATCAATCCATAGGTCAATAAACCCTACCATAGATAGTCTGTAGAAAACCATGCCGCAGGTAGCCAAGATCCCTAAATCACCCTAGACACCACAGACCAAGAAGGACCCCCAGATTCCAAAACCAGTAAGAAGGTCGCTGCGACATCTACACTTTAGCAAGCTCACAATGGAAGATAAGGGTAAAACGGTCATAATTGAAAGCAATGAGGAGGAAGAGGGCTCTCCAACATATGTCGAAGAAATATAACTTGAAGAGGATCCTATCTAGTTAGTACAATGACCCAAGTATGTGCCTCCAAGCAAAGGAAAAGATAAGGTACCTACCAACCTGAATGAAGTTGATAATGTAATCATCGTCCCGTCTCTTCCAAAAGGGGTTCTAGTTGAAAGCTCGATGGTTGGCCGTATGGCGGCAATAAAATTTGAAGACTGGGATGTGGTAGATACAGAAAAATTTCCCCATTTGGCGACGGGCGCCCTGATGGAGCAGAGTGCAGAAGGAACGGGTACAACACTTCAGCCAAAGGAGTGGCTACGAAAGGTCGAAAAAGTTGGGTTGCTTTGTCTCTTGTCCATTCCCCACTTTCTCCGGCCCCCTATCGCAATGTTGGTCATAAGGAAATTGCTCTGTTTTGTCCATGAGGACATATTATGGATTAACAAACGTGTTCGCATCACAGTCGAACTTGTGCATAGGATCTCACAGCTCCCCTGTAGTGGAAGAGACCCTCGGGAAATTGTTGATAGGAGTGGCGATGTAATGATGATAGAAATCCAGAAAAAGAAGTATAAGCTCGAGAAGGGGCAGCAATGATACGTTATTGATAACATTTCAGATAAAGTAGTCTGTGTTGTTACCCAGTTGTTGGTAGGGAAAGTGATGTGGAAATGTCGTGGCACTGAGGTTCTGACAGTAGTCATTGTGCTCGCTAAGGAATGCGCAGCTAGCGAACGATTCAACTGTTCATGGTTCCTTTGTGAAGAGTTCCTGACCTAACTGTCGGGAGGTCCAAGAGGATGGCATGACCTTCCATTATGTGTGGTTGTTTCTGTCCATTATGCTGGTTACCACTGACTTACCCGATGACAGCCAGTTCCCTACCTTGGACAAGGATTGGCCAGAAACTACCAAATATGCCTCCCTTTAGGTGACAAGGGATGCTGGAAGAATCCAGAGCATCAAGAACTTTTGGATCACTGACTTAGCCGATGACAGCCAGTTCGCTACCTTGGAAAAGGATTGGCCAGAAGCTACCAAATACGCCTCAGTTTAGGTGACAAGGGACGCTGGAAGAATCCAGAGCATCAAGAACTTTTGGATACTAATGGACATGAGTGTGTGACAATGGATTAATGGGAGACCCTGCCTGTCCAACGAAATATATGAAAGCGTGAAGCATATTGCCGAGTTTAAAGCAGACATACACATTGTCTACATCCGAACACACAAGGACACCGACCAGACATGGACCACACTCCCTTTCATTACCATTGACGAATCTATTGACGTGGTTTTGGATACCTGGCCACCAGCATGGCGTGGACCAGAGGTAGTAGGACGCAATGAGGCCGCTATCTGAAGGCAGATGGATGAAGCTAAGTGCACCGCAAAACAAAAGTGGAATGAACAACACGCTGCAGGTTCGGGCAGCCCGGGAAGCGGCGCAAACTGCAACAGGAAAGGCATCAGTAGGAGGGGCTGTGTCAACAAGGGACAAAATTAGTCAGAAGGTACCCACTGAGATGGCCACAGAAGAAACACCATCAGCCACCGTGGGTGTGCCGTTGAAACAACCGGTGCCAACAGAACAAACAAAGCTGCGAAAGAAGGCCAAAGCGTCTAAATCAGACGGCGAACGGACCACCTTAACCGTGGGCGACCTAAATGACATAGGGGACACAGTTCGTGATGCTACCCAGGATGCCATAGACGAGGCCATGTCAGAGCATTAGATTGTGTTGGGGGAGCTCCATACATAGCTACGAGAACTTGGGATCCGAGTCATGCCAATAGGCACCAACGCTACTCAGGGGGTTCCCAGTAGGATAGCTAATGAGCCGTTACTAAAGGTCGAGATGGCTCATACCATCACAATTCCAGCAGGAGCACTGATCACCGACAATGCGGAGGACTGAGTTGTGCTAGGATGCCTTATAGGGCTAGGAATAAACTTGGTTTCCCTATTGCGAGAGAGCTTGCTCCAGCTCCACGACAAAACCACAATGGAGCTTTGCGCCAGGGAGGGCCACGCCGAACAGGTACTCTGCGAACAGAAAATTAATATAGAATAGCTGAGCCTCCAACGAGATGAAGCAGTCGCACAGAATCAGCAAATGGAGCAGCTAGTAGCGAAAGCCTGCTCGGGTGCCCTTGAGCTAGAGATTGAGGCTGAGCTGCCTATTGGAACACGAATGCACAAGTTGGATACTGGGTTCCATAAAGCAAAGGAGGAGGTCGCGCGGATCCAGCTAGAGCTCAGTTTAAAGATAGTGGAATTAAAACTGTAGGTGCAGCCTTCGACGCCACCAGAGGTCACCGAGCAGCGCAAAAATATCATTACCTCTGGGCGTGAGACAAGCACACATTTGATGAAGAAATGTACCGACTTGGTTGATTGTTATGCTCACCTCACCCTAGGAAGATCCAACACTTCAGTGACTGGAAACTGAGGCAAGGGAGCTCCAGCAAGCCTATGATGATATCAGGGGAACCGTGCAGATGGTTGCTGTTACAGAACGCTTGGCTAAAATAAGGGAGGCCCGGGACAATAAATCCAAGCTGATGCGGTCATATAGATGGAATCCATGATTAAAGCTCATCTCTATCCATGGCTTGATGAGGCATTCGTGGTTTCAATCACCATAGAGCGCAAGGTAGCACACATGGAGACATAATATGCAACCATTGAGACTGCGAAGACAGAGATTGATGTGTTAGTGACAAACATGGAATTGATACAGCAGATGACAGAAGAATTTATTGCAAGTACAAGCGAAGCAGAGAGGTTGCTAACTGACCTCTGTGCGAAGATTACCGTACCAGCTGAGTGACTTGGGACGAGTCATGATGATTGTGTTGGGAGACTATTGGGTAGCAGAAGCCTCCCGTAATGGTCGTGGGGCACAAAGCTTGAAATTTTGTCTAGAGATAGGGTAAAGACTCCGCGGGATGCATGGAGCGTGAATTGTAATAATTCAAGTCAAAGGGTTGTCCGCCCAAAGATAATGTAAAGAAATGTAAGTTGATTCAGCCCGCCCATGGTTCGCATGCCATGGAAATGTATAAATAGAGCGAGGCTCTATGGTTGGAGTAGTTAGTTATTGAGCATGAATGATCTGAATGGTAACAAGTTCATGAGCTAAGAAGTTTTAGAGCGTCTGTAAGTCTGAGTCGAGGGTATTAGGTAGGGGATAGAGGCTCCGTAGCTGTGTGTGCAAAGGCCTGGTACAGTTCGTAGCTCTGTGCACGAAACCTTACAACTGAGTGCGCAGGGTAGATTTGGATGTATCGGTGATAAAGTGGAAATAAAGATAAGTTGAGTTTGGAACACTATGTTAACCTGAGCTAATGTAGATCTAGTTGATTTATGGTTGATACTTTTATTGAATCTTTATGCGTATGCTTATGTTATGGGTTCATGCAAATCTATATATGTGTTAAAAGCGCACACTGGTTATGCTAATTAAATGTTTGCTTAAAGACCATCACAAGCAGATCTGATCTATAATAACTCCTAAAGCAATTAGTCGAGGAATAGCCCTGTCTCAGATCTGCGTGGAAGCAGAGTAGCGTGAGGCTACAAAACGGTGTGCGGAACATCCAAACCACATCTAAACATCCCAAGGGTGTGAAAACCTGGTTCCAACACCCTCCCTTGCTACCTTGGGTGAGACCTCAGTCCACGCTCTGTGGGTTGCTTCCAAAAGGGCCGGTAGCTGCGGGATTTGTTTGGCTAAATAACTCTTCCGAACCTGGGTCAAGCCCCTATAAGCCAAGACAAGTATACAATCTTTGAACATTGAATGCCATAAGACGCTAGACAGGTTCAGCGTACAAGTTCTCTAATGACATTTTTGGTTCTCTAATGACATTTTGTTCTCTCAGATCCTCTTGGCTTCCTATACAAACGGCAGAGGGAGTGCAGGATATGAATAGGCCCCTTTGTTAGTATGTAGCTCCACCATTACCAATTAAGCTTCTTTCAGTTGTTCTCTCTAGCATCTCCTTGCAGCTCGGCTTTCCACAGATTAACAAACACAAACACATTCTCCAAACAAACTGGCCCACATTAAAATGTCAGAGCTGCCAAATTAAACCCAACAGCATTAACAACGTCTTACTTTCTCTAACTCTGTCGATAGCACATCCAAATCCGGTAACAAAATCCATACGAACAACCAACTGGATATCAGACGCAGACTTGTTTAGTTAAAATATTCTTTCCCTCTCCTTCCAACCACGCCCAACGAGACACTAAAAAGGAATATCAATAGTGCAATAATCTAAACACAAACACTCTAACTTGAAAAAACAACATATTTCATTCATCCTCTTGAGCCATCCCGTGAGGGAGACAGGATCAAACCTGCTCTCATACCAACAAGAAAATTGGAGGAGCAGTCATTAATAGACAAACAAATAAGTGAGAATGTAATTTTTAATTGATATTAAATGTAGTTAATTATTTATTAGTTATGTATTTTACACAAATGAAACAAAACATAGTGAACTATAAAAGATATATCATAGGAAGGATGGTTTGTATTTAAGCATTCACTTAAGAAATAATATTTTGGTTCACCTTTTGATATGTTCAACCAGATATTATTCTATTCCTAGTTTAATTCGCCTATGTTTAAATTGTAAAATATCCAACGGTACTGAATTCATCTATATATAAATGAATGACTGACGAAAATAAATTCCAAATTTACACCAATTTCCAATCCCTCCTTCAACTTTTGATATAAATATGATGAATGGAAAATTTATTTACTTACCCACATTCGGTATAAATAACGACACCAGTAGGTGTCATGGGTGCCAGTTCGCATCAATGCATTCACAAGAATTCGACTTCGGTAAAGAACTTACTCGCCGCTACAATGGCGGTGAAATTCATTCCTGCACAGGGGGCATTCAAGTTTAAGATAAAACCACTTTAAAATGCAGTTCCAATGAAAAACGTGATTGCATGGCAATTGTTTTGCATTATCTTCTCCAATGGATAGCGTCTCGTGGCAAATGGCACACAACAAACTGTCGCCTTCACCATCATCTGCGCCGAGGAGTTCATCTGTAGCCATAACTGTCCGGGAAGAGCCAATAGCTGCCACAGCAGCAGCTAAGGGATGACTGCGATGGCGAGCAAGGTATTGCTCTCGCAAATGAGGATGAAGATCAAAACGTTCACCTCTCAATTGCATAGAATTAGAGGCATTACTATTGTCTTTCAAGAGTTGCAGTATCCGATGACAATCTGCGAAATTGCCACTCCATACAATTTGGTGGCTCGACACATTTCCGTCTACGCGACTCCAATCAAAGATAGTTCGTAGCAAAACAATATTGGCGTTCTCAGCCATTGCAGCTTGGATATTTCTTTTGCCACCGTAGTTCACAGTATGCCATTCACGGTTGGGTTTCTGTCCAATGTCATCTAATTGACGTACAAAGACATTGTCCCAAATGTTCTCCAATTCCCACTCATCTCCGTTGTCTCGTTCAATCCATCTAAACACTACGCTAGAGGTCAAGTGCTGCTGAACAGCACACTGATTTTCACACTCTTCCTGTGAAAAACCATCCGTTCTACTTGTTGCTGTGGAAGCTGCAGATCTTTTCCATAATATGACATTATTTGCCTCCTTCTCTACATGACAAATAAGCCACTGAAACATTTCTCTCGCAGCCGGCTGAAACGTTTCTCTTGTACAATTGATATTATCATTTTCGCTTCCATTTCTTGATTTCTCCATCTCGTCGCTTTCTAAGATATATGTTGGAGGCTTTTGCTTATTTACTGCGGAGAAACTGTCAAGCGGATTTGATCCGTAATAGTTAACCGTAATAGTTATATATACTTACCATGTCATTTGAAGCTTAAAATATTTAACGGTAAGTTAAATTTGGCAGGCCGACCAGAAAGAATGACGTGCGTTTTTACCATTACTTTGCCCCCTTTTAACTTTGGGGTTCGAAAATAATTTTTTTCATTTCTGCTTCCGCATCGACGCCCCACAAGATTCAACCACTTAAGTGGTTTATTATGTTACTTCTATTTGAGCAGACACCGCCACAAGATTCAACCACTTAAGTGGTTTATTATGTTACTTCTATTTGAGCAGACACCGCCACAAGATTCAACCACTTAAGTGGTTTATTATGTTACTTCTATTTGAGCAGTGATATTTAGTGACGGTGTTGCAGCAATATTTTAGACCGTGCAAAAAAAATTAGAGAAATATTTTATGTCTTCCAAAGTTAATTATAAGTTTAATGATATTTTCACAAAAGAAATTGGCTTACGCCCCTAGGGCTACAAAGCACAAGGGTCAACCAAGGGGTCTCTAGTCTTGTTTCAATCATGGGACTAATTTATAGATGCCCACGTGGCAAGATCCAACGACTTTGTCTTCTCATGATTCAAAGCCAAACCCAACGCTGACCCATTTAGCAACCATCACGACTCCACTAGTATCAATGGTCTAGCCGTACTGGAATGCTCGAGAGCCTACTATGAACTAGCGAGCGACTCTCTTTGCTTTTGTCCCGTGGTTATTGTTATCCATGACCCTCTCTAGTTTCTCTGAGGCACAAGAAAACAATGAGAGTGTTTTTAAGTGAGTGATTCTCTCGACTAAAACACTTTATGGTTCCATTCGTTTTGAAGATATTTTGAAAAATAGAGAAAACCATAGGTATGCTTCACTTGCGAGTAAACCAAATAGAAAGCATCAAGTTTCAAAATATCAAGAAGGAAGCATATGATCACTGTTCAGTTTTATTACGCCGATAGGCATTTTATTACGAGGTTCTTCCTCATAACACTTTCGCAAATTCGTTGGCCTAAAAAAGAATATGCTTTACCACTGTTGCAACACCACAGTTGAAGGTTGCACTACCACAGTTAAAAGAGAGGACACAGGTTAGGTTATCGCACACCACGGTTGAAGGTTGCACTACCACGGTTAAAAGAGAGGACACAGGTTAGGTTATCGCACAACACATTCACTAGGTAAGACATAAAGACTTGTCGCTAGCTCTCTTTCACTGTGTGCCCCATAGAATTGTGACTCAACTCTTTCATTATGGTTTCAACTCTATTTCACTACGTGTGACAAAGAACTGTAACTCAACGCTTTCACTATGGTTTCAATGCATGCCAACACGAAAAAATCCAACATAAAAACTAGTTAGAGATGTCAAAGATTTAGTTAAATATGTTAAGGGAGAAAACGATGGTGTGATTGAGCAGAGATGAACAATTGTCTTAGTGTGTCCAAGGTGAGATGAAAAGGATCCAAGTTGTCAAGGATACAAATTTGTAGGTTTTGTCCAAGGGTCACCTGAGACCCTTTATGTGACCATCAAAGAAGTAGTACATTGTGATAAGATATAAATGCATTTTTCATAAAGTAACTTTGCCATTGTAAACGAATTTTGAATGTTTGTTGCACTTGAATGGAAATGTTGTTGTAAGGGATCCATGATTGGTTAGACCTGACACCCTAATATTTTGGTCCAAGTTGATTTCCCAAAGTGCTTTCTAAGCCCACCTAAATAAAACCTACATAGATTAAATTGATAACATATGTAATCATGTATAATGCATCCTTCTTGTGTATATGGTGTTCATTTCTATAGCATTGGGAGGTATTCTCCCATGCTAAGGATCCTTCAAAATCAACAAAATAAATTATAAATATTAAAAGGGAAATTCAATTTTTATATTTATTTATGTAGGCTCAACGGAGCCTAAGCCGGGTCCACCATTAGAGGTTACCCTATCACGAGGGCACTCGTTTGACCACTATATATAAGACAATTTGACCTCCTGACTTGGCATGAATTCGAATATCACAAGACAAGATATTTTTTGTTCATTTAAGTGAAGGACACAAGATGCAAAAATATGAGTTTTTGGGAAGACCTTAATGGGAAGGCCAAATTTCTTGGTAGGTAGTTTGACTAGGTTTGACTCGTATTTGTCATTGATAAATTGGCACATATTTCTAGACAAATTATTTTGTAAAATTTGTTGAAGATTGCATTTTCCTTTGTAGAAAAGTTGGTTTATTTTTTCCAAAGGTTAGGTATTTCCAATGTAATCGTGTGTCTTTTATTGTCTTTGGTTGTCTCTTTTTGGTCCTATGGTTATTACGTTATAGTTGAGATATTTCTATGTATAATTACTTAATGATATAAACTACATAAAACAAATTAAGAATAAAAATTATTGGAAGTAATTATCAAATTAGAAAATTCAGTTTCTACTATAAGAAAAATCAACATATTATCGGAACCTAGGTAATGGAGTAGCCACAAGAAGCATAGCATGAATAATTTTAAATTAGTCCTAGAGAAAGAGGGGTATCAAGCATTTGATTCCTCGCAGTTTTAATAATGTCTCCAAACCTCATAATTGAAGAGACATTGGAAGGTGCAATCAACTATCTTGGAAAACTCAAGAAACTCAAGAACTTTTCATCTTGGAGGAAAATGACTTTCTGGGTCAGGTGGAAAAATATATTCGAGAACCAAAGGGATTTGAGTAGAAAGAAAAGTTCAAAAAGAGTGAGAAAAAAGAAAAGAGGATTATTGTATACTCTATAAAATACCATGTAATTCCTCAGGTTAAAGTAACAAAGAGTTGCAACTAAATGTACAATTCCCTAACAAAGTTATATGCGAGAAATAATAATAAGAAATTAACCTTGAAGCATTGTCTTTGCAATATTAAAATGACTAAAACAGATTCTATCACGTCTTCTCTTATTTAAATAACTCAAATCAAAGATGAACTTATAGCCCCTCGTCAGAAAATTAAATATTCAGAATTAGTTACAGTTTCTCTATGCGGCTTTCCTTTGCCATGGAAACCATTCATTCAAGGTGTTTATTCACGTGGTAAACTACAATCATTTGATGATCTATGGGATTATTGTATTCAAGAATAAATTGGGTTTCGAGATAAAAATGAACCTCAAAACAAAGGGACTCAAGCCCGTGCTCCTCACAAAAAGAAAGGGAGGAACCATTAATAAGAGGAACTTTGGCAAATTTGACCATGGGAACATTGTAAAATTTGATGAAAGAATTCCAAATAGATCAAATCAAAAGAAGAAATACATATCAAAATTCAAATTCTTCATCTTTCATAATCTTGATCACTATGCATCACGATGCCCTGAAAGAAAGACGAATGATAAGGCGCAAGATTTTACTTCCAATTTTAATAAAGAAAAATAATGATGTGAAGCCACCTCTAACGTCAAATAAATTCTTCATTTGAAGAATTTGATTATTGAAAAATAAGTATTTATGTTATTCCCTTCCTTACTTATTAGCTATTTATTATTTGATTAATTGAATCCTTTGTACTTTCTTCTTATCATTGATATAATAAAAGGAAAAAATTGAAGGATTGTTGTACTCCCAGGTAGTGTGGTAGGAAGAAGGAATTGCGTACAAAGGAAAACTAAAATGATCTATAAATCCTTAGGATTCTAGATGATCAAAAGGAACTAATCTCTAAAGGAAACAAATAACCTATTGAAAAAATTTAGAAAGTAAATGGTAGAATTAGTTTTGGAATATTAGATAAGAATCATAGAAGAATTTGAAGAATATATACAAGGAAGTAGATCAAGGGAAAAAGTTCATACAACTCTCAAAAGATAAGTAATCTATATCCTAAGTTCATACAAATCTCAAAAGATAAGTAATCTATATCCTTCCATCCTGATTATTATTCTTTTTCCTTACATTCTTTTTTTTATCATTTTATCCGAATAATAATCGTTTCTTTTATGATATCTTGAATAAATTTTGTAGCAACATTGTTAATATGGTCTCTCAAGTAAGTGCGAGCGACCAAGATTACCACAAGGAAGACCTAAAGATGAAGGATTTTGTATAAGTTTTTGTTGAATAAGAAATCCATATTCATGGACCAAATATCTCAAAATTGAACATTTAATGTTAATATAGATATATGCTACATTAGTACCTATGATATATCTCAAGAAATAAAGTGAGACTTTGCATAGAGAAATGACTAGATCACTAAATTCAATAAATTATGAAGAAAGCATTAATTGAACTCTAGTACATACGCATGAATGAATAAACTGTGGATAAATTTTAGATTAGTATGATTCGACATATCTCCCTCATTGAAGGGAATGATGAGCCAACGAAAAACAATATTGGCTGCGTCATAAACTAATCCCGATTTAAATAGGAACACAACAAATTACAAAGATAACCATAAACACAGAGATACAATAGAAATAATACTTCATTTCATTAATGTAAAATACTGAAATATGCTTAAAACAAAAATAGAACTAAACTAGCTAGGGCGATGGTAGCTTATCTCTAAGAAGAGATGTGGTAGCTACATGCCTCTGAACTGTGTTACAATGAGGCTCGAAGGCCTATTTATTGTTAAGAAACAATGGAAAACCCTTAACATCCCAAAACCTAACCCTAGAAGATGAAACGCCAAATTGTGGGCCCCGTTTTGGGTAAGTTGGTACATCAACTTCTCGGGGTCGTAACTTTGGCACCCAATCTTCGTTTGATGCGTACAATAGCTCGTTAGAAAGATCTATCCGAGCATTACAACTTTGGGAAGAGCAACATTGGTCCATCGACCCACGTTGCTCCCAGATTTCCAAAAACACGTCATTTAGGGCCTCAAAACAGCTCCGGAAGTTCAGGACCCGAAAAATTGCTAAAAATAGTAAATTGTGCTACAATTATGGAACCTGAAAAACTGAACGACACAGTTGTGGGGGTCCAAGTGGGATAGGTGGGTGGCCACCAACATTCATCTGGATCATTCCTCCCCCCTTAGGAATAAATGGTCCCCATTGCGTTGAGTTCCTCCATCTACTGAGCTTGGTCCCTAGTGAGTTGTTTCTCGAATCTCTGATGTGTCCAGTAATGGTGGGAAGCATGGTCGACGATGGTCCACATTGAGCACTCGGTGAAAGCGAAGGAATGGAGGAATGTTGTGCTCCAAAGCATTATTTCCCACAGCCTTGGTAATGGTGTAAGGACCATTCCGACGTGGTCGGAGCTTCTGATGGGTTCTTGTAAGGCATTATTTGTGCAGATGCAACCAGACTTTGTTGCCCACCTGAAGCTTGTGTGGTACCGTTGTGGGTGAGGAGAACTTGTTCCTGTGTTCTCTCACGACCGCATCCCTTTGTTGCTACTGCTGCGTGGAGGAACCCTTTGTGTAGGTCATGGATGTGGTGACGATATTCCCCTTACTTTGGGAGCGAACTAGAAAAAAAATGAATTTCCTAGTCTGGGAGATGAGCTTGCTTCCTTTCTTAGTATTGATCAAACAGGTGGTGGTAGGTGGGGCTACCTCCGGTGTCCTGTATAATGAATTATCCAAAATGATAATAACCGCTCAAGGCCTTGACTCATACGCTGCATGTCGCCTCCATAAGTATGGTTGGCCTAATAGTACATCACAAACATCAAGAGGTGAAACATCACACAATACCTCATATGTAAAGGGCTTGATGCTGTAGGGAAGGCGACACTATTAGCGGACTCAGAGATCTCGTCCTTGGTGAAGCCACCCAACACTGTATGACTACGGGTGTGGTGTAGTTGGTAGGCCCAACCACTTCATGACCTCTGCTGAAATAAGGTTCTTTTGGCTCCAACTGTCAACAATGAATTACAGCAGCGAACCCTTCCCCCACATTTGTTAGTGGAAAAGACGCCCCCCCTCCTCTGGATCTTCGGGCTCATTCTTTTGGACCTTGGTGGTGGCAACAGTGGAGCTAGGCTCTGTGTCAATGATTTGCTTCCCTTTGCCATTCCCCTTATCAGGTTCTGACTCAGGGTTGGAACATGCATATGATTCTAAAGCCTTCAACTCAGCCACCAGCGACTGTTTGGTCCGACACTCACTTATGTTGTGAGTGGGGCTCTTATGGAACTCACACCACTTTCTTGTGTCCTTCTTCGACCTCGTGGTGTTTTTCTTTTCTTATGGCTTCGACAGGTTGTTTGGGTTTGCCCTGTCTTGGCTTTGTCCTTGGTTCTGTGATTTGGGAAGCATTTCCCTTGCTTCAGATTCGAAGATCCAAAGTCTCACTTCTTCTGTTTAAACTTCTGCTCGATTTTGACAGCGTATCGGTATGTCGTGCCAAGAGAGGAGATGTTCAGGAACTCCATCTCTTCTTGGATGTATCTGTGTAGGTAGCCGCAGTATTTGAGTACCAAATGTAGCTCAGAATCCTTGATACCCAACTGTGTGCGAAGGGTATGAAAAGTGTTTGTGAACTTCGGCATATCTTGGTCCCTTCCCTTCCGCAGCGTGGTCCACTTTATGTATTTGTCCTCATAGCTTTTGACAGGGTAGTACTACTCCTTCATGGCATCCCGGAATGAATTCCAAGTGGGTGCGACTGAAAATAGTGAGCTCGTACTTTCATCCTTCTGCTTGCAGTAGGTTTCCCACCAGTCCTTGACGTGGGGGGTTGCTTTAAGAAGAGCGAAAATAATCTTTTCCCGACTCGAAAATTCATGAACAGAAAAATACCCTTCTAGCAGATTTAACCATTTATCTACGTCATCTGTGTCTTTTTGACCCTTGAATATGGGTATTTCAAAATTAACTTGTACCTTAAATGGTGTGTTGTTTCCAGAGTAGCTGTTGGAAGCTGGTGCATTGCCTCAGGGTAGCCATTGAAGGATCTGCGCAAAGCTGTCGATCATCGCGTTCCTTTGTCGCTCGAGGGCCTCTTCGAGCAAGATTTTGATAGGATCTCTTGCCCCCTCATCTTTCTTTTCATCCGCCATGGGAGGCCGTAGATATTTGCGAGGCTGGTCTTGCAAAGGTTTGACCAGTGCAAGCCCTAACTCCTTATATCCTGACCTCATTTGGGACATGCAAAGAAAAATAGAGAAAAAACATACCACTCTGATACCACTGATCCAAATTTAAATAGGAACGCAAAAAATTACAGAGATAACCATAAACAGAGAGATGCAACAAAAATAATACTTCATTTCATTAATTTAAAATACTGAAATATGCTTACAAATAGAAATGGAACTAAACCAGCTAGGGCGATGGTAGCTTATCTCTGAGAAGAGATGTGGCGGCTACATGCCTCTGAACTATGTTACAATAAGGCTCGAAGGCCTATTTATTGTTGAGAAACAATGGAAAACCGTTAACATCCCAAAACCTAACCCTAGAAGATGAAACGCCAAATTGTGGGCCCCGTTTTGGGTAAGTTGGTACATCAACTTCCTGGGGTCGTAACTTTGGCACCCGATCTTCGTTTGACGTGTACAATACCTTGCTAGAAAGAACTATCTGAGCACTACAACTTTGGGAAGAGAAACATCGGTCCATGGACCCATGTTGCTCCCAGATTTCCCAAAAAATGTTGTTTAGGGCCTCAAAACGACTCCAGAAGTTCAGGACTCGAAAAACTACTAAAAATAGTAAATTGTGCTACAATTACGAAAATTGAAAAACTGAAAGAGACAGTTGTGGGGGTCCAAGTGGGATAGGTGGGTGGCCACCAACATCCACTTGGATCATAAATGATTTTGAATAATAAAATATGTATACATTCACTTTTAAAGCCAAAAGTAAATGTTCCATGGAAACTAATATTGGATATATCTTTTGCATAGAATCCAAAAGGACTTGGATAGCAAAAGGACTTCACTATGTCAACTAAGGGAGATAGATGAAACTCACCTCTAAATAACATAGGGTCTTTGGTTGGTCACAAAGGACTCTGCATAGAAAGGTGAATATTCCAAAGGAAAATTCTCTTAAGAAGTAAAAAATATTTAATGCCTAGTCTAACGTCATGACCAAAAGAGTTTTATATATTTTTTCTGAAGAGTCATAAAGGATCATGGTCCACCCAAGATATATAAATACATGCGTGATTATGGCAAGCTCATTAAGATTTTCTTATTAAGGAGAATTCCTTGTTAAATAAAAGTTTGTTGCAAGAGAATGCCTCACTTGCTAAGAGGGAGTGCTGACTTTTGTACCATCGAGAGGTAATCTAACATAACATAACACACTTTTACATAGTTTCTAATTGTCGCGTATGTGTATGTGAAAAAATGGACTAGGGAACTGCGCAGGAAGCCCAAAATAGGTTTTTGAGGCTTGAGATCCAGTAATTTCATTCTCTTTGGGATAATTTGGGTTCTAGCTTTGTAGGGGGATGCCTTGGAACACATTTATGTATAGCGAAAGATCAAAACTAATGGTCATTTCCCTAATGCGATAAAATGATGTGTAACAAATTGCCCCCTAAAGTGTAAAGTCATAAAAAATGTTTGATGACTAAAGTGCTTTATCATGCTAAGATTTGAGTTAGAGAGTATAGTCAGAGACCTTAAACAATCAATCAAATGTTACAATGCAATATAAAATCATCGCTGAGGTAGGCATTCCCATACTTAGAGCATAAATGTCTTAGAGAACTAGTATGGAAATAAATCTAAAGATCTATGTCAATAAATGACATAATATGGACATAACCATAATATGTTTAAAATCATGAATATTTAATAACTGCATGTAACTTGTATGGATGAAACTATATCCAAGGTATTGATCTCCATATATCGATATGTAGTATGAATCTAACCATTCGAGTTAATGTATCGTAGTCGAACATGGTAGAAACCACTTGATTACCGGTCAGTTATGTCAATTGTTAACAAGCACGAGAGAAACCACCAATAATAACAATGGTTCTCAAGGTACTTCCAATCCAATCTATGAAGTGTGAATAGAGTTTCCAATGTCAGACACTCATAGAATCATTCAATTGAAGGTAAATGATGAGAACCTATCATCGAAGGCAAGAAATGTGCCATTAAGGCATGCACGCTCCAAGCTACTGAAGGTTTCTAGATCAACTTCCTAGATAATAAGTTTAAGTCGATAGGAAGCGACCCATCGTAGAAGTGCCTAGGACATAAAACTCATGTCAAGTTTTGAAGAACAATATTTTGGAGTAATCGAGGATTGACTCAGGGATGATTGATATGATTGAAGACTTATGAATGGCAAAGTAATTTTACTGAGGTTGGAAGTCTCTTGAACATATCAGCGACACGACATACTATCCTACAACATTTGACTCAAAAACGATACCCAAACTAGCTGAAGACTTTCAATGAGGTATGGTGAACTGAGAGGCAAATGGATTTCCCAACCTGGACACAAAAGTGACAGAGTGTCATGTTCTAGAGTGACATACTGCCTTTTGCAATACAAAAAAAAGGCTCTTTCCAAATTTATCCCCACCATTATTGGCAAGTACCTCTCTATTTTTGGAAAGGTTGAGGAGGATAACATATTCTTGTCCTCTAAGCACATCCTTCATATGATTCCTTCGAAGTATTTTTAATGAATCCTAGGAAGGAGTGTTTTTTCTTATCATGATTGATGAGTCCTACATTGTTTAAGTTTTATGAGTCTAATGAAGGGTTAACTCGATGTTGTTTTCACATTTAAAGAGTTTGAAAAGACACAAAAAAAAAACCTCATTCAGTTTTTTAGACGTAAAGTTTTAACGAGCCTGGAGAAAGTAACACTTGGTGTTTTCCATTTTTATAGAGTCAGTTGAAAAACATAAATAAACTCTGAAATGTCCTTTTTCGTACATTTAGTCCCTCAATCCCATAAAAAGGTTTAAATAATGTAGGAGAGAACTCTATTGAACATGATTATTCAACGTATACCTTTTTCATAAATTGTGTAGTTAAGTCTATAAAAGGGGTAAACTTATATTGAATAGATTTCTATTCATCCACTTGTATGAGTTCGAATAGTCAAGTACTTGACGATATTTTCATGTTTAGGGAGTCTGAAAAGGCAATAAAAAACTCCTTGTGTTGCTTTTTAGTAAGCTTTTAACGAGTTCAAAAAAGTGATAAAAATATACTCAATGCCAAAAGGATTCATTTTCGTAAATAACTTATGATTTGCAGACTTAAAATAAAAAATAATCATCACCGCTGAAAAATATAGTAAAAATATATCAATTTTTGATTTCAGAGGCTAACAAGAAAATAATAATATTTTAATGGGCTTAAAAACTTATAAAATCCAAAAACATAAAAAAAATTACCGTTTGTGTTTTTTACCATTTCAGAGTGATAGAGTGCAGTTTCACCAAGAACTTAAGAGGCAAATTCTAGGAAAACTGTTGGACCAAATCACGAGCCATCTTCTCCAAGTAAACTATCTCTCCGATATCTTCATTTTCATTGCTTTTATTTCACAATATACCATGTATTTTGGCTTCTGGGGGGTTTATCAAATGAAAAATTACCCTCGGTGTGCGCAATTCACCTTCATCAGGCCTGCACACACCATCTAAGTTTTTAACATAGAGAAATGGGATGTGTGCAATTTCTGGAACTAGAACTGTGAAAATCCGCACTGGTTTCCATAAGCGGTTGTGTAGAGCACCATGGGATTTGAAAAATTAAATAGAAACACCTGATTTTTTCAGAAAAAGAGAAATTACCACAACTTCTTATAATGATCCTCCATGTTTATTTCTAGGGTTTTGAGCTATAAAAATTGAGTGGAGAGAGCGTCAACATGAAGAACAGGATATAGCCTGTATAAATTTTTCACAATTCTAGGTATGAAGGCCTAGGTAGACTTATTGGAGTGGATGTTGAGAAAGTGGAATGTAGAGGAAGAACGCTTCATGATTGGACACCATAGACTCACTATCAATGCCGATGACATTTATTTCTTTTTTGGGATTCCATGTCATGGAGTGGAAATTTATCTGTATCAACATAGATGAGGTGGTGTAACAACTGCCACCTATCTAGTGCACCATTTCTTTAAGGAATTTTCTCTCAAAGACGTGAGAATTGATATCAAAACCATTGACAGGTGTCCTTTGAGAGCTATTGACTTTACAGTTACAAAACTATGTGGAAGTGTAGCTCTTCACATGCTTACCAAGGCTCATATGAAGATCTCCATAGAGTCCTTGCAACCTACAATTTTCAACTGGTGCGAAGGGGCAGTTGCCAACCTAAAAGGGAAACTAACTAGAGTGAAAAGTGACAAACTCAAGAATTTTTGGTATGGTTCATTTGTCATCTCGTTTTCTCTAGAGAGGATCTCGCTTCTCACTCCAAAGATAGCCATAGATGGAGGAGGCCAATGAGATCCTCATATGCTGAAGTGGCTCAGATTGGTGGCATGACACACAGGTGGCGAAGGACCAATAATTCGATATACTCATGATTTATTTGGATGCTTGGAACATCAAATCGTCATGATTAAAGTCTTTCCATATAAAGGAATGGATTAAAGAGGTGATCCTGATATGAAACTACTAGTTGGGATGTAGTGGGGTGATGTAGGTAAAAAACAACTTCGCACTTTGGTTGTTTTGAATTTTTATTTATTTTTTGGCATCCAAAACTAATTGTCTAAAATGATCATGTAGATGTCAGCCCAGTGAGACCAGAAGGAATATGTTGATTTGAAAGGTATAGGGAGCATCGAGTATCTCACACAATATAGAACCCCACCGCAACAGAGGCATTGACTGAGCTGGAGCACAACCTAGAGAGGTTGACCTTAGACATCCCAGATGTTTGGATTGATGGCCTACCTCTTTTCTATCAAAGGCACATGGTGGGGGTTCCTGGACCGATTAGTCGGTTGTTACGAGGAGTAGCTCGTGCTATTGTTTGTTACCATGATCATCATGCATAGCTACTAGTATTAGGGCTATATTTTGTTTTTTGATGATGTACTAACATGTTCGGATAATAAAGGCCATGGGGCCTCATGTATTTGGATGAGATTTTTGTAAAAACCACACTTTTTATAGACATTTGACTAATGAAAACTACTACTTCTATTTTAGTTTATCTTGTACAATATATGGATGAATATTTCTTTTGATTTCTAACAGATGTTTTAGAAATTCCAATTTAACAAATAATTAGCCAATGCATTAGTTAATTTGTTTAAGCATCTCGGAATGTGTTGATATTCGATCTAATAAAAATATCTCTCTAAGAGTTCAACATGGAAAAACCTTCTTAACATTGAAGCACTTCTTATTGAATACGAAGGAGTGATTTGGTCTCGTCATGATCCTTTAACGAACCCTAGGAAGGAGTGGTTTGGTCACGACATGATCCTTTAATGAACCTTAGGAAGGAGTGGTTTGGTCACGACATGATCCTTTAATGAACCTTAGGAAGGAGTGGTTTGGTCTCATTATGATTGACGAGTCCTGCACTGTTTAAGATTTACGAGACTAGTGAAGGGGTAACTCGATGTCGTTTTCATGTTTAAAGATTTTGAAAAGACATGAAAAAAAGCTTCATTCATTTTTTTAGACGTAAAGTTTTAACAAGCCTAGAGAAATTAAAGCTCGGCACTTTCCATTTTTAGAGAGTCAGGAGAAAAACATAAGTAAACTCTGAAATGTCCGTTTTCGTATATTTAGTCCCTCAAGCCCATAAAAAGGGTAAAATAATGGAGGAGAGAACTCTATTGAACATGATTATTCAACGTATACATTTTTCATAAATTGTCTTGTTTATTCTATAAAAGGGGTAAACTTATATTGAATAGACGACTGTTCATCTACTTGTACGAGTTCGAACAGTTAAGTACTTGACGATATTTTCATGTTTAGGGAGTCTGAAAAGGGTGTCAAAAAAACTCCTTGTTTTTCGTTTTTGTAAGTTTTTAACGAGTTCAAAAAAGTGATAAAAATATAATCAATGCCAAAATGATTCATTTTTGTAAATAACCTATGATTTGCATACTTAAAATAAAAAATAATCGTCACCGCTAAAAAATATACTAAAAAAAAATAAATTTTGGATTTCAGAGGCTAATAGGAAAAAAATAATATTTTAAGGGGCCTAAAAACTTATAAAATCCAAAAATGTAAAAAAAAATTACTATTTGTGTGTTTTACCATTTGAGAGGGATAGAGTGCAATTTCACCAAGAACTTTAGAGGCAGATTCTAGGCAAATTGTTGGACCAAATCACGAGCCATCTTCTCCAGGTAAACCATCTCTCTGATATCTTCATTTTCATTGTTTTTATTTCAAAATTTACCTTGTATTTTGGTTTTTTGGGGGGGTTTATCAAATGAAAAATCGCCCTCGATGTACGCAATTCACCTTCATCAGGCCTGCACATACCGTCTAAGTTTTTAACATAGAAAAATGGGATGTGCATAGTTTCTCGCACTAGGACTATGAGAATTCACATTGATTTCATAAGCGGCTGCACAGAGAACTGTGAGAATTGAAACATTAATTAGAAATGTCCAATATTTTCACAGAAACATTACCCCAAATTCTTATAATGATCGTCCATGTTTATTTCCAAGGTTTTGAGCTACAAAAATGGAATGGAGAGAGCGTCAACATGAAGAATGGGATATAGCTGCTTTGAGCCATCGAGAGACAATACATGCATTGAGAAACTGTGGCCTATATAAATTTTCCACAATTCAAGGTATGAACACCCGGCTAGACCTATTCGAGTTGATGGTGAGAAAGTGGAATGTATAGGAAGAACGCTTCGTGATTGGAGACCGTAGACTAACTATCAATGCCAATGTGATTTATTTCTTTTTAGGGCTTCGACGTCATGGAGTGGACATTTATCTATATGGACATAGGTGTAACAACTTCCACATATCTAGTGCACCATTTCTTTCAAGGAGTTTCTCTCAAAGATGTGATAATTGATATCAAAACCATTGACATGCTTCCTTTGAGGGCTATATATTTCACTCTTGCACAACTAGGTGGAATTGTATTTATTCACTTGCTTACCAAGGATCATATGAAGATCTCCATAGAGTCCTTGCAACCTACAATATTCAACTGGTGCAAAGGGGTAGTTGTGAACTTGAAAGGGCAACTAACTAGACTGAAAAGCGACAAACTCAAGAATTTTTCATATGGTTCCTTTGTCATCTTGTTTTCTCTAGCGAGCATCCCACTTCTCACTCCATAAGTAGCCATAGATGGAGGAGGACCATGAGATCCTCGGATGCTGAAGTGGGTCACATTGATAGAACAACACAGAGGCAGAAAAGGGCCAACAATTTGATATAATCCTAATTTCTTTGGATGCTTGGAATGTCAAATCATTGTGATTGAAGGATTTCCATATGAGGGAATGGATTACAGAGGTGATACAAATATGCAACTACTATTTCGGATGTAGTGGGGTGACCTAGGTAAAAAAAAACTTCACACTTTGGTTGTTTTTTAATTTTTTAATTTTTTGTTTATTTTTTGGCATCTAAAAATAATTGTCTGAAATCATCATGCAAATGTCAACCTGGTGAGACCAGCAGGACTATGCAGATTTGAAAAGCGTAGTGAGCATCCAGTATCTCCCACAATACAGAACCCCAACGCAACTGAGGCATTGACTGAGATGGAGGACAACCTAGAGAGGTTGACCTTAGACATCCCAAATGTTGGGATTGATGACCTGCCTCTCTGCTATCATAGGCACAGGGTGGGGGTTCCTTGACCGATTAGTCGCTTTCTACGAGGAGTAGCTCGCGCTATTGTTTGTTACCATGATCATCATGTCTAACTACTAGTCTTAGGGCTATATTTTGTTTTTTGATGATATACCGACATGTTCAGATAATAAAGGTCACTTGGCCTCATGTCTTTGGATGACATTTTTGGAAAAAACACACATTTTATAGACATTTCACTAATGAAAGCTACTACTTCTATTTCATTTTATCTTGTACAATATATGGATGAATATTTCTTTTGATTTCTTACAGATCTTTTACAAATTCCAATTTAAGAAGTAATTAGCCAATTCATAAGTTAATTTGTTTAAACGTCTTAGAATGTGTTTATATTCTATGTAATAAAACTCTCTCTCCAAGAGCTGAACCCACAAAAACCTTCTTAACATTGAAGCACTTCTTATGAAGTAGGCACCGTTGAAATGTAATACTATGAGTTGAGAATCTAACCAAATGATCAATCGATGAATACAAAATGAAAAGGAATCAGATATTATTTCAATCACTACACTATACTTTGCGATGTTATTTGTTGTTCGAACAAGCATATCCATTGAATATAATCTAACTCATCTTTGGGTGAATAAATGATCCGAGCTGCGGAAGACAAATTCCAAGGACTATGATTAGCTCCATCAATAAAAGCCAATGTAGGTTTGAGGGATTGTCGACATCTGCTAATCAAGTGTACCACAAGATAAGTAGGAGAAGTAGCTTAAAATCATAAAAAGCTGCTGAAAATTGCCACATATAAGATATGATATAAAAATATGAAAATTCTCCACTGAGTGATTAAAGCATAATATTTTTCAAGTAGAGACCATTTCTGGGCTTTCCTAAAGAAATGTTGTCATATTCAACTAGCGCATAGGCCCCATTTTCCAATACATGTTTTACAATATAAGGGCCATGCCACGTGGGATGAAATTGACCATCACCTAATTTATTGTGTTGTTGATCATCAACCAAGTCTAGAACCCCTTTTGAATATGAAAGAGGTTTTAAAGGTTGACCATACTATGCCTTAACTTGTCTCTTTTGAGTCTTCCTAGCTAATGCAAACTCACAATGAGTCTCATCTAGCCGTTCTAAGTACATAAAACATTCCTCTTCTGCATAAATGGTTGGTAATAATTCAATTGTCAGTTTCAAAGATGATATTTCACATTCAATTGGTAAAGTTGCTTCCATACCCTAAACCAACTCGAAGGATGTAAAACTAGTCCTAGTTTTTGTTGAGGTACGATAAGCCGAAAAGGTTGAGAAAAGCATTAGATACCAATTTCATTCATGAAATCCGAAAATTTGTTTAATCATGGTGGTCAAGATCTTGTTAACAACTTCTACTTGCCCATTTTCTTGTGGGTATCATGTAGTATAACTATCATGACACAATCCTAGCTTCGCAGTAACTGAGTCATCATAAATTTTCAAAAATGGCTACCATGGTCGATGACGATGGCTTATGGAACCCGAAGCCTAGCAATCACATGATTGAATATGAAAATGGCTAGTGTTTTTCCATCATGCTTATATGTAGGCATCTCCTCGGACCATTTCGTAAAATAATCTACCGCTAGGATAATGTACCCATGCCCCACAGTCGAGTAAGGGTTACATGTAATGAAATCGATGCCCCGTTTAGCAAAAGGACCAATAGCAATGATAGCATTAAGAGGAGATGAATGTGCACACATTTTGTGATCATAAATTTGGAAATTATGGCAATTCTGGACCGCAATTATACACTCCTTGAACATCAAATGCCATAAACAACTAGCGTGTAGGATATATTGAGCAGTGGAAAACCCTAACATATAACCACCAGAAGCTCTAGAATGGAAGTCATTCAATGCATTTTCGACTTCCTTGTGAGTCCAACATTGTTTGAAGATGGAATCAACACCACAACAATAAAGTGTATCCCCAACAATATTGTATTGTTGGGATTGTACTGAAAATGACGAGGACTGATTCGACTCAATTCTGGTTGAAAATTCTGGGTTTGAAGATAGATGATGATATCTCTATATGAGGGGTCGAAAGCACTAATAATAAAGAGGGATTCTTTTGATAAAAAATCATTTTCCACAATTAATGTCTTACTATAGGCAAAGTCACATAATAATTCAAAAAATACTAATGATTTCTTAGATTTAGATTTTATGAATTCCAAATCAAATTCTTTCCAGATAACTATCCATTTAGAATACTTCCCCCCTAGCAATTGTCTCATAAGAATGTAAACCATGGGGTTCCCATCGGAAATCACTGTCGTTTTGTGCAATATGATGTAGTGATGAAATCATTGGACAACTTGAACGAATCCCAAGGAAAATTTCTCCACATGTGCATGTTTGACTTCGGTTTTTGTAAGGTTTCAGCTCAAGTAATATTTCACTTGCTCATCATTCAATTCATCTTCTTGAACTAAAACCATACCAATGGTGACATCGAATGCAGCTAAATACAAAAATTAGTCTCATTGTTAATCAGGAGGATGCAACAATGGTGTATGGGTCAATGCGTGTTTAAGTGCATCAAATGCTTCTTGAGAAACTTCATCCCATATAAATGAGATGCCCCTTTTAATATTTCAGTAAAATATTTAGTTAGCTCAGTGTAGTTTTGAATGAATCGACGTAGAACGTTTCCTTTCCCTTGCAAACAAGAAAATTCATAATAGCTTCTACCTTGATTAGATCGACATGAATTCCTTCCTTTGAAACGGAAAATACCAGTAATCGACAAGATTTCACACAAAAAAGACATTTGTGAGGGTTCAATCGTATATTGTAGTGTAGGAACCTGATAAATATAGCTCTCAAATGTGTTGGATGATCCTCCTATTTCAGGGAATGAGTATGTAAGTGATCAAAATAAGGTTGTACAATATGCATGATATCATGAAATACATAATCCATAGCCCATTGGAGGTTCCACTAGCATCTTCAATCCGAATGGGAATTTTCGATAAGAAAACATTATACAACTAGCTCACAAAATAGAAGAAAAAATAGATGAACGCCTTCAAAATCAACATCTTCAAGGGGGCAACCTCCTTTACATTACACAAATGAACAATTCTTGGATGATTCAAATTACTAAACCTCCTTTCTGTATATAGGAGTCTAAGGGGTCACAATATAATCAAAGCCGACATAATAGTAATAACATAAGGGCACAACAATAACAATAGTGGGTTTCTATGGGGCACACTAATAACAATATGGGGACAATAGGGGCACAATAATAACAATAATGGCTATAATGACAATAGTAATGGGGGAATCACTAGTATTATAGGCACCTAACATGCCCCTCTCCTTCAGAAAAGTGTTGTACTCAACACTTGAGTAGTTATCAATGCTTCTCTATAAAATTATCATGCTGCTATGTGGAATCTTCAGCGAGTAAGTTCTTCCACTTGATGAGACTCTTCGAAATTGATCAATTTCGTAGCTGTTGAGTTCTTATTTCTATGACTACTTCAGGTTCCAATATGATTTTTCCTTCCTCGTCAAGTTCTGCAAATATTGTTTGAACTGGAAGCTTATCACCTAACCTTCTTTAAACATGACATGGAAAATTGGGTGCACTCAGGAAGCTGCAGGAAGCTCCAATTTGTATGCCATAGTACCAATCTTTTGCAACACCTTGTACGGACCATAATAATTTGGTGATAGTTTATTATCCTTCTTAGCTTTCTTGAGGGACATTTGTTTATACGGTTGTAGCCATAGGAATACCCAGTCACCTACATCAAAACTTCTTTTGCTGTGATGTTGATCTTCCTGTTGTTTCATTCTATTCTACGCCAATGTGAGGTTATCCTTTAAGAGTTGGAGAACTTGTTGTTGATGCTCGATGTGATCTTCCACTGCTTGAACCTTATAATTTTCTCTTAAATATGATGTGATGGATGGTGGATGATATCCATAAAGTGCCATAAAGGGGGTCATTTTTGCTGCAGTATGGAAGGAATTGTTATACCACCATTCAGATAGAGGCGACCATTTGAACCATTGTGTCTATTTATCAGAGACAAAGCAACGAAGATATCCTTCCAAACATTTTTTTACTATCTCAGTTTTCCCATCAGATTGAGGATGATAAGATGAGATATCACCTAACTCAGTACCGAGAAAAGAAAATAATTTTGACCAAAAATTTCCAGTGAAAATGGGATCTCTGTCGCTTACAATAATCTTTGGGTTTCCATGTATATTTTGAATTGTTTCCATAAATGCAGTAGAAACTATACTGGCTTCAAATGGATGCGATAATGCACAAAAGTGTGCATAAATGGTAAGTTTGTCAACTACCACCATGATGACACTCTTTCCTTCAGACTTGGATAAACCTGTGATAAGATCCATTGAAACCTCATCCCAACATTGGCTTGGAATGGATAAAGGTTGTAATAGACCTGGGGTCTTAATTGTTTCAACTTTATTTTGTTGGCAAACCAAACATTCCGACACAAAATTTTGAATATCCAATTTAAGGCCATCCCAAAAAAAACCTTCTTAACCTTGTGGTAAGTTTTTAAAAATCCTAAGTGCCCTCCTAAGGGAGAAGTGTGCAATTCCATAAGAATCTTTTGTTTGAGTTGGGAATTCTTACGTAGGTATAAGTGATCTTTGTGCCATAACAAATCATTTCTCTAGTTAAATGTCTCAGATGTACTGGGATATTGTTGTAACATTTTAATGAGTACCCAAACTTCTTTGTCATTCTTCCATTCATCCCTTGCTTTGTTTATCCAATATGGTTGTATAATAGAAATGGCCCAAAGTAATGCTTCTACATCCTCATCCTTTCTTGAAAGTGCATCTTCCACAACATTTTGCTTCCCTTTTTTGTAGATTATTTCAAAGTCATAACCCAACATCTTTGTGACCCATTTTTTCTTCTCTTCAGAGGATAATCTTTGTTCTAAAAAGTATTTAAGACTATCATGATCTCTTTTTACCTTGAAGTGTCTTCCCATTAGGTAGGGTCACCATTTCTTAAGTGCATGTATTGCCAACATTTCCTTCTGATAAACAACTTTGTGTAAGTAATTTCCTTTGATTGGATGACTTTCGAAATCAATAGGTCTTTCTTCTTGCATTAAAACAACACCAATTCCATTTCTTGGAGCATCACATTCCACAATAAAAGTTTTTGTGAAGTCTGATGTAGCTAGGACCATTCCTTGGCACATTTCC
This sequence comes from Pinus tabuliformis, assembly GCA_031772625.1. Classification (NCBI taxonomy): domain Eukaryota; kingdom Viridiplantae; phylum Streptophyta; class Pinopsida; order Pinales; family Pinaceae; genus Pinus; species Pinus tabuliformis. The sequence continues at coordinate 415,508,958 of CM062814.1, forward strand.
TCTTTAAATGTTCAAAGGTGTTTGTTGCTTCTAGAATCCATGAAAATGCATCTTTCTTCAATAATGTTGTTATAGGTGCTGCTATTAAACCATAATTATTAACAAACTTGCGATAATACCCTGTCAACCTGAGAAATCCTCGCAGATGCTTTATGGATGTGGGGATTTTCCATTCCTTAATGGCTTTAATTTTGCTAGGGTCTACCTTAACATCTTCATGAGATACAATATCACCTAGATATTGCACCTGTTGTACTCCAAAGAAAATATTTGTAGCTTTTTTCATATAATTGTTTCTCCTCCAATAGTTGAGCACCCTGTCGACATGTTGAACATGATCCTTCCAAGACTTTTTGTAGATTAGCATATCATCAAAAAATACTAACACAATTTTTCTAAGGAAGGCTTTGAAAATGGAATTCATCAAACCTTGAAATGTAGAAGGTGCATTGGTAAGGCCAAAATGCATGACCAAAAATTCATAATGACCCTCATGAGTTCTAAATGTTATTTTCAGAATGTCTTCAGTCTTCATTCCGATTTGATGATATCATGAACGAAGTTCCAACTTGGTGAAGTAAATTGAACCATGCAATTCATCCAATAATTCATCAATGACAGGAATGGGAAATTTATCTTTAATAGTGAGTTTGTTGAGCTCGCTATAATCCGGAAAAATGTGCCATGATCCATCCTTCTTGTGCACCAATACTACTGGAGGAGAGAAAGAACTTTGATTAGGTTGAATTATACCAGCCTCTAGCATTTTTGCAACCATACGTTCAATTTCACTCTTTTGGGCATAGGGATATCTGTAGGGCCAAACGTTTAGAGGAACACTTCTTGGAATCAAATGAATAACATAATCATGATCATGAATAGGTGGGAAGCCTTTGGGAGTCTCAAATACCTTGGAATGATTGTCCAAGACTTTGTAGATCTTGGGAAATAAATGATGTCGATGTGGGAACCTCTAGAGAACATAATTGTGCAATTACACCTCATTGTTCTTTCTTTAGAAGCTTTTTCATTCCGTTAGAGTTGATTATCTTTCCCGGTTTGCCTGTGATACCCCTTAATTCAAATTCCTTTCCTTTCGTACAAAATTTCATGAAAAGTTCTAGAAAATTGAAAGCTATTGTACCCAAGGATTGTAGCCATTGGCCTCCTAGTACAACATCAGCACCACCCATTGGAATGGAAAGCATTGGGCTATTCAATACATATTCTCCCATGGATAGCTTGATATTATGGCAATTTCTAGATAAATTTATGGTTCCCCCACTTGCAACCATCACTTGACACTCTGGTGCTAGATATAGGAAGAAATTCAATTCCTTGGCTATATTACAATGAATAAAATTATGGGTACTGCCCAAATCAATCAATATTATTACCTTTCTCTTCTTTATATGTCCTTATATCTTGATAGTTTGAGGAGTGGTAATTCCAGCCAATGCATTGCAAGATATGGTCGCATTCATTTCCTCTTTCTCTAGGGTTTTTTCATGGTGTATATCCTCTTCTTTTGACGTTTCTTGTTACTTTTCTTCCTCCTCTTAGAAATCTATGTAAAATAATTTCTTCTCAGCACATTTATGACCTTTAGTGTATTTTCTATCACAACTGTAACAAAGCCCTTTTGCTCTTTTTTCTTCCAACTGTTGTGGTGTCAACCTTGTAGGTTGTGGAAGGCTAGGGGAAACACCACTTCCATCTTTATAGTTGTGAGTGGTAGGCATCCTGGTTGCCATAATTTTGCTTTTCATTTTTCTTGCCAACCTGAATGCCTTCTCTAATGAATCAGGTTCCAAAAGGCAAACCTCATGTTGCATGTTATCCTTTAAAGTCCCTATGAATACATCAATCCTATGCTCCTCTAGAATATATTTTACCCTTATATTCAATTTTTGGAAGTCCTCAATGTGCTCCATCATTGAACCCTTTTGTTTTAGATTTATCAGTTGGCTAAAAAAATTGTTTCTTTTTGTATCCTCAGAATGTGCTATCATTTCTTCCGTAAAAATTGCCCAAGTGACAATTTGTTTACGAGAGCAAAGCCATCAATACCATACAAACTGATTTGGTTCCAAATATAAAGTTTCAATGCGTACCTTTTGTGTGTTTTTCACATTATCGAGATCAAAAAATTGCTCCATCTATAGTATCCATGTTACGAGATCCTTGCCATCAAACTTCCTCATATTAATCTTTAGAACATGGTGGGTCTCAATCCAACATTAGATTCTATGAAATCATGATTAACATTTATTCTGTTCTCATCATGAGTTTCCTTTACTACCATTTCTCTGTTCGTAAACATTTATTGTAGCAACTTTGTCAAATCTGTCTTCAAATCATCCATTTTTCCTTCCATCTTAGCTTCCACATCATTCATCTTAGCTTCCAAACCATGCATCTTTGCTTCCAAGTCATTCATATTGGCTTCCATGCCTTTCTTTAAACCATCCATTTTATCTTCCATGCATTTTTTTAAACCATCCATCTTAGCTTCTGTTACTTTTTGTGAGAGCGAATTTTTTTGCACTTGGTCACATAATTTTGATATATCATGTTGCATTTCTTCCTCTTCTTCATGAGTCATTCTAGATATTTTAGGTTGCTTACTAGGTGTTTCCATTTCCTTTATTCAGGGCATCAATTAATGCTAATAATGCTTCACTATTCCCTTTGAATTCCTTCAAACTAATTTGTCAAACCAATCTGGTGCAAAATTAAAAAACAAGACTACACACCTTTTTTCAGTTTGTAAGAGCTCAATATTGAATCTGTTGTATGTCTGTAATTGTAGATCTCCAAGATTTGAAATTGCATATTATGGTAGCCCTCCGAGTCCTCTTTCTAACCCAACAGGTTTGATCAAGATTTCATTCTCCAAGGAGGAGTTATGCCAAATCTTGCACGGTGAATTGATTATAGACTGGTTCAATAGAGAGAACTTGTACGACATGCCACGTGTCATGGATTCAACCTTAGTACCTGAAACAGATATACATAAAACTACAAGTCGTCCCCTTTCTGAAGCGTCTTACGAAATTTTGATATGATTCTCAGAACACATGTTATGACGATTTTACCCAGGTCACCTCTTTGAGATATAATTCGGGATCCTGCAAAAACCCTAACGTCCTTGGATCATATCTCCGCAGATATAGCGAGCAAATATCTGCATTTCAGACTCAGGGTTCAGAGTGATTTCTTCTCAAATGGGTTTTGCTTTTAGCTTCTGAAATGTCGCAGAAAAAACGTTATAGTGAACATGCCACGATGACTTGTTTGGAGCAACGAAACACTAGAATCCAAAGCTCTGATACCAAATGTTATGCAACCATCTCACAAAATAGAAGAAAAGATAGATGAATGCCTTCAAAATCAGCCTCTTCATGGGGGAAACCTCCTTTACATTACACAAATGAAAAATTTTGGATGGTTCAAATGACTAAACCTCCTTTCTATATATAGGAGTCTAAGGGGTCACAATATAATCAAAGCTGCCATAACAGTAATAACATAAGGGCACAACAATAACAATAGTGGGTTTCTATGGGGCACACTAATAACCATATGTGGAAAATAGGGGCACAATAATAACAATAAGGGCTACAATGACAATAGTAATGAGGGAATCAGTAGTATTATAGGGACCTAATAGAGAAGATCTCCCATGGAAAAATGAGCGTACTTTTATGTTGATTCGTTGGGAGTATGTTGATTTGGTTGTAGCCATAAAATTCATCCATGAATGAAAGGATTTTGTTGTCATCACAATCATCAATTATTTGATCGATATAGGGTGTAGGATAGTTGTCTTTGGGACAAGCCTTCTTAATATCCCTATAATCTATGCACACTCTGATGGTTATCTTCTTTTTGTTAATAGGTACAATATTGGAAACCCAATAAGTCAAGAGAACCCAGTAGATAAAACCTGCTTTAAGTAATTTCCCAACCTTAGCTTTAATAGGAGTAGCCTTTCATGGATGCACTAGATGTAATCATTGTTTGATAGTTTTTGCATTTAGGTAAGTCTTAACCTCGTGCGCAACAATAATAGGGTCAATTCCTAGCATTTCCTCATAGGACCAAGAAAAAATGTCACGAAATTCTGGAAATAGGGCTTTGTATGTTTGGATTTCTTCAAGGGAGCATGAAGCACCTATGTGAATTTTCTCTATAATTCCTTCTTTGACTAAGATATCAATGGAAATTTTCATATATATGTTTCCCACATTCGTTTCATATTCATGTTGAAGAACTGACATGGGCCATTCCAGATTATCTACGATATGAGTAAAAAATATAGTTGAAAAATTACTCACAATTTTATCAATGTTAGGGAGAAAATATTAACGATGATGATAATCATCCCCTGGAATTTCATCCAAAGTCATGACGTCCATAATACTCTTACCAGCTAGAAATATATGGTCGAAAGGATTGGGAAGTGAAATTGTTTCCAACAAAGGTAATCGGGAATAATAATTATTGATCACATTCACTTGATTAATTTCAGAATATGGTGGATCGGAAAATGATTGAACTACCTAGTAAGCTAATTCAAGCAGCCTCAAAGGTATCTCATTTCCATACGAGGTTAATTCAGATTCTACAGGCACTATTCACAGATCAAAATATTCCATAGTGCTTGATGTGATCATGTTAACCTGGGAAAAATTAAAAGGAATGTTCAGTGGAAAGAGTGCAAAATTTCAAATCCCTGATGAATCCTTAAGCAAACCAACACCAATATCCTCATAAAGGGTAATCATTTTTCTGACAAAAGGTATGCTACCAGTGGAGTTATGGTCAAAAGCATAGTAAGACAACTAGTCTACTTTTACTATTCTTCCTTGATTGGGAAAATGTATCATGTGAAAAAGTGATGAGACCACTGCAGTCATACCATAATTTCAGCTTTGACCAAGAAATATGTTGTAATCGAGTTGGGCATCAACAACCTCAACTTCGATCATGATCGTCTTACCTTCTAACTCTATGGATAGATCATTTAGGATTCCATAAGGATGAAGACGTCTTTGATCTAAGGCTTTCAGAGTGGTAGGTGACTGATTGATAAATGGAGAACCTAAAGCTTTCGAACACGAAATAGACATGATACACGTAGAAGCTCTTTCGTCAATAACTCTCTGAAGCATTCGTTTGATTTTGACAAAAACTCGAATTTGGAAGGTCAGTTGATGTAAGAGTCTAGGTATATGACTTTCAAGACCAAAGATAATAAGATTTGAATCCTAAGGATAAATTTCTCTAATAGTTGACAACAATAACTTTCTTTGTGTTGGACATGTTTGTAGCACTTTAAGAGATCACATTGTTGAAGGATACATAGTTGGGTCTTCAACAATGTTATAGTTCTGAGCAGCTCTAACATGTGGGTTGAAAGATGATTTTCGAAGAACAGCTTTGGGAGGTGGTCAAATCATTATGTCAAGGTTAGGTTTCTCAATATATAATGGTTCATAAGGAGGAGGAGGAATTGAACTAGAAGGTTGACAAGATGGACTAGACTTGTTCCCATTGACAACAAGACCCTTAGATCTGTAATATTTTTATGTTGTTGCTACCATAACTTGCTGTGAAGACATCATCATGATATCATCCGATGTGGAAGAAGAAGATGGGTTATGTGAAACCATTTTTCTTTCTTGAGAAGGATAGGGATCCTTTAAAAAAAATGGACTTGGAGAACCTTTTATGAATTTAGTTACTTCTGCCCGATGTGAGGATTCCTTCATATAATGATCTTCATTACATATAAGGCAAGGCTAGTGAGGTTTCCTTTCTCGTCAGTAGGATCATTTTTAGTGGGTTTTTCTTTCTGAGAAACATTTTTTTTTGTTTTACCTCTCCCCTTATTTTTACACCCAGATGGTTTATTTTTGTCAATAGATGATTATACGACATAAATTTTGGAAATAGTTTCTAGAGAAAGGCTTTCGGTCAGCGAATATTGTATAAGCAAAGTCTGAGTGATTTTAGAATTTTTCTTTTTACACTTTAACTTTTGGCTGACAAAACCTATTACATCATCAACAATGTTAGATTCTGTAGGAGTTGAATCTGTTTGATCATTTAAAATTGTTGGGCGACATAGATTCAAGATTCTCTTGTACAAGGTGCCATATTGGATATTGACTAAGTCTAAATACTGGGCACCAGCAGTTACATGTTATTCTATGATAACACCTCCCTTAGCAACATCATTGGTAATATCAGGAAGAAATGATTTTGTAAACCATACAGCTAAAATTTAATCTGGAATAAAAACTTTGACTAATAAAAAAAAACGTCTCCATTCATGTATATGATCGGAAATGTAAGTGGATTTTTATTGTTTTAGAGAAGTCAACAATTCAATACTAGTTTCAGATAATCAGTAGCTAGAAGTGTGTCAAAAACAATGTTTCTAGAGAGTTGATATTATGGAAAGAAGTGCAAGGCAACTCAATGTACCACTTGGCTGTCGAACCGGTAAAATTTTGTTGGAAAAGGTGATGTATGATAGAATCATCAATTAGTGAGTTTGATGCACACCAAATATGGTATGTCGTTGCGTGATTTGACTGGTCCTCTCCTAATTTTCCTTCAAACTTTTTTATATCAATCAGTAACTTGGTAGGAATCACTAACCAAAAATGATAATAATAAATAGGATAATTTGTTAGCCGACATAAATATGGTAGATGTAGGGTTCCAATGAATGGTAACTACCGATTGGGGCCTTGTTGTAGATTTTTATAACCTTGAGAATTAAGTACAACCCTTGGAGGAGTGTACCTAGGATATCTTGTAAGAGCCTGTGCAGTTGGAATTTTTATTCCTCTAGAATAACCGGGGTGAATCATACCACGTTGTAGTTAAAAAGGAACTTGATAAGTATGAACAGGGTATGGTTGACTCTGGAAAGGTTCACTTTGACCAATTTGAACCAAATAATATTTCCCCTATACGGGTTGAGCTTGTAGTGGTTGACCTTGAAAAAAATTACTTTTTACAGGTCAACTTTAGATAAATTTACCTTGAAAAGGTTGTCTGTCGAATGCTTGGCCTTGGAAATATGGAATTTGAATAACTTGACCTTGAAAATGTGGGCTTTGAAAAGCTTGGCCTTGAAAATGTGTTTTCATTTTTCCCATACCAGGTTTTCCGATAGGAATCTATGTTGTAGACTTGATGGTAGGACCAGTTTGATAAGTAGAAGCCTGAGGGATGGCTTGTGTAGTTTGTGGAATAGGTATTTCAAGTGTAACTTGAACAATTGTTTGTGATTCTCCTGACATAGGTTTCTGAGGTGAATGCATAACTTGTTGTTGAACAGGTGTCTGAATAGGGGTTTGAGGTCCGCTCTGAACAAGTTGTTGAATTTGTAGCTAAACATGTTGTTGAGTTGGTCATTGAACAAATGTTTGCAGAATTCCTTGGACAAGTTGTTGGATAGGTGTTTGCATAATTCCCTTAGAAGGGTACTGCATATGTACAACAATACTTGGAATAGGTATTTCAGGAAAAAATTGTCCAGTAGGTTGAACAAGGTTGACAAATTCGCACCTATGGAGCAACTAAAACAAGTTGTTGAGGAAAAGCATGGTTCAAAATAATATTCATCCTAACGTAAGGGGTACTAATCAAAGCTTGAGTCACAATAGGTTGACCTGGGCTGAGTTGGGGTATCTGACCATAAGTTTCAGTAAAAGGTTTTCCTCGAACCGTAGGATACGATCTCACAACTGGTTGTCCTCCAGGTGGAGGATAAGATGGTTTCCCCCTAGGTTGGTAATAAACACTAGCTGGGGTTACTTGAGGATCACCTAAGTTGCCAGATACCATGTGAACATATTTGTTTGATAAAAAAGGTGCTTTAGGCATGGATGTCATGCTTTGAAGATTAGATGTAGATAAAACGGATATCCAAGGAGAAGTTTGAGGAGAAGGAGTAGCTCCTGAAAATGTGCCAATAAGTGACTGGTATCCAGGAGGAACTAAAGGACCACAATACAATAGTGACTCTGGAGAGATGGTAAACATAGATGAATTAGTAGGTTGTCTCCAATGACGAATTTGTGGCATGGTTCGTCTCGGCAAATATAAAGGAATTCGATGAGGTGGGAAACTGGGACCTAAAAAGTTCAAAGGGGTGGAATACCAAGGATTGGTCAAAAAGGATCAAAAGGAACTCTTGGAAAACCTCTTGGATCAAAAGTTTCACTAGTGGTAACTAGAGTATGTAGTGATTCTTCCTCCTCATTCGTAGTAATACCATCAATGCTAATTAAATTAGGAGGTAATCTAGTCGTAATTATAAGCTTCCTTCGAGGTGAAGGTAGAGTAGGGTTAGGAGCTATAATAGCCAAAGGTGATTCAGGTTGATAAATATCAAACTATGGTTCCTCTACTTTCGGTTTGGTTAGTTTTGTGTCTAAAATGTCACCAGTATTAGATTCATTTTGAAAAAATTAAGTAACTTCTAAGCCAGAATGAACTGAGCCCAATTCTACTTTTTGCACTGGATTCACTTTAGCTTCTATTGTCTCATATTCTAAAACTGTAGCTATTTCGATTTGTTCAGAGGTTCAAGATTCTATTGATTTTGACCTTTCAGTTTAATATTTTCCAATTCACTAGGTGTAAATTCAGGGGATAAAACCTACATTCTAAGTGAGTGCCTTGGTGAATCAGCCACAATGAAATTTAATCAAGAAACCAAATAATATTCACGATCAAAACCTAAGGTCTCTAAAAAGTAAAAAAAAGTACTTGATGACAATCTATGAATTTTCCACTCCATACAGTTTTTTGGCTCCACACATTTCCATCGAGGCGACTCCAATCAAAGATAGTTTGTAGCAAAACAATATTGGCATTCTAAGCTATTCCAGCTTAGATATTCTTTGGGCCACCGTAGCTCACGACACACCATTCACAATTGGCTTTTTTCCAATGTCATCTAATTGATGTACACACACATTGTCCAATGTCATCTAATTGATGTGAAGAGTAACTAATTTCAACTAATGAATGCATGCAACGTGGCTCTTAGTCTCCATGTTATGTTAGATAATATTACAGTCTTTTTGTTGACAATCAAAAACTATTTGAATTAACATTAATTGAACTTTATTTTAAGATCGAAATGTTATGTTATATTGTTCGAATTACCATTATTCATTTAAAAGATTAAAATATATTTTTTCATTTTTCATTTTTTATCTAACATTTCATTCCTTCATACAATAGGATGGGACTTAATTTCCCATTGTGTAAATGAAAAATTATTTTTATTTATTAGCGATAAAATATATAATTTGTAAAATTATTACAAAATTCTCATATATTATAATATACATTGTCCCAAGACTAGCATCTCGATTGATTTTATCAAACATATTTCTTAGTCATTATAGTAGAGGTTTGTATTGGAGGATTTAAAATGAGTCATTAGATACTCAACCTCATGCCAAGAGTGTACACTCGATCACACTTTGGATTTTTAATAATGATTCATTTAATGATTTGCATTGGACTACAACTTGGTACTTCCTCACCTTATCCCAACCTTCAAATTGATATACTACTCTAAATATTCAAAATAATTAGGAGTTGATTGACGAAAAGAATATTTACAATTTCTTATTAGAAAGAATATGACGCTAGTTATATCAAAGGACATACAAATCTTGTAGCTATAGATATGGAAATGATCATTGTGGTAAGCCCAAAAAACTAATAAATGTTATGCTCATAAGTACTCAATTTATTTAGAAGAAACATGCAAATTTTATGAGAGAACATAAATACTTAAAAAAATAAAAGAACCTAAATAAGTTATCAATGTTTGGAAAATATTAGTACATTGCTCAAATATCTATACATCTAAACTTAAGTTAATCAACCACTTCTAACGCAAACAGGCTACTACATTAGATACATATAAAAAGTTTCACCATAATTGTACAGAAGATTGATATTACATCTACATGAAGAAAAGAGGTCAATAATATAGTTGTTGTGGATGGAGAGACAATAGGAGGATTTCAAATAGGATCTAGAGTGAATGTAAAAGGAGCAAAGGTAGTGTATTCAAATTACGAGATAGTACATTATAAGCTATGAGTTATAATTAAAGCAACAATAGAAACACATTAAATTTCAAGCTTTCATAGAGATGCAAGATAGATATGTAGTCCTTAGTTATGGGTCAATACCTACCTATGGACTGTTAGAGTTGTTCACACGTAGAAGGTAAATGAATATATTCTGAAATTCAAGCTCACGTTTGCACATTTCTATATTTATGCTAGTGGGATTAATATCTTCAACAATATCCAATAGAGCATGATCTTGGGCTTAAGTGATCTGAAAATGGGGCTCTTAGGCTCCTTATCTAGCTTACAAGAACCTCCCCCACTTCCAAAGCTTGAATATTCCCAAGTCTTTAATGATTAACCAATGTGGAATTAAGAAATGCTTGATAATATAGTGTATGCTGATAATTGTTTTAAACTGATTATATATTTTAGAGTCTGTTGTTTGTGCTGATATGTGAATGTGATTAAACTAATATATAAATGCATATAACAGTGAATAATGCAGCAGTAAAAACAAACACATAAGACAAAAAATTAATTAGGAGTTCACCCACAACTCTTGGGCTACGTCTCTGTGAGCTCTAGTCAACTCAACTAGGCTCTCTGGGATTATGGTGTAAGTCTTTTATAAGTCTTTGACTCAACTCCTGCTGTTCTACACAAAAACAGGGGGTTCAGACACTATTTAATCCCCTGGCTCTTGAAGCTTTGGCTCTTGGCCCTTGGCTATTGGCTCTGGCTCTTTGGCTCTTGGTTCTGGCTCTTGGCTCTGACTCTGGCTCTTTGGCTCTGGTTCGAGCTCTTGGCTCTGACTCTGGCTCTTGGCTCTGGCTCTGGCTCTCTAGCTCTCCGCTCTGGCTTCTTTCTGCCTTTTGCAACCTTCATCTCTTTGGCTTTTCACTTGAACTTCAAGGGACCCCAAAGGCTCCCTCAGCTGCTCCTTTTTCTTCTGCACAACCTCTTTGGCTTCTATGCTACCTCTTTGGCTTCTACACTGCCTCTTTGGCTTTTGCTTCACAGCAAAACCCCAACAACAACCTTCAACAACAACAACAATAGCATCTCGACCACCGTCAACAATTCAGCCACCAACAGTCTTTGACATTCATGGCTTAAAAGCCAAATCGGCGTTGTCTGTTGGTTTCAGATTATCGTCTCTCAGTCTCCACAACCTCTGTCTACTTCGAATCCCTCTTCTAGATGTTCTACAATAATTACTTAATGTCAAAAGGGGAGGTGGCCACCCATTCTGTAACGTAAGAGTGCCTCGGGCCCCTGCAACTCCTGAAACAGTTGCGCTCTATTAAACACAGTGAAATGTATTTTAACGGAGAAAATCCGCCAAAACTCAATGTATCAGACTTCAAACATTCATAACTGCATCCTATTCTCCCATCCGGTCTACCTATTGGTTGATGTTGCTTATCGCAATGGCTCTGTCCCTTTGTATTTCGTTAAATAACGAAATATGTGTAAATACATTGAAAAATGGCATTTGGTGAATCTCAAATCTTATGAGATAGTGCCTATTTTTCCATCGGGTCCGGTTGATCGCATATTGCATGTTGTTAAGGCCTGGTGTTCCCCTTTGTATTGCTGCGATCTGATCACTGATTGCCGATCACATATTAGCGCTATCAGCCCATCGCTTATCGCATGTCACAGGGGTCTAGGTGCTACACTCCTCTGATCCGATCTCTGATCTCCGCTTGATCGGCCCATCGCATACTAGCAAGTCACCTGGTCACTGGTCTTGGTCCTTTTCCTTTGGATTTAAGCGATGCGATATTTTGGTGATCGCATGCTGCGATGCCTTAAGACCCGAGGTCCCTCCTTTATATAGCCATCCACCGATGCGATAGCAATGCTTCATTGTTGTGGTTTGCTCCCGTCCATTGATCTTTTAGATCCAACGACCCTTGAGTGTTAATGCCTCATTTCCTCTTAGACCAATCAGAGTGGGCCACATGGCCCAATTCCGGCCTACCATGTGTCAGCTGTGGATTGGCCCATGAGCCTATACTAAAAATAATTTTTTTTAATATGGTTCAAAATTTAATGAAATTGCCTCCTTTTCTAAGGACATTAGGCAATTTTCATTTTACAATGACTCCTTCATCCAGAGTCCGTTTTCACCCATTCAAGTTGCATTAGATTCAGAATGAGAAGATCTCTGCAATGAGACTATTTTTGAGAGCAGCCTATGGCTTTCATTTTCCTCTAATTTACGAAGGATTTGTGCCATTTGGCACTTTTTACCTCTTATGTGAAGTCTTTTAGACTTAGATGTTTATCCAGGATCCATTTTTGGATCACGCCTTCCCACTAAAAAAACTTATCGTCTACAAAAGACTGATATACTGATCTGAACAGTAAATGAGAGTGACTCACCCTCTTCTGTCAGCCTCCCTACACTTGCCTTTGCATAGTGCCTCTGAACCAATGTTTCTGACCACTTCCCTTCTCTGGGTGGGCTAGTCTTCTTGAGAAGAACTGTCTTCCTCCTTGCCTTCCTACAGAACTTCTGCTGAACTCATCATAGAAGGTAGTTTGAACTTTTTTTCCTTGATCATTGATCCAAGGTGGCTCAAACAAATGTGAAGTACATCTGCTTCATAAAAACTTTCATTTGTACCTGTTTGACAAGCTACCAACAACAACTGTTAAGAAAAACAAGTACACAAACAACAACTAGATGGCCTAAACTCCTACTTCAACAAAAGAAACATATTTTCACATCTTGTGAACACCTCGATGTCTTACATCTGCATACAAATGATGGACTAGACAACAAGCCCACAAAACATGCCTTTAAATAAATGACCCTTCAAGTCAAGCATGTAGAAAAAAAACATTAGGACTCTTTTTCAAAAGATGAAACACTTCATCATTATCTCCATTTGGAGACCAAGTTAACTTCTTTCAATTCAACATGGAATCACATGCATGTCAAAGAAATCAACCCTACAAGTTAATTACACATACATGTTCAAAAACAAGGAAATAATCATCCTTGTGGTCATGCATGCATTTCATCCTTCAGTTTTCACTTAAGCACACTGTAATTTCGAAGTTGCAATGAAATATAATGTAGATGCCTTAATAGACATGCAATCTTAATCGGATAATAACTCCAATTGTTCCTTACCAATCCCTTTCAAAGGTACTACCCTTGCCTGCACATTAGCATCAACATGTGAATCATTTTGAGACACATCATTCATAGAATCTTCACTTCCATTTCTACCATCTTCTCTTTCCACTTTCTTCAGCTTTAGTGGAAGAATTTTTGGATTCAGTGTCCAACACTTTGCAGGAAGATGTCCTTGCTTATGGAAGTAAGTGCACTGCATGTGCATCCTCTTGATAGCATGATTTGCCTTGTCCAATGGACCTTTGGCTGCTTGCTTCTTTTCCTTCAAAAGTTTCATGTATGTGGTCATTCTCTTCCAACATATATAAACATCATGGTTATCCAATCCATAAAAGGAACATGCAACTCTTTCCCCATACTTATGTGGAAATTTATCATGCTTTGCAAAATCAAAAAGAATATAATTAGAACCAGATTTATACCTACCTCTTTCACCTTTATTGCCTTCATGAGGAGGTGAAGCAAATGAAGAAGTGGCTCCCTTTAGAACACCATCAAACTCTTCAAGGCTGTTAGAGTCTCCCCAAATCTCTGGTTCAAGTGTGTTCTTCTGAACGCCTGCATCCTGCAATTGATGTTTCAAGCTATTGTATTCCTCTTGGATACAACCTTCACACTTTTGAGGTAGAGGACATGAAATGAAACTCCTTCTTGGGACTATTTCAATGGCTTTCATGGCAGCTTTGGAATTCTCTCCATAAGACTATCCACAACCAAGACCCAAATACTTAGGCCTTTCCTCAACCATTATTGGTTCAAAAATACCTTGTGCATGCTTTCCCAAGCCCTTTCCTTCATAGCCCATCTTGGACATTAGCTTGGAACCTATGCCTTTAATATGTTTTTCAAAAGAACCAATACAAGCATTCTCAGAAGAATTTGAAGACAAACTGGAATGGATTACCTCTTCTTCAAGTTGGTACTTGACTAAGGTTTCTTGGGCAACAAAGAGTTGTGTTTCAAACTCATGCATCCTTTTCAGGTTCATATTTGCAATATGAAGTTGCCTCTCCATTTCCTGCAATTTGTCAGCAAACAACTGCTTCTCTTCCTTCATGGAATTCAATTTCTTTCTAAGCATGCTGCTCTTCCTTCCATCCTCTTACATTTCTCCCACCATATCCATCATGGTGGACAATTCTTACTTCATGTCTTCATCAAGGAACCTTGTGAAGAACGCAGAATTTGAGGACCCACTTGTAGAAGTTGTCATTATGCCAATGAACAAAAAAAAGCTTCAACAAGATAAATAAAGAGCTTATTTAAGCAACCTCTTGTGCTTTGGATTGCCTTGAGGTCCTTGGGATAGAAGAATTCCTTGAGCCCTTCTTCCTATTTGTCCTTCCTGGACTGAGCTATCAACAACTTCCGCTTTACCTCTGCAAACTCAGAAAATAGTAAGTCTACAAAACAAGCATACAATCAGCCTCTTGTTGTTCAAACACCTTTCAGACAAGCAGTCTTTGCTCTGTGAATCAAGCATTCTGATATAACCTTATTTGAAGGTGGGGTTAATAAAACCTAGCTCTAATACCACCTGATCTCAGAAAGGGGATCTTAGGCTTCTTGTCTAGCTTACAAGAACCTATCCCACTTCCAAAGCTTGAATATTCCCAAGTCTTTAATGATTAACCAATGCTGAATTAAGAAATGCTTGATAATATAGTGTATGCTGATAATTGTTTTAAACTGATTATATATTTTAGAGTCTGTTGTTTGTGTTGATATGTGAATGTGCTTAAACTGATATTTAAATGCATATAATGGTGAATAATGCAGCACTAAAAACACACACGAGACAACAAATTAATTAGGAGTTCACCCACAACTCTTGGGTTATGTCTCCGTGAGCTCTAGTCAACTCAACTAGGCTCTTTGGGATTATGGTGTAAGTATTTTACAAGTCTTTGACTCAACTCCTACTGTTCTACACAAAAACAGTGGGTTCAGACACCATTTAATCCCCTGTCTCTTGATGCTCTGGCTACTGGCTCTTGGCTCTTGGCTCCGGCTCTTTGGCTTTTGGTTCTAGCTTTTGGCTCTGACTCGGGCTCTTTAGATCTAGTTCAGGCTCTTGGATCTGACTCTGGCTCTTGGCTTTGGCCTTGGCTCTCTGGCTCTCCGCTTTGGCTTCTTTCTGCCTTTTGCAACCTTCAACTCTCTGGCTTTCACTTGAACTTCAAGTGACCCCAAAGCTCCCTTAGCTGCTCTTTTTTCTTCTACGCTGCCTCTTTGGCTTCTACGCTGCATCTTTGGCTTCTGCAATGCCTCTTTGGCTTCCAATTCGCAGAAAAACCTCAACAACAACCTTCAACAGCAACAGCAACAACAACCCGGCCACTGTCAACAATTCATCCGCCAACAGTCTTTGACATTCATGGCTTCAAAGCCAAATCGGCGCTGTCTGTTGGTTTCATATTCTCGTCTCTCGGTCTCCCCTGCCTCTATCCACTTCGAATCCCTCTTCCAGGTGTTATAAAATCATTACTTAATGCCAAAAGGGGAGGTGGCCACCCATTCTATAATGTAAGAGTGCCTCGGGCCTCTGCAACTCCTGAAATAGCCGTGCACTGTTAAACACAGTGAAATGTATTTTAACGGAGAAA
This sequence comes from Pinus tabuliformis, assembly GCA_031772625.1. NCBI lineage: Eukaryota > Viridiplantae > Streptophyta > Pinopsida > Pinales > Pinaceae > Pinus > Pinus tabuliformis. Next base: position 415,524,845 of record CM062814.1, read on the forward strand.
ATCTGCCAAAACTCAATGTATCAGACTTCAAAATTTCATAACTACACCCTATTCTCACATCGGGTCCGCCTATTGGTCGTTGTCGCTTATCGCAATGGCTTTGTACCTTTGTATTTCATTAAATAACGAAATATGGGTAAATACATTGAAAAATGGCATTTGGCGGATCTCAAATCTTATGAGATAGTGCCTATTTTTCCATCGGGTCTGGCTGATCACATATCGCATGTCACTAAGGCTTGGTGTTCCCCTTTGTATTGTTGCGATCCAATCGCCGATTACCGATCGCATATGGGCACTATTGTCGCATCGCTTATCGCATATCACAGGGGTCTGGGTGCTCCGCTCCTCCGATCTCCACTTGATCGGCCCATCGCACATCGACAAGTCACCTGGTCACAGGTCTTGGTCCTTTTCCTTTGGATTTAGGCAATGCGATATTTCAGTGATCGCATGCCGCGATGCCTTAAGAATTGAGGTCCCTCCTTTATATAGCCATCCGTCGATGTGATATCAATTCTTCATTGTTGTGGTTCGCTCCCGTCCATTGATCTTTTAGATCCAACGTCCCTTGAGTGTTAATGCCTCATTTCCTCTTAGACCAATCAGAGTGGGCCACGTGGCCCAATTCTAGCCTGCCATGTGTCAGCTGTGGATTGGCCCGTGAGCCTATACTAAAAATCAAAATTTTCAATATAGTTCAAACTTTAATGAAATTGCCTCCTTTTCCAAGGACATTGGGCAATTTTCATTTTACAATAACTCCTTCATCCGAAGTATGTTTTTTCCCATTCAAGTTGCATTGGATTTAGAATGAGAAGATCTCCGCAATGAGACTATTTCTGAGAGTAGCCTGTGACTTTCATTTTCCTTTGATTTACAAAGGATTTGTGCCATTTGGCACCTTTTACCTCTTATGTGAAGTCTTTTAGACTTAGAGGTTTATCCAGGATCCATTTTTGGATCTTTAAGTATTTGACACATTGAATATTGATATAATATGGACTCATCTATAGAACCACCACATGTTTACATGGAGTATCCATTACCATATAAATGCATAACCCTAAACCAACCCTTATCATCCATAATTGTATTTCCGACTGAGTGTTGTGATGTATTTGAAACTACGAAATGCCCCACACTCATGTCTTTGGTTATATTTGGATGATACTATATATTGGATATCCATTGATCTTATAAGTGTCTCTAGTTCCTGGCATATGAATGTCACCATATGAGAGAATTACAAGAAGCTCAGCAAATCTTCTCAGTTGTTGTTGTATGGTACTTAAATTCAATGTCCTAGTTTTGGTATCTCAATCCTCTTTATTGGCCCTCCAATTTTCTAGCAAAGTTCCACATTATAACCATTTTTGTTTTATCTTATTCCTTGAGCCAAAATTACATTTTTTAAATAGATGTTGTTGTTCTATTAACAAAGAATTATAAAACAATTTTGTTAGTTTTGAAGTATATTTTATGTATGTTTACACACTAGAAATAAAAGGCTTCGGTAAAGTTTTTACACAAGGATGAAACAAATTTGTAATTATGAAAAATAAATTGTTATATAAAAAAATACAAAAAAATTAATGAAATGGTAACAAAATAAGAGATTTCCTTTTTTTAATAGAAATATTAGATCTTACATGAAATATCAAAAGCATGCATTTTCTCGTTGAGTTTATTGAAACTCTATAATTTAAACTAAGGAAGAATGAATGGAGCAACAGGGTTTCAAAACTTACGATAATTAACTATATAATGATTAATTTCAGGAATACTGAATCGAACAATAGGGGTTCCTTGTTACAGTGGGGTTCTTGAGCATCTATATTCTCTTTATCTACTTCACACGTAGAGGATTCATCTTCTCACTATGTAATATTTTCTGTGTCTTCTTCATGCATATGCATGTCTGCATGATGGGTTTCACTTTTATAGTCTTTATGACCATCATCCCCATTTGAGTGGGATTCTCCAAGCTATGTTTTCATCCTAGAGTCTCGCTCATTTACTCTCACACTTTTAGTTGAACTTTTATTAATTCTTCAATAAACTATAACATAATTTTTTGTTTTATGTCACTTTCCTTTATACAACATTCTACTGACAGGGTCTCCCATGCTTCCTTGGAAGATGTAGATTTTTATACCTTGCACAAGGAATTCTCATCCAATGTATGTTTTATAAGATCCAATACTGAGGAATCACATACTTCATCATATGGGTTATAGGATGATACTCAATCAACTCTTGACATCGAAGAAATTTTTTAATTTGGACAGTTCCCAAAAATAAGAAAATTTACCAGTAAATTTTGGAAGCATTACTAGATCTATGTTGATCCATTCATCCTCAAAGTGTTCTACTTCATAGACTTGTATTTTATATGCCTCGAATGTGGCGAGAACCTCTATGAGCTCTTCAAAATACTTTGGCTCTTCCTTCCGATTTCTTTTCTCATTTTTCCTCAGTCTTTGTTTGTGACCCATGACTATCATCTTTCTTTTGTCTTTTGTCTTATTTCCCTATTGTGTCATCCTTCTAGAAATGACCATCACATACATTTGATTATCTTTAAAATCAAACATTTTACACTTCACTTTAACGATATCTCCCAACAACTACTAGCAACTTTGCCAAGCTTTTCTATGCAAACTATTATGGAGGCTCATGGCTACATCTTACGGTGGGAACTTCTTCTTTGGTTAGTGGAAGTGGAAATTTCCTCTTGATATAGTGGTGGATCTATAGGCTACTCATGTTAATCATTTAGTAGTTGAGTTTACAAACTCTCAACGAGCTCTACTTTCTACTTATGACCAACGGATGCAAACTTCGATTTGTGGACTACTCACAATAGCTAGGTCTCTTAGTGCAAGTAGCTCATGACCTTATTAACTCATTTAGTTCCTGGAAACATAACCAAACCTTACTCTAATACCCATCATATCTCAATGATTATGAGCACAATAGCATTATTATATTAAGTCACTTCATGAAGTTAGGACATTCAGTTTAACCATGCCCATAGTTAGTAAGAGATCTACTTATCAATCTTACACTTATACTTCCTACATCAAGGTTACCATGCTCTTCATGATCAATGAAATCAGGTTAGATCATTCAATAAATATTTATCAAAACAACAAGAGTGTTAATCATGTATAGGAGTTAATGAACCATCCTTCTATATGAAATCCATCATGACAAGTATCAACAATATCATTTACTGGAGTCAAGGTTCTAGCCTTCTTTATAGGATCAATATGTCCAACGGATCGATCATAGATGTTAGAAAAGCATCAAGTGTATGAATGTATCAATATTAGATAGCCTCATAGAATTCAAAACTAGTAGTAACATTTCATTAAAGGAGACATCAATCCGAGTCACTTTCATATACATGTATGAGCCATTAAAGAAGGAGACATTATCATCATACCTTAGGGATTACCTAGTCATCCAATGTTCTAGATGAAACATAACATTGAAGCAATATACCTTCTATACCTTTTAGTGTTCAAATACATGTTCACCTTCTCTTAGGCAGCTTGTAGTGCTTGTCACCTTTCATAAAGTTCCTCTTTACCTCTTTTTAGATCTCTGTTTTCTTTCGTGCATATCAAATGATCGTCAAGAGGGATCTATATCTCATGAAGGAGGATAGATACATCCATATACTCAAATATACATTTAGGAAGTATAATAAATGATAAAAGAAATAATTAGATCCATAACTCTAAACAAGTGTAAAACATCATAATTCAAGGATTACGTATCTTCAATGAGAGGTGATCCTCTCCCTCTTGAACCAATCTTTAAGAGCTATCAATTTCCATGGTCCATATACCAATGTTGTCTTTAAGTGTCCAACCAAATCTGCTATGGATTATCCCATCTAGTGCTTCATTGAACCTTAGTCAAGTGCTTGAGCATCTTTACATAGATGCTGCTAGAGTTTCATACCTCTAATCTCAAGCCTTTTACATAAACATGGGTTTTCTCTCCAACCATAAACTCATATAAACCATCAAAACCTAATCATCAAGATGCTTAGCGTTACCACAAAACCCTATAATTCTTTTAGGTCTCCACCATCCTCTTCTTGCTTCCATCAAAGGTGTCATCATCGAGGTGATCTCCATGAATTTTGTTCAACCTAGCTATAATACCATGTTAATTTTTCATAGGCAACATTATTCTTTGCTATGATAGTTGCATTTCATCATTAATACATTAAGTTAACCCTATATTATCATTACATTATTCAGTTCTACACCATTATACATCAACATGTGCAATAACATAGAAATAAACAACATCACCATCATAATCAATGCAACATAACGTATAGGGAACAATATATATAATCATGCATACATATAGAGACACCAGGATTGGTCTGAGACAAGGGAAAAACCCATTGTTGTATATTGTTGTCACTATGTCAAACAATGCTGAGCAATGCTTTCACTGTAAATGAGCCCAATACATATCTTTGTAGCAGATACCAGCAAATCATATCTACAAAAATCCAAATCTACCAGATCACTGAAATCAATTGAAGTCGAGATGTAAAACCCTAGATCTGAACTCGAGTTTCTCTCATCAAAATTGGTCGTGTGTGACCGAAACACCCTGGTTGCTCTCTCGGCCACTATATGTGGGTGACTATGACTACGCAGTCACTCTCAAGGATCCTTTCTGTGTGTGACTATGGCGCAATATAGCTAAATCCCAAAGTTTCTCCCTTACAATTGTTGTGTGAGAGACTAAGATGTCATGGTCACTCTCAAGACAACCCTACGTGATTGACAGGGAACTTGAACCTTCCAATCTGCCTCTGAAGCCATAGTCACTTCCATAAGCCTCTGTCCTAGCATCCAATGGTCTATATTCAATCTCATAGGCTTATGTTTTAGCGTCCATGGATCCAGCGACTAAGATGTAGAAGATCCTAACCTTGGGCGAACTCCTTATGTTGAACCTATGTGGACCAACTAGACAAAAGAGAAGAGAAGATGTTTCCAAATAACCTTCAGGTCTCTTCTATTTATAGGCTTTCCTGAGGGTTCACTTGGGGTTAACACTGTCCCAAATAGTTACTCATAAGATTAGAGTTGACCCATTCCATAATACATGTATGAATAAAATAATTCATAATTCAACTTCATCTTAACCAAATTGGGTGATCTTTAGTTCAATTTTGGTCCTTTCAAAAGGAGGAATCTAATGCAATCATTATCTCAGTTAGTTGAGTTGTAGGAGGAATTTTACTACGATTGCAAAAATTAACAAGATATATTTTGCTTGTCAAAGTGAAAGAGATAGGATGTAGAAAGTTGAGTTTCAGAAGAAACCACAAAATCCTCTTTTTAGACATGGAAGGTCAAGTTTATGGGTGGATTGAATTTCTTGCAAGAAGTTGACTATGTTTGACTCGCATCAGTGTTTGGAAAATTGGCACAAATTTCTAGATAATTTATATTATAAGCGTTGCTAAATATTGAATTCTCCTTTGTAGAAAAGCTAGTTGGGTTTTCACCAATGTAATATTTGTCTCTTATTGTGTTTTATTGTCTCTTTATGATCCTATTTTTATTGCAATATAGTTGATATTTTTCTATGTATAATTACTTAATGATATAAATGACATAATTCAACTTAAGAATACAAATCATTGGAAGTAATTATCATATTAGAAAAATAAATTTCTATTATAAGAAAAAATAAGCATATGGAGGATGTGACATCAAGTTGTGGAATTAATCGAAGCTGGAAATTACACCTATATCTATGCTTGATGTGTAATCATAGAAATTGCATCTTCGATTAAGTGTAATTGGAGAAATTGTGTTTTGATCAAGAGAGGAATGTGAGATGAAAAATCTTAGAATGTAAAAGAACGTGTTAATTAAATTTTAACATGTTAATGAACTATGTAGAAGAAAGGGATTCAGAAAGAATTAATAATTACAGGGGATGGTACCCATCTATCTCAGTAAACAAATTTATTTTTATATGGACATCAATGATAATTTTTTTACAGCGAAAGTTTTTGTGTGCGGGTGAAAAATGAAGGAAAACCAAGCCCATAGTTAAAAAACTGAATGTGAAGATACACTTGTGATCCTGGATGTAGGAGAAAAGAATAATTGGTATTAGCGCATGTGATAGTGCTTACGGTAGTAATGAAAGATGAAAGTGTTGGAAGTTAAATGATGGTGGATAATTAATGCTAAAAGTTGTCTGGGTTTTTTGGAATAGACTCATGATCATATTATAGAAGTCACACATTCAATTTGTAAACAAATCTATATAGTCATGTTTGACTTTATGTAGTGGTCCTTGAGAATGAATGTATGTCATATCTCCATGAGCAGATTTTTCCATTGAATGTACATATTTCAATTCTGATGTAAGCGTGATAAGGCATTTGTACCCCTATGTAGTTCATGATAATATACAAATGACCTTGTAGGTGTAGATTTATGGTAAGCTTAAACCACTTGGTTTTATGGTATGTAGTCATATTGATGTGCTCTTTGTGTTAAGTAGAAACCACAATAGGATTTTTTTCCTTGGGCGAGTATGCGAGAGCATTGAGATCATGTTGAGCGTAAAGCATGGTTGAGATTAATCCATGACCTAGAAACATGCTTGAGGGTAACCTAACAAAATTAGAGCATGGTTATAGGTGATCCAAGAAACACCAAGATGATGATGGTGGTGATGTAGGGGGAATTAAAGGTAAAAATATAGGTATAACTATAAAGATGTGACCGTTAAATGGACCATATTGAGGGACAAGATCCTAGTAGACAAGCAATTGCAATAACTAGTTACTCATAGATATGCATTCCAATGGATGGTTGTTTCTTTGTATGGAAATCATTATCTCATAATATTTAAAACCCCTCGGTTGGACCATATCTAGACTTTTTTGATCAATATTAGGAAATTAGTTTGTAAGGGTGTGTTTTAGAGTAATAAATGTTAGTTTTCTTAGGTGCAATTCTTTCTTAGTAAATGAATCTATTAGTTTTTAAGGGTGTGTTTTAGAGTTATAAATGCTAGTTTTCTTAGGTGTGATTCTTTCCAAGTAAATTCATATATTTATAGTATTTAGGAAGTTGTTAAAACTAATTAAATTGATAAATATTATCCAACTAACTAACCTACTATATTGGTGTATGATTGAGAGATTCACTCCACCAAGTTGATTGTATGTGATGCATTCTCAATGTTCAGAAATCATAGCATCATTGGATTAAATGAATGTGTTTATGCAATTTTGATTGTTACACTAACAAGTTTTTCTCTTCCCATAACTAAGCCTTCTCTTTTTCATCTTATTTTTTCTATAAGAAATAAACTATGAATTTTGAAATTTGAAATTTGAAATTTAAGGAATATTATTTTTGAAAAAGAAATTGAGAGCCTTAAATTGAGTAAAGATTCAATTCACTCTTCCAATAGTAAGGGTTCAACATCAATTATTACACCATTATTTTGAAAATGAGAAGAGCAGTCATTTGGATAAATTACACACACAAAAGTAATTTGTATTATTCAATCACAAATTCCAAATACAAGCCACATAAATAGTGCTCATGAGATCCAACAGATTCCAAACAAGGAGAATATTGTTGAGAAAATTTCTAGACAATACTCCAACAAACAAGAACCTAATCTTACCTATTTACTAATCTAAGCATTATTCCAAGTTCCCCCTTTAATGCAAAGACTACTACAAAAAATGTCAAATTACAATTCACATGTCACATATGTCTGACTGCTCTTCCTCGCGCTTATCCCCACTCTAACCATCTTGAATTAACTTTGTATAATTGATGCTTCTACGAAGGACAATCTTGATACGGTCTTCCTCGGCACTTATCCCCACTCTAAAATTAACGGAACAACGCTCTTTTCACCACCACAATATTCGATCTTCCCATTCAACTCATTTAAGACATAATCGCCTCTAACCGTCTTGAATTAACTTGTATAATTGATTCTTCCACGAAGGACAATCTTGATACGGGACTATATCCAACAGTCAATCATGCAACTGAGCTTTCTAAACACATGGATCACATAGCATAACATGTAGTAGATGTTCTTGAAACTCGAAACACAACAAAGCCCATCAGCGTATAACAGACTCACACAATTAAATTAGCAATTTGTTATCTCGGCACTAAATTGTGAAGAACCATTAATCTAATTATACTACCATGTTCATTTAATTACCATGTTCATTTAATTAGTTCTGAAATTTTTATAAAGTAGCATAGAAGCTCACAAATTCTATACACCAAATAGAAAACAATGAAAACAATCTGTAGCACATGACGACAATTTTTTTTTCTGCCAACGTTGGATCAAATGTATTCTCCCTCATCTCTTATCTCTTTGATGGGAACATTCTTTGTCTTTGGGAGGAAAAAGTATCATGGGGGGCGTACCAGGGGCCCTAATAGCAGGAAAATCTCGTATTTCTAAGTGATAGAGAAGTTTCAGGAATGACTGAGAGTTTACAGTGGTAAAGAATAGGTTAACACAGACCACGATTCTCCGCCCACCGAAACGGGTTTCCATGGGGAAAATAACGCTGCACATCAACCATGAGAGTGGACCCCAAGTCCAGCCATAGGCATCTGTAAAAATACAGATCAAGAGCATGATTCCAATGATATAACCAATTGTAATCCTCTCCTCTTTACTGAATTTCAGTGCGATCCAACATTATTCCAAGCCTGTTGAGGCCGGACAGGTTCTGTGGATTCACCCCAATGAAGTCGTTGTCGTGGGAGTGCTTGATGTGTTCCTTGGCGTGCGCAGCACCGATGCCACAAAGTGTTGAGCTGTAAATTTAGCGTGTGTCGCCTTGTTACACGGTTCTATGCCAATTAGTGCATAATTTTTAGTTGAAAGCATGAGACCGATCTTTACTGGTTTAAGTAAAGCGCACAAGCTTCTGGGTCGGGCACATGAACGAGTAAAAGGTTTTGTCTTAAGAATTATAGCCGTCAACGCTGGAGATGAGATGAGGAGAGAAAGAACTTTGATTAGGTTGAATTATACCAGCCTCTAGCATTTTTGCAACCATACGTTCAATTTCACTCTTTTGGGCATAGGGATATCTGTAGGGCCAAACATTTAGAGGAACACTTCTTGGAATCAAATGAATAACATAATCATGATCATGAATAGGTGGGAAGCCTTTGGGAGTCTCAAATACCTTGGAATGATTGTCCAAGACTTTGTAGATCTTGGGAAATAAATGATGTCGATGTGGGAACCTCTAGAGAACATAATTGTGCAATTACACCTCATTGTTCTTTCTTTAGAAGCTTTTTCATTCCGTTAGAGTTGATTATCTTTCCCGGTTTGCCTGTGATACCCCTTAATTCAAATTCCTTTCCTTTCGTACAAAATTTCATGAAAAGTTCTAGAAAATTGAAAGCTATTGTACCCAAGGATTGTAGCCATTGGCCTCCTAGTACAACATCAGCACCACCCATTGGAATGGAAAGCATTGGGCTATTCAATACATATTCTCCCATGGATAGCTTGATATTATGGCAATTTCTAGATAAATTTATGGTTCCTCCACTTGCAACCATCACTTGACACTCTGGTGCTAGATATAGGAAGAAATTCAATTCCTTGGCTATATTACAATGAATAAAATTATGGGTACTGCCCAAATCAATCAATATTATTACCTTTCTCTTCTTTATATGTCCTTATATCTTGATAGTTTGAGGAGTGGTAATTCCAGCCAATGCATTGCAAGATATGGTCGCATTCATTTCCTCTTTCTCTAGGGTTTTTTCATGGTGTATATCCTCTTCTTTTGACGTTTCTTGTTACTTTTCTTCCTCCTCTTAGAAATCTATGTAAAATAATTTCTTCTCAGCACATTTATGACCTTTAGTGTATTTTCTATCACAACTGTAACAAAGCCCTTTTGCTCTTTTTTCTTCCAACTGTTGTGGTGTCAACCTTGTAGGTTGTGGAAGGCTAGGGGAAACACCACTTCCATCTTTATAGTTGTGAGTGGTAGGCATCCTGGTTGCCATAATTTTGCTTTTCATTTTTCTTGCCAACCTGAATGCCTTCTCTAATGAATCAGGTTCCAAAAGGCAAACCTCATGTTGCATGTTATCCTTTAAAGTCCCTATGAATACATCAATCCTATGCTCCTCTAGAATATATTTTACCCTTATATTCAATTTTTGGAAGTCCTCAATGTGCTCCATCATTGAACCCTTTTGTTTTAGATTTATCAGTTGGCTAAAAAAATTGTTTATTTTTGTATCCTCAGAATGTGCTATCATTTCTTCCGTAAAAATTGCCCAAGTGACAATTTGTTTACGAGAGCAAAGCCATCAATACCATACAAACTGATTTGGTTCCAAATATAAAGTTTCAATGCGTACCTTTTGTGTGTTTTTCACATTATCGAGATCAAAAAATTGCTCCATCTATAGTATCCATGTTACGAGATCCTTGCCATCAAACTTCCTCATATTAATCTTTAGAACATGGTGGGTCTCAATCCAACATTAGATTCTATGAAATCATGATTAACATTTATTCTGTTCTCATCATGAGTTTCCTTTACTACCATTTCTCTGTTCGTAAACATTTATTGTAGCAACTTTGTCAAATTTGTCTTCAAATCATCCATTTTTCCTTCCATCTTAGCTTCCACATCATTCATCTTAGCTTCCAAACCATGCATCTTTGCTTCCAAGTCATTCATATTAGCTTCCATGCCTTTCTTTAAACCATCCATTTTATCTTCCATGCATTTTTTTAAACCATCCATCTTAGCTTCTGTTACTTTTTGTGAGAGCGAATTTTTTTGCACTTGGTCACATAATTTTGATATATCATGTTGCATTTCTTCCTCTTCTTCATGAGTCATTCTAGATATTTCAGGTTGCTTACTAGGTGTTTCCATTTCCTTTCTTCAGGGCATCAATTAATGCTAATAATGCTTCACTATTCCCTTTGAATTCCTTCAAACTAATTTTTCAAACCAATCTGGTGGAAAATTAAAAAACAAGACTACACACCTTTTTTCAGTTTGTAAGAGCTCAATATTGAATCTGTTGTATGTCTGTAATTGTAGATCTCCAAGATTTGAAATTGCATATTATGGTAGCCCTCCGAGTCCTCTTTCTAACCCAACAGGTTTGATCAAGATTTCATTCTCCAAGGAGGAGTTATGCCAAATCTTGCACGGTGAATTGATTATAGACTGGTTCAATAGAGAGAACTTGTACGACATGCCACGTGTCATGGATTCAACCTTAGTACCTGAAACAGATATACATAAAACTACAAGTCGTCCCCTTTCTGAAGCGTCTTACGAAATTTTGATATGATTCTCAGAACACATGTTATGACGATTTTACCCAGGTCACCTCTTTGAGATATAATTCGGGATCCTGCAAAAACCCTAACGTCCTTGGATCATATCTCCGCAGATATAGAGAGCAAATATCTGCATTTCAGACTCAGGGTTCAGAGTGATTTCTTCTCAAATGGGTTTTGCTTTTAGCTTCTGAAATGTCGCAGAAAAAAAGTTATAGTGAACATGCCATGATGACTTGTTTGGAGCAACGAAACACTAGAATCCAAAGCTCTGATACCAAATGTTATGCAACCATCTCACAAAATAGAAGAAAAGATAGATGAATGCCTTCAAAATCAGCCTCTTCGTGGGGGAAACCTCCTTTACATTACACAAATGAACAATTTTGGATGGTTCAAATGACTAAACCTCCTTTCTATATATAGGAGTCTAAGGGGTCACAATATAATCAAAGCTGCCATAACAGTAATAACACAAGGGCACAACAATAACAATAGTGGGTTTCTATGGGGCACACTAATAACCATATGTGGAAAATAGGGGCACAATAATAACAATAAGGGCTACAATGACAATAGTAATGAGGGAATCAGTAGTATTATAGGGACCTAATAGAGAAGATCTCCCATGGAAAAATGAGCGTACTTTTATGTTGATTCGTTGGGAGTATGTTGATTTGGTTGTAGC